>VDFB02256132.1:128293319-128893319 GCA_007258455.2 Sequoia sempervirens
CCCCAAAATTATTTTCATGTTGGAGAGAATGTAAAAGGGGGGATCAATCTTTTAATGTTCAAAGCTTTTTATAGATAAGAATATGGGATCCAAGAAATATCTTATTTCTTGAGGATTAAAAGGGTTAGAGACACTATTGAGTTCTCCATATTTTCCATTTGGAATTAAATTAAGCTTGTTAGGATTCATATATTTTTATTTGTGCTTTATAACCACTTAATGAAGGATCAATATTAACATTTTTTGGAACACTTATGCAAGCCAAGTACCAAACATGTTAGATTTTGAGTAATGGAAAAATTGTGATAGAAAACTTGGATTGTTTGATGGTTGACCATAGTAATGGAAAAAAGAATAATTTTAAAGTTCATTATTTGATGACTAATCATATTTTAATGCTATGAAAATCAAGTCTCATGAAAGTTGAAGGATTCATAAAGGATGAACTTCTACAAACCATTAGAATCGTAAAGGAAAGGAAATTAGTCTTACTATTTTAAAAATAAAAGAAATGTAAAGATCTCCATATCATATGTCCCAGAGCTGTAATGGTTATGTGGTTGAAAGAAAAATAGGTTAAAAATATTTTATACTTGACTTATGTCAACCAAAATATATCCATACAAGAATTTGCAACACCAAATATATTTGAGAAGCCTATGGAGGTAATCAACCAATGTTTTATAATTATTATTTTTGATTTGTCACATACATGTGTAGAAGAATATGGTGTTGCAGGAGAAGCTACATGGGGAGAAAGATTCTTGAAGGATACAAGAATGGAATCTATGATATCCTTTAGTGAGCACCATATATTTCATTCTAATATTCCACTAATTCAAAATCAATAAAGGAGGATGTTTAGATATGTGCTTCCAGGATCATCTTTGGAGATGAGATTTTTGTATGCCAATGCTTATTATCCAATGGAAATTTCAGACATGGGAAATAATTATTTTCATATTATGGTTCCTCAAGCATATTTTTTATCCCCTACATCGTTTATCACACATCCTACAAGGGACACATCATGTTTTCCTACTCAAGTTGGTAATTCATGCATTTGTTGCATCGTTGATATATTATTGACCTTGATAGCCCTTGTTTTGAATAGATACAATTTGTTGCACTTGGATATGGTTTCATTAGATATAAGTTTATCATTGTTAATTTAAAATAATACAACAACCATATCTTTTAATTGGGGAAGATTGAGGGAGGTTGTGCAATATACATGTTTTATTTACATGTTCCCATTGAAATTATGTGAAGATTTGTGGGTATTATGTATGATGGAGTATGTTTCTATTATAAATAAGTATGGTGCTAATAAAGACCATTGTATATTTTTATTTAATCCAATCATATCAGCTTTAAAGGTTGTGGGTTCAAACTTTTATTTTAGAGCAAAACAATGTTGGTAGTATAGTGTGATATGGAATTTTGGTTTTATTTTTGAAGAATTATGGAGTATATGTTGCTATTACTTAGCACTATTAACCACTCCTCTTCTTAATTATTTATTTTATATACCATTCCAGGAAGATGAATGCAAAACCTCTCAAGCTAGGGTAATGTATGAGTTTGTTGTTGTACATTTTTATATTGCGTAATTCAACAATGTTTATTTTAATATTATGGAGGTGGAATTAGTTGTTATCTCCAAAATGTATATTTTCTATTTCAAGGGATGTAATGACTGGTATAAGAGTCATAATAGCATAAAATGTCATATCTAGAATATTATCAAATTCCTCACAAGTCCCAGGAACAAGTTGCCCAATGATAGTGCATTTCTAGCTAGTGCTCCAAGGCACTATTGAATTGTTATGGAAGATTGTCTTGGATGTGTTTCAAGGTGGAAAATATCAAGCACATCAATAAGTTGCCTAACATAGTAGAGGATTAAATAAACTTATTCTCTCCTTTTTTCTGAAATTATTTTTGGATGATCAATTTGTGCTAGTTGGAGGACTCAAGAAGTGCATTGCTTCATTCCATAATGAACTGTTGACTATATAATCAACGTTTTGGAAATGGTTTTGTATTAGATGTTATATGGTGTTAATTGTTACTCCTCAACATTAACATTGTTTTTTTAGATCAGATCTAAATATTGTAGATAACCTTCAAGTTGAGGCAAAGTTTGGAACAACTAATGTTGTTTTCAACAAGGTGTATCTCCACATTTTGAAGTTAAAAGAGGTAGTTATCTCAAAATTATGTATTTATTATTTTTAAGGATGCATTGAATATTATAACAATCCTAAAAGGACATAAAATTCAGATTTGAGTCATAATAGGAAGTTTCGGATATTTTTGGTACAAAATACCTAGTGCGAGTGCATACATACAATGGTATCAGAATGAACTAATGCTTGCAGATTTAGTATTTGGGAAATGGTGGTGAAAATGTTGTTGCTACATGATATTACTTGCTGAACCTCTTAAAATATTTTTCTATTATAGATTAGTTTATGAAGCTGAAGGTACCATCACCCAAGTTGAGATAATGTTCATGCTTACTAGTGTGCATTTCAGCTATGTATAATTCAATATTTTGGAGCTTGATGTAGTTTTTAAATCCTAAAGATGTACTTTCTATTATAAAGGATGTAATAACTTTTATAATAGTCCTAATAGCAACACAAACCAGATTTGTATTATTGGGAGAAGTTACAAGTTTGGTTTATTACATGCTAGCACATATATTTAATGGGAAGCATTTGGTGAGTTTACAAAATTTATTGAAGAAGATATCATTTAGATTTGGAACTGGAGAGAATATGTTAAATATTTGCATGAATATTCTTATTAGTTTCACAGAATTGTTGTAAAGAAGTTTGAGCTATCAAGTTTGCATAGTGTTCTATGGTAGGTATTGCAACATATCATAGGTACTTGATCAAGAAATTATGTGTAGTATAACATAATTTTCAAGCGTCGTTGTAGAAATTTCTTGAGGACAAGAAATATTTGGGAAGCAAGAACTTGTCAGGTCCCTTTTTTTCTAAAAAAAGTACTTACTAAAATAGGAAGTCAGAGGTATCAAGACAGAGAAAGCTAACTCCTGGACAAAAATTACCTATGTATATAACATATATAATATGTTATATCATACTCCCATACCCCATGGCCCATGGTGGAAAAAATATCCTTGACGGAAAAGGTGGCTAGATAGAAAATAGGGAGGCAGAAAGACTTGACGGTCAGACGTTAACTTTGTCCTGTTGTTTCCTGTCCCATCACCAAGAAAACGTGTCAACATGGATGGGTTTTCAAAATCATTTTTTGGCATGGACAAAAAGCCAAAAATGTGGCATTCGAAACCATTATTTGTAAATATCAAAAAGCCCAGATGAGGTCCCACTTTCTCCATTTTCAACAATGACGTTTTGGTGGAGAGCAACAGGAAGAGTTGTAGGCATTCAAACATGAATAAGGTATGTATATTTTTTCTATATATGTGCCATTTTTCCATTTTTCCATGAAAATTGAAGAAATGAACGACTATTCGTTGTGGGGTTTTTGTTTTTTTATTTTTTGTTGAGGGTTTTTTAATTTCATTTTCTTCTGTCTACTAGTTTTGAAAATTTGTGGTTGCCGAATAAAATAGTTGGCAACCCATTGTGGAAATATGAGTGAAATAACATAATAAGGTTTACAAAAACCACAAACCATGTTGAATATATTATGAGGTTGGAAAATGCAATGTGGGTTCTGGAATGGAATGGTATCTTGTGAAAATCACTTAAATCCCAAAACTTTGCCATTGTTCACATTCTTATTTTGAATGTTGTAGGGTTTTTGTTGGGAAAAGGGCTATTTATTTGAAATGTAAGTATGATAATGTTTTTTTGGTCAAGGGTTTTTAAATTTGTGTTTGGTTTCCTCCCCATATGCTTGTTTTCAAATTTTTCCATTTCCGAATGAAATAAGTGGCAACCCATTATGCAAATATGAGTGAAATTACTGAATAAAGTTTATAGAAAGAAGGATCCATGCGGAATATATTATGAGGTTGGAAAATGCAATGTGGGTTCTGGAATGAAATGATATATTTTGAAAACCACATAAAAGCTAGAACATCGCCATTGTTCACATTGTTATTCAAAATGGAGAGAAAAGTGAAAAATGTGACATTCGAAATCGTAATTTGCAAATAGCAAAAGGCCCAAACGACATCCCATTTTTGCTGTCATTTTATACACTATCATTTTGGAAAACACACTGTCTCCTAAAACTTGGACTGTTGTAAAACCCTTTAGAAGTAATAGAACAATTGGTTACTCACTCCTAACCTCAATTTGGTATGTTTTTGTGATTGTGTGTAGAACCTTTTGTGATTTAGATAGTAGGAACATAATGAAATTGGAAAATTGTAGGTATTATGAAACCTGCAAGGCACAGTGTTATAGATTGTTTGCAGTGCTGGAAAACACATTGTCTTATGTTTGCCATTGTTCACATTATTATTTGGAATGGAGAAAAAAGAGTAAAACATGGCATTTGAAATCATAATTTGAAAATAGCAAAAATCCTAGATGACATCCCATTTTTTCTGCCATTTTATACACTATTGTTTTGGAAAACATAGTGTCTCCTAAAATTCTAACTATTGCAAAACCCTTTAGAAGTAACAACCGAATTGGTTGCTCACCCTTGAACTCAATTTGGTATGTTTTGTGATTGTGTGGAGAACCTTTTGTGATTTAGATAGTAGGAATGTAATGAAATTGGAAAACAACAGGTATTAGGAAACTTGGAAGGCACAGTGTTATAGATTGTTTGCAGTGTTGTAAAACACATTGTCGTATGTCAGTTAACTATTACCTACCTTTCCTGGATGTTTGGTCCTGTCTACCAGTACAGTGCAAATGTCTTTTCACTTTGTTCATCTGATTGAAATAAAATGCCCCGATGGAAAAGAAGGCCAAACGGACAAATTGCACTAATGGAAAGACTTGATGGTCGGACATTAACTCCAACCTCCCACAGCCTATCCCATCACTAGGAAAAATGTTAGCACTGGTGGGTTTTCAAAAACATATTTTGGAATGGAGAAAAACCCAAAAATATGTGGCATTCGAAAACATTATTTGCAAATAGAAAAAAAAGGTGCTAAGAATGTAATGAAATTGGAAAACAGTATGTATTATGATACCTACAAGGCCCAGTGTTGTTATAGATTGTTTGTAGTGTTGGAAAACACACTGTCCCATTTTAGTTAGTTCATTATGAAGAGTTTTATTTCATCAATCCAAGAATTTAATGAAGTCCACTTTCAAATTTTTGAACTTTTTGCTACAGTCCAAATCTCATTTCAATTTCTTTATCTGATTAGAACAAATAAAATGCTCGCATTATTTATAGTGTTAGAAAACACACTGTCTCTTCTCACTTGCACAAGGTTTTACAACACTATATGCATTGATTGTTTCTTAACACCTAGGGTTTTCCAACATACATTCTTACTAAATGGAAACAATGTCTTCAAGAGCTTTTGTAATATTACAATCTAAATGTATTGAAAAGCCCTTTCAAAATTTATAAGGACTTTTAATTTGGGAAAAATTTGCCTTTAAATTTCTCATGACTAAAAAAAAAAGTGCACAAAATAATTACAATTTGGAAAACACAATGTTGGGTTTCAGTTATTTTAGTGTTGTATTTTATCAAATAGCACATCTCTCATTTAAGGGGGACTCTATTAACCCTCAACACATAGTGTGATTCATAGTACACACTTCATTCTATTTTGCAACAATTCATGTTGGAAAACCCTAGGTGTTAAGAAACAAGCAACACAAATAGTGTTGTAAAACCCTCTGCAACACTATTGGATAGTACCCATCACCTCAATTTGGTTAGTTTTCTCCTCCAACTCATCCATGTGCACTCAAACCTTTAGCTTTCAATGTGCAAATTGGAAATAAATAGTATTTTCACCTTTCTTTCTCCAAACAAAAAAGGCCCATGTCATTCCCTTCCACTTTTCTCGCGCTAGACAAAAGAAACTTCATGACAAAGGTAATGCACCTGCCTTTTCCATCTAGCATGAGGCAAAAAAACTAACCTGATGACACTGTTAACTCCTACCTACCATTTCCTGGACATTTGGTCCTACCTACCGGTTTCATCACTTTGATCCCCTATCTTGGGGAGCCCACACTACGATATTTTGTCATGTTATGTATGTTTCCATGTATGTTGTTATGCATGTTTTTCATGTGTTTTTGTATGTACATAGGTGCTTTTTATCTAGGAGTTAGCTGACTCCTATGCTCCAAGAATGTAATGAAGTTCAGTTTCAAATTTTTGAACAACTCTTTGCTACAGTTCAAATGTAATTTCGCTTTCTTTATCTGATTAGAACAAATAAATTGCTTGCATTATTTGCAAATTTGGAAAACAAACTGTCTCCTCTCAATTGCAGAGGGTTTTACAACACTATATGGGTTGCTTATTTCTTAACACCTTATATGGAGACTGTGTGTTTTCCAACACTACAAATAATGTGAGCACTTATTTGGTCAAATCAGATGAGGAAAATAAAAATTCCATTTTGATGTCATGTCACATACATAAGTGCTTTTTGTTTATGAGTTAGCTTTCTCCTAATTGGAACAAATAAATTGCTCACATTATTTGCACAGTTGTAAAACACAATGTCTCCTCTTAGTTGTAGAGGGTTTTACAATACTATAAATGGAGATAGTGTGTTTTCCAACTCTCCAAATAATGTGAAAATTTATTTGGTCAAATTAGATGAGGAAAGTGAAATGCCATTTTGATGTCATGTTACATACATAGGTGTTTTTTTCTCTAAAGTCAAAAAGCTAGACAAAATGCACCTAGCATTGCCATTTTGCACATTTTTCATTTCTCTAGTTTGGTGGGTGGGAGGAATGCTTTGGCGAGGAAAATGGAGTTGCAAGCTATTGAAACACTAGAAACCTGTCAAATGCATTCCTCGCTATGACGCATAGGAATTTTCCACATTTTGATTTTGCAATTTGCTAGTTGGGGAGGGACATGCGATTGAGGATGGAGACAGTGTGTTTTCCAACACTACAAATAATGTGAGCATTTATTTGGTCAAATTAGATGAGGAAATTGAAATTCCATTTTGATCTCATGTTACATACATAGGTGCTTTTTGTCTAAAGTGAAAAATCTAGACAAAACACACCTAACATCGCCATTTTCCACAGTTTTGATTTTCCAATTTGGTGGGTGGGGAGGGACACATGGGTGAGGAAATTGGAGTTACAGGTGAATGAACCACTATAAACCCCTCAAATGCATTCATCACCATGGTGCATCGCCATTTTTCACATTTTTCTTTTGTAGTTTGCTGGCTATAGAGGGATGCACAACCGAGGATGGAGATAGTGTGTTTTCCAACACAACAAATAATGTGAGCATTTATTTGGTCGAATCAGATGAGGAAGGTGAAATTCCATTTTCATATCATGTTTCATACATTGGTGCTTTTTTCCTATGAGTTAGCTTTCTCCTAATTGGAACAAATAAATTGCTCGCATTATTTGCATAGTTGGAAAACACACTGTCTTCTCTCAATTGCAGAGGGTTTTACAACACTATATGGGTTGCTTGTTTCTTACCACCCTATATGGAGATAGTGTGTTTTCCAATACTGCAAATAATGTGAGCATTTATTTGGTCAAATCAGATGAGAAAAATGAAATGCCATTTTTATCTCATGTTACATACATAGGTGCTTTTTGTTTATGATTTAGATTTCTCCTGATTGGAACAAATAAATTGCTCACATTATTTGCACAGTTGGAAAACACATTGTCTCCTCTCAGTTGCAGAGGGTTTTACAACATTATATGGGTTGCTTGTTTCTTAACACCTTATATGGAGATAGTATGTTTTCCAACACTGTAAATAATGTGCATTTATTTTGTTGAATTAGAAGAGGAAAATGAAATGCCATTTTGATCTCATATTACATACATAGGTGCTTTTTGTTTATGAGGTAGCTTTCTCCTAATTGGAACAAATCAATTGCTCACAATATTTACACATTTGGAAAATACACTGTCTCCTCTTAGTTGCAGAGGGTTTTATAGCACTATATGGGTTGATTGTTTCTTAACACCTTATATGGAGACAGTGTGTTTTCCAACTGTGCAAATAATGTGAGCATTTATTTGTTTGAATTAGATGAGGAAAATGAAATGCCATTTGATCTCATGTTACATACATAGCTGCTTTTTGTTTACGATTTAGCTTTCTCCTGATTGGAACAAATGAATTGCTCGCATTATTTGCACAATTGGAAAACACATTGTCTCCTCTTAGTTGTAGAGGGTTTTACAACACTATATGGTTTGCTTGTTTCTTAACACCTTATATGGAGATAGGGTATGTGTAGGATCTTGATGGTCCAAAAAGTGGCAATATGATGGGTATGTGTAGGGAATGTGGTTGACAACTCTTTTTTTACCCAAAATTGATGAAATGAAAAGGGTTTTTAAAGGAGATTCTCAGCTTTCCACCAATATAAATTATGCTTTACTTTGAATTTAATAAATAATTATTATTCATTTTCTATTTGAATTATGACTAAATTCTTTGATTGATAGGCTGATTGAAAAACATCTATAGCTTTCAAATGGTATCACATTTTTTGAATCTAGAACATGCATCATATTCTATGCTTCACATACTATAGGATTAAAAAATAAAAAATTGAATTTCATGAAGTTTTGACCAAGTTAAGGTGGTTAGACATGCAAAATTTTATATTTTATAAAATTTGTAATAAAAAATTCATAATTAATTATTTACTTGGAAAAAAATTATAAAAAAATATGCATCACATCAGGACATGAGTCCTCTACTTATATATAACATCTTATAAAAAAAAAATATCATTTTATTGTGGTTAGGGTGGTCAAATAGACACCTACTTCTTATTTTTTCCTTAAAATTTAAGAGCTACTACATTGAAATTTCAAATTTTCACCAAATAGATTTAAAAAAAAAAAATAAACTTAGTAGTTTAGAAACTACATTCAATTTGCTATAGATTCTATTCTTACATATTTTTGAAATAATATAGATAACTTATTCAATTTTTACATCAAGTTGCCTAACTCTAATTTTTCTAAATTTTTGCCACTTAAGGGCCTATTTTTTCCATGATGATCCTGCACATACCCAACAGTGTATTTGCAAAGTTGGAAAACACACTATCTCCTCTCAATTGTAGAGGTTTTTACAACAATATATGGGTTGGTTGTTTCTTAACACCTTATATGGAGACAATGTGTTTTCCAACACTGCAAAATAATGTGAGAATTTATTTCATCGAATTAGATGAGGAAAATGAGATGCCACTTTGATCTCATGTTACATACATAGGTGCTTTTTGTTTACGAGTTAGCTTTCTCCTAATTGGAACAAATGAATTGCTCCAGCAGAATGAACATTCATTGTTTCACAGCTCCAGCAGAATGGAAAAATGGCAAATATGATTGTTGATATATATACTAGTGTTAAATTGGAAATTAAATTCCCAATGTACAGTTTAATATGTTTGTTTATTATTTGTGCAAGCTGGCATTTTGCACTCAACAAAACATATAAATTGTATATTGGTGAAATTTGGAATAAAAAAGTTATTTGTAGCACTAAATGTCTTTAATTTTCTAATTTAATCTATTGCTAACACTTGTCTTTCTTCCAAGTGGTTGATATAAGCGAGGAAAGAAAATTGAACAAAACAAGGGCAGGTGGATTGAGAAGGATGCTTCAGGAGATGTGAAGCTTCTGCAGTAAATATAGGTGATTCTGGTTGCCATAGCTTGAATCGCAAGTGTAGTGGACAGTTAAAGTTCCAAAATTTATTACATTTAGAAGTTTCAATTTATTTGAAATTTTGAAATGTTGGGGTTTTCAATCAACTGTCATTTTCATGTGATTCTTAAGTTTTTTGCACTAATTTTAAATCTTTCACTAAAAGAGTTTATATGTGGACATGTATGTATGTGAAATTACTTACAAACAACATTCAAAGTGAAGAACCCAGTTCAAGGAAGAACCCAGTTCAAGGGAAATGAATGTACAGGTTTTGAGTTTGGACCATATTCATGGTTACCTAAAATTGTATCAGTATCTAGACAAGGTGTAACAACAATTTCTTCACTTGAACTACATTCTTCACTATGAAATGTGAGCAGCAATAGAGGCTTTTGTGAGTATTTCCTATTTTACTAAATGGTCAAAATACGTCCTCTTGAGAGTCCATCCTATGATCATATCCTAATTTAAACCTCTTTTTTGTATCTCGAGTTGAATAGTTCTCCATATTTAAAAGTTCTATTTAATGTTAGTTTCCCATCATCTGTCATTTTTTTGTGGTTCTTAAGTGTTTTCGTAATAGTTATTTTTACAATTTTCTTATTTGTCTAGAATATTTACTAAGTTATAAATGATTCATTTTTAACATCTAATGGCAATGTTGTAGAATTCTATTTCTATATCCTATTCCTATTCTTTTTTAGTATGTTTCGATCTAACCACCACACCGCAAAAGATGTGCATATATAACAAGTCATTACTTGAAATAGTTCTATGCATTGTATTAAATAGAACTCATAAAGCCAAAGGGTAGAAATAACTTGTGCAAAATGGGTATAATGCCACAAACTTAATTGAAAATTCAGCCTACATTACTTGGCACTACATATTATAGAAAATAGACAAATTGTAAAAGAGCTATTAGAATAATAGCATACATGGAAACAAAAAGTGATGAAATAGACAGATGGGACCAAACATTCGAGAAATGGTAGGTAGGAGTTAACGGCACTGTAAAGTTGGTTTCACCGCCTCATGTTAGATGAAAAAGGAAAGTGCCTTAGCTTTTTCGTGAAGTTTCTTTTGTCTAGTGTGGGAAAAGTGGAAGGGAATGATGTGGGCCTTTTCTGCTTGGAGAAAGAAAGGTGAAATACTATTTGTTTCCAGTTTGCACATTGAAAGCTGAAGGTTTGAGTGCATGTGGATGAGTTGGAGGAGAAAGCTAACCAAATTGAGGTGATGGGTACTATCCAATAGTGTTGTAGAGGGTTTTACAAAACTATTTGTGTTGCTTGTTTCTTAACACCTAGGGTTTTCCAACATGAATTGTTGCAAAATAGAATGAAATGCATACTATGAATCACACTATGTGTTGAGGGTTAATAGATTCCCCCTTAAATGAGAGATGTGTTATTTTATAAAATACAACACCATCTATATGTTTGTATATTTGCATTACAAGACAAAGGTTGGGTATAAGTAAAGGTAGGATTCAAAACACATTATGTTTTCCAACATGCACTACACAGCGTTCATCACTTTCAACGAGTTTATTCATTATTGCCAATAATGGTAAGAAATTAGTGTCCTTGCTTTTTCTAATGCACACCTACATATATAGGTTTAAAAACTAGAAAGGGCTTGGGTATGTTGTGATGTGGAGGTTGAAAAATGCAATGTGTTATGAAGCATGTAATTTGTTATATACTTGAAACTTAAACACAACAATGGAAAGTGTGATTTTGAAGAATTTCATACTATTTTGTAACATTCCATGTTGCAAAACCATGGGTGTTAAGAAGCAAGCAACCCAACATGAGATGAACCTTTACATTTAAATAGGGAGATTCAAATAACTGAAACCCAACACCGTGTTTTCCCTATTACAATTATTCTGTGCACTTTTTTTTTCAATTGTGTGAAATTTAAACACAACAATGGAATGTGTGATTTTGAAGACATTCATACTATTTTGTAAAACTCCATGTTGCAATGCCCTACATGTTAAGAAGCACATAACCCACTATGAGACAACCCTTTACATTTAAACAAGGGAGATTGAAATAACTGAAACCCAACATTGTGTTTTCCAAATTGCAATTATTTTGTGCACTTTTTTTTTAGTCATGCAAAATTTAAATGCAATTTTTTCCCAAATTAAAAGTCCTTATAAATTTTGAAAATCCTTTTCAATACATTTAGACTATCTATATTACAAAACCTCTTGAAGACATTGTTTTTGTTTAGTAAGAATGAATGTTGGACAACCCTAGGTGTTATGAAACAAGCAATGCATATAGTGTTGTAAAACCCTATGCAAGTGAGAGGAGACAGTGTGTTTTCCAACATTGCAAATAATGTGAGCATTTTATTTATTCCAATCAGATAAAGAAACTGAAATGACATTTGAATTATAGCAAAGAGTTGTTAAAAAATTTGAAAGTGGACTTCATTACATTCTTGGAGTAATGAAATAAAACTCTTCATAATGAACTAACTAAAATGGGACAGTGTGTTTTCCAACACTGCAAACAATCTATAACAACACTGTGCCTTGCAAGTTTCATAATACCTACTGTTTTCCAATTTCATCACATTATTGGCACCTCTTTTTGCTATTTCCAAGTAATGGTTTTGAATGCCATGGTTTTTTGGGTTTTTGTCCATTCTAAAATATGATTGTGAAAAACCACTGATGTTGACACATTTTCCTAGTGATGGGACAAGCCATGACAAGTCAGAGTTAATGTTTGACCATCAAGTCTTTCTGTTGGTGCTATTTGTCCATCTGACCACCTTTTTTTTGGGGGTGTTTTGTTCCAATTAGATGAAGAAAGTGAAATGAGATTTTGACTATAGCAAAGTGAAATTTGAAAGTGGACTTCATTACATTCTTGGAGCATACCAAAACAAAACTCTTACCTATTGTGCATGGTTTCTGATTTCTCTAAACATTCAGTAATTTCACTCATATTTCCAAAATGGGTTGTCAATTATTTCATTCAAAAACTGCAAAATTTCATATTTCTCGTTGCTCTCTTCCAACCTACAAAACATCACCATGGAAAATGGTGGCAAAAATGGGACCTCGTTTAAGAATTTTTGCTATTTGCAAATAATGGTTTTCAATGACATGTTTTGGGATTTTTGTCCATTCAGAAATATGATTTTTAAAACAAGATGACTATTATGATGCGTGTGACATGCATTTTTGTAGGGAGAATATCCCACTCCCAATTGCAGAAGGTGATATCCTTGCGATATGGCTTACACATGATAACATATTTCCCTTCTTCAAGGATAATACATGTCTGATTCTCATTGCTAGTTGATTTCTGGATTCAACTATGTAAGAATTTTTGCATCAATGTTTTGGATCAGACTCCGTGATCCAACAGTAGGATGATTGATGCTCTCTTCTTCATCCTGATGTTGGATCATGGAGTGTGATCCAAAATGTTGATGCAAAAATTCTTACACAATCAAATCCAAAAATAAACTAGCAATAATCAATATGGATTGTGGAAAATTGATATCATTTATGTCTAATTATGTTATCATTTCAAACACATGTTTTTTCAAGGATAATAGCTTGATTTTTCTATATTTTGTAGGGAGATTAGCTTTTTCCTTGCAATTAGACATTGCTATTATCCCTAGAATAATGCATGTTAGAGGCATCATAACATACAAAAACCCTATGATGGGACAACATAATGCAAAAAATAATTGAAGGTTGGGAAACACTATGTGTTGCGAGTTCTTTCATTCTACACATTGAAATATGAAGGTTTCAGAGCATGGAGTTGAGTTGCATGTGTGGGATATATAAAAGTATCCAAATTCAACTAAGGGGTGATTGAAGAATTAGGATGTTACTTGTGAAGGGTTTGTAAATGGTATTTGGTTTGCAGGTATAGTAACACCTAGTGTTTTCCAACGTGCAACTACACATTGTTGGCCTTGGCATTCTATGAAAAGGTCAACCTCTCCATGCCCGATACAAGCGTTAGATAAAAGACATGACAACATTTCATGAAAACTGGGCATCTTTGGAGCTACTTTGCAATATTTGCAAAACAAGCTCTTCTCTCCAGCACACATCACCACCTCTTCCACAATCTCATCCACTCAACTCCATGTTGTCAGAAGGTGCCATCAATGTATAATGGAGAGAAGTGCATGTTTTGGAAATGAGAAAGGTATGATTGAAAGTTGTCCACTTGTCATGAAATGTTGCTGTGTTGGTGAGGGAGGGGACAACCCTGCGTGTTTTCCATCCTGCAATTTTTTTGTACATTTTGTGTTCCAAATTTATAATGATATTGAAGTGGAATGTTTGTTGCAAGTAAGGGTTGTTATAAAATATGAAGGTGAACTCCAATACATTGTGTTCTTACAGTCTGAATAACAAAAAGTGTTGTCTTTGAAGAAGAATTGAGAAGTGAGGGACAACCCTTTGTGTTTTCCAAATTACAATTTTTTTTTTTTGTGGAAATTTTGTTGCAAGCAAGGGAAGTTATAAAATATTAAGGAAAACTTCAACACATTGTGTTCTTACAGTGTGCATAACACTAACTGTTGTCTTTGAACAAAATTTGAAAAGTGTGGGACAACCCTGTGTGTTTTCCATCCTACAAATTTTTTGTGCATCTTGTGTTCAAAATGTATTACGATATTCAAATGGAATGTTTGTTGCAAGTAATGGGTTGTTATAAAATATGAAGATGAACTTGAATACGGTGTTTTGTTACAGTCTACATAACAGAAAGTGTTGTCTTTGAAGAAGAATAGAGAAGTGGGGGACAACCCTATTAACCAAATTGAGATGGGGGGGTAACCAATAGGGTTGTTACTGGTAAAGGGTTTTAGAATAGTTTGTGGGTTGCATGATTTATAACACCCTATGTTTTCCAACCTAAAATTTCATATAACAGTTTGAATGTCTTGAAAATGTTTTCTCATTTAGACTGTATGAATGTAAAAAGGCACCTCCAAAAATTACAACTGTTAGTTATGGTATAAATTGCATTTCAGTATCTTCATGTGGTTGAAAAAAATAAATGGACAAATAATTGCATATTGTAAACCATAGTGGGTTACTTGTATAGTGTTTTACAACAGTGTGGGTTGTACATTTCATAACACCATCTCTTTTCCAGCCTGCAATTTTGTTGTTAGTAGGAATGTATTGAATACATTTTTTTATTTAGACATAAAATGTAATCAAAGGAACCTAAAAAATTTATCACAAGTCTTAGGTAGATTAAAATATGTGTTTCAAATTCTTCTTTTGATTGAAAAAAGATATGCTTGATCATTGCAAATGGTACAATAAATTTTGGAACTTTAATTGTCCATAACACTTGCAACAATTTTATAGTTTACAAAAAACCAAGGATGCATGTTGTAAAAGGGAAATTGCTTCATACACTAAAGAATTTCATTGAGGTGGACAACACACTTGAAAGGCTGTGTAGTAGCACATCTTCTTCAAGGTGGTCGTATTCACGAAATGTGTAAGTAAGATCTGGTAATTACAAGATGCAATCAAATGTATAATTTTAATCTCTCATAAGTGGTTATGGTGTTGATTGGAAAGTGGGAATGTTTTAATCAGGAGGTAACAACTACGGTACAGAGGAAGTCCCCTCATTTTAGGAAAATGTTGAACTTCTAATTTCCCTTTCCTTCTTATGCGTCAATTAGAATGCTTTACAATTTCAGTTACAAAATATCATGTCTATTACAAATATGCTGATTTTGACAGTATATTGTTCCTTCAATTTAGGAAGATAATCAGGGAGACCATCATGCTCTTGCTAGAGTCCACAACCACAAGGAAAATCATGCAAAGGGAGACCCTAACGATGGAGAGGGACCCAATGAAGCACGGGGTGATGTGGCAGATGGGAAGGTAGATATAATAACTGAATTATTGTATCATTTGGCTATGTGTATATGGTGTGCATTCAAATTGTTTGAATATCAAATATATTAAGCGATTTTATTTTCCAAATTTGTTGTGCAAGTTGTTGTTGAATACAAAAGAGAAGTGGTGAATGGTAGATATGTATATTATTGTATTGTAGAAGAATGTACAAGAAAATATTATGATTGGAGAGTGTTCGACATGCATAGGTTTCAACATCACCACCTTACTATTCTTGAGCCATGAAAGCGTGGCCAAACTGCATTGGGGGAGAACCAAAACAACCCGCTCCTTCCCCTGATAAATTGAAAGAGTACCTTCAAAATAAGTTGGAAAATGTGGAGGACCAAATAAATCTATGACAACATCTCCAACAGAAGCATGTTATTAGAAGTGTCTATCAAAAGTATGGGAAACATAGCTTCCTTTAACTTCCCCAACAAGGAAAGGATGAGGTGAAGAAGAAAATGGTGTTATACAATAGTGATGAGAAGAAGGAGCAGAGAAGGTAAAAAATATTACAATTAAAGGAGATAAAGAGAAAGGAAGGAATGGTAATATCGAACTGAACTATTAAATCAGAATTTTTGTTGCTTCATATATTTTGTTGTGATGCATACAAGGTTCACTTAATGTTAACTTACATGACATGATAGGGTGATGGTCGAGAAGCAGTTTCTCCCACCTAGCAGAGTAGTGTTCATTCACTAGAGGATGTTGTGCCCATGAAAGGCCAAGATGATGTTGTTCCTCCCAACCCCATGTCTAACATTTAGAAGAAACATCATACATGGTTGAAATTTTCAAGGGAACCTCTGAAGAAGAAACAATAACAAATGGTGATCTCAAAATCTTCTATTGAATCTAATGTTTTTTTTATTATTTGAATGAATTGGTTGCATGCATTTGATTTTGATGCGATGTTTCAATTCCTCCTATTACACAACAATGATGAACAACGAAGTACTACTCTTGAGTAGGTTTTTGTTATATTAGAAGATGAAGTAGTTCCCACGGAAGCACAAGTTGATGTTGTTCTTCCCAACCCCCTATCTAACATTGAGAAGAAGAAGCATGTACAGTTTAAAATTTCCTCATGCCCTCATAAGAAGAAATGAGTACAAATGGTGATTTCAATATCTTCTATTTGATGTTTGTTTTTATTATTTTAATGAATTTGTTGCATGCATCTGAATTTGATGTGACGTTTCAATTCTTGCTATTATAGGGAAATGATGAACAACAGAGTCCTACCCTCCAAAAAGATACTCTTGTGTTGGAAGATGAAGTGGAGGCCATGGATGAACAAGATGATGGTGTTCCTCCCAACCTGCCATATAGCATTGACAAGGAGTGTATACGGTTTAAATTTTCCTCATGCCCTCACAAGAAGAAACGAGAAAAAATAGTGATTTCCAAATATTCCATTTAATGTTTGTTTTGGTTATTTTAATGAATTGGTTGCTTGCATCTAAATTTTATGTGATGTTTCGAATCCTGCTATTATAGGGCAACAATGAACAATGGAGTTCTGCCCTTGAACATGATACTCTTAATTAGGAAGATGAAGTGCAAGCCATGGAAGAACAAGATGATTTTGTTCCTCCCAACCCACAGTATAACATTGAGAAGAAGAAGAAGAAGGACCGTATACAGTCTGAAGATTCCTCACACCCTCATAAGAAGAAACGAGAAGAAATGGTGATTTTGAAATCTTCTATTTAATGTTTGTTTTGATTATTTCAATGAATTCATTGCATGCATCTAAATTTGATGTGATGTTTCAATTCCTGCTATTATAGGGAAATGATGAACAATGGAGTCCTACCCTCCAATAAGATACTATTGATTTGGAAGACGAAGTAGAGGACATGGAAGAAGATGATGTTGTTCCTCCCAACCCATCATCTAACAATGTTGAGAAGAAGAAGGAGCGTATACAGTCTAAAGATTCCTCACGCCCTCACAAGAAGAAACAAGAAGAAAGAATAATTTTTGAAATCTTCTATTTAATGTTTGTTTTGATTATTTCAATGAACTCATTGCATGCATCTGAATTTGATGTGACATTTCAATCCCTGCTATTATAGGGAAATTATGAACAACAAAGTCCTACCCTCCAACAAGATACTATTGAGTTGGAAGATGAAGTGGAGGCCATGGAAGAACAAGATGATGTTGTTCCTCCCAACCCACCTTCTAACAATGTTGAGAAGAAGGAGTGTATATAGTCAAAAGTGTCAAGGTGCCTTGACATGGAGGAACTAGAAGAAACAGTGAATTCCAATTCTTTTATTTAATGTTTGTTTTGATTATTTCAATGAATTGGTTGCATTTAGCTAAATCTGAAGTGACATTTGAATTCCTGCTATTACAGGGCAAGGATGAACAATGGAGTCATGGCCTTGACCTAATTGGCCATGTCATTTTAATTGAAATGGGAGAGGATAATAGAGATGGACATGCAAATGGGGAGAGCAATGGCCTGCAAGTGGGGAAGGGAAATAAAGATGGACATGGGGATGGGGAGAGCACTAGCCTCCAAGTGGGATAGGGTAACAAAGATGGAGATTGGGATAGGGAGAACACTGGCTTGCATGTGGAATTGGGTAACAAAGATGGACATGGGGACAAGGAGAGCATTGGATTGCAAGTGGGAGAGGGTGATAAAGATGGACATGGGGATGAGGAGAGTGTTGGCTTGCAAGGGGGAGATGGTAACAAATATGGAAATGGGGATGGGGAGAGCACTAGCTTACAAGTGGGAGAGGGTAATAAAGATGGACACAAGGATCGGGGGAGCATTGGCTTGCAAGTGGGAGAGGGTAATAAATATGGGCACGAGGATGGGGAGAGAATTGGCTTGCAAGTGGGAGAGGTTAATAAAGATGGACATGGGGATGGGGAGAGCACTAGCTTGAAAGTGGGAGAGGGTAATAATGATGGACATTGGGATGAGGAGAGCACTGCCCTACAAGGGGGAGATGGAAATAAAGATGGACATGGGGACTAGGAGAGCAGTGGTGTGCCATCTATATCAGTAACAGACCCAACATACTTCCATGCTTCTATTCTTATTCTTCATGAACCTTTTAATGTTCCTTCAATTATGATTCATGTCAATGACATTTCCATTGCAGCCAAATTTGGTGGATGAACAGATGATAGAGTTCACAGGCATCACTTTTAAGGTTGGTGATCACATTAACATTTGGAGGCAGCGTAAATGGGTTTCCAAAGGCATTGTACATGTTGTCAATAGAAATGCTCAAACTCACTACTTTACGCACTGAAAAAATTGTGTGAGTTAGCATTGTTCATGCCATTGCTAGTGAACGCTTAGTGCCTTTTCCACGTCCTGGCACAAAGACTGTCGAAGAGTGTGTGGGAGGCTTCATGGTATTGAAGCTCTCTGAGATGAAGCATTCTATTCCATAGGTACACATAAATGATATGTTGTTGTATATATCATACCACCTTATATTTTTTTCATGCATACATTAATTGTGATTAATTGTTTGCTATAGGGTGAAGGTGTTAAACCTGCCAAGGACAAAGCATAGCCTATGAAGAAATCTATTGTTTCATGTTCATCATTTGCAAGGGTTCATGGAATTGGAATCACCCCTCCTGAAATATGCAAGGACCCTAAGAAACGTGCCATATATTATGTAGGAATGAACTCGATTACAAAGAATAGGTAGCATAGGAATTGATGAGATAGGCTCAGAATACTGATTCTACATCATGGGTTTCATTATTTGATTATTGAACAATTATGGTGTAGAGATATTCTATTTTCATATGTTTCAACACTATGTTGTTATACATTTGATATGAGACTTTTCATGGGCCTCTGTAATTATTTGATTATTGAACAATTATGCTGAATAGATATACTATTTTCATGTGTTTGAACACTTTGTTGTTATCCATTTCATAGTCCTATAATTGTTTCATTACGAGTAAGAATGTAATGAATTTCACTTTCAATTTTTAGAACAAGTATTTCATTGAATGTATATGGCATATTTCCTTTTTCCATGTGATTGGAACAAATAAAGTGCTAGCATTCTTTGTAGTGTTGGAAAGCACACTATCCCCTATCAGTTATTTTTTTATGATAAGTATTTGTTTCGTTACGACCAATAATGCAATGAGGTCCACTTTAAATTTTTAGAGCAAGTCTTTGCTAGAGTGGAGATGGTGAATTTCCCTTTTCCATGTGATCAGAACAAATAAAATTCTTGAATTCCTTGCAGTGTTGGAAAACACACTGTCCCCTGTCAATTGTCACGACCCTTATTTTCAATAATTAATTTTCAAATTAATATTATTATATTTTTCTTAATGATCATTTATCAAACCTTGAATCATGTGCCTAACAGGAATTTACTCTCAGCAGAGAGAGGATGTCAATGAGGAGGGGGTGTTTAACAGTCGATAAGCAACCGTGGTGAAAGACTATACACACACACTTGGAAATCATATAGTTGCATTTCATTGCACTTTATCATTTAATGAATAATCTTATGATGATAAATTGAATTATTGTTCTTAATAGAAGTGTCTTCATATGATTTGTTAGTAGCAAATGCAATGTTTTGTTATTTAAAAAAAAATCAATTATTCTTCAATTAGAATAAAATAGACTTAGAAAAAAAAAAAATTATGTATATATATATATGTAATTTCTTCTAGTGAATTCATTGTGAAAGAAATTGATTTCCCGTGAATAAAATAAATCAATATTTGTTTTATTATTTTATGGTAATATTAACTCATGACAAATATATATATATATATATATATATATATATAATCTCTATTATTGAGATAATGTCAACTTTAAAAAAAATAGAAAAAGAAAACAAAAATAGAAAAGAAGGTAGTTATTTTACAACATTTTTTAGTTTAATTTACTAAATCCTTAAATGTTTAATTTACTAAATCCTTGTGAAACCGTACGGGGGGAGGGCGGGGAGTGGGAGAAGTGTGCCAAAAAGTAGCGAAAACAAAGTATGGAGGAGAAGATGATTGTCTCCACTCCTCATTCATCCGGAGGAAGTTATGGCAGAGGCACTCAAGATAGCTGGTGGTAGCCGCTTAGCATGGAGGAAAGATGGGTTGGTTGTCACGGATGTCAATCATTCTTGGAAAGTTGAACATCAAGGAAGCTTCTTGGTAGTGTTCTCATTGCGGGTACTGGATCAATAGTAGGCGGCATTACTGAAGATGGTAGGGAAGCTAGAGCAGTTGGTGCAGGGCCAATTCTGGGCGATTTGGGAGGTACATGGATTTTTACCCTTTCAAGCTCCTTCAACCATGACAAAAGTATCTTTTCCTTCATCGTATAAGTCAAAAGATCATAGTGAAGGTAAAGTTCTTTAATTTTCATTATTGGAATTCTGGTGAGAGTTAATTCCATTAAAGATCTTCATGGGAGTTTGTTGTAATATGGTCGTGCCTTAAAAATGCATGCCTTTGTTACTCTCCTTGCCGGGTGAATCTAGAAATCGAATGTTTGTCATTTTTGTATCTCTTTTCGACAATGACCTCTTCTTTGAGGACATTCTTGTTACTCTTGAAGGCCAGACATCATTTTCCCCCTAAGCAATTGTTGGATTAGATAATCGATAATAAGAAATCCCCTAAGTTTTTATTATTGATAATGGATTATTTGTTTTGCATCTCTGCGATTTGTTCTGATTATTGTTGCTAACATTCTTTTGTGTTTGTGAGTTATCGCCTAGTTTTAGCATGAGATTGTACTCCCTTGTATCATAGCCGCTCCTGCAAAGAACAAAAGCCATAGAAACCACTGTACCTATAAATGGGTTTTTCCATAGTCACTATACTGAAGTAGAATGCAAAGGTTTCGCCAAAATGGTCGTAGTTGTTCCTGACTCAAAAATCAAACCTGAACAAATCACTTGACCATGCCAAAATGGACTCGGTTATGGGCTAGAAAGGATTTACTCAAAGCGTAAGAAAAGACTAGGATACTCATACTAGATCATAGAGTGTTTCTTTTACAAAAATAGAATCAAACTACTTGAGCATTCCTTTTAGCTTCTGAATAGTCTTATAAACTCAAAATCTTATGAATCTCTATCCCGCTGCTTTGTGAGTTAAGAATTGTTAGTTATATTCTTACATTTTAGAGGTTAGTGGAGCATACCTTGCGTCTTTAAAGTGTATATATATATATATGTGTGTGTGTTTATCAAAATAGTGATTCATATAAATTATACTGTAGGAATTTAACAGAATACATGTGACTATAACTGTATTGGGTATGGAGTCTACAATATGAATCATAATCCTCCATTCCATTGCCACTCTTAAATATCTGCTCCACTCAACTATGGGAAAATTACCAATGTTTTTCTTCGTTAGTTGGCAGTGTTCAATAAGAGGCAGGTGGTACGATGTAACTCAAAGACATGTCGTTCTGAGCAATGATGAATGTGGCCTTAGAGGCACCACACACCAGACATGGTAAGTTGAGTCTAAAATGCATTGTGGTTGTGCTAGTTTGACAAGTTATGTTTACTTTATCTATTTTTCCATAAACTGTAATTGTCTTTTAATATTGTAAGTATGTATTTATAAATTTCTTTGGTTCTATGGAATTTAATTTCAAATGAAATGCCTGTACAAATGATAACTCCACATAGAGTATGTAGTCTTCTGGGGTAATTACACTATATTCCTTTGATATGACTAATAGGTTCAACTTGGGTAAGTTATTGATTTAGTTTCCATATAGTTTGAAAGTTGTGTAGCGGATTCTAACCTGTGTGGATTTTAGTTGGGTTATGTACTCAATTCGCCCTTGTCAGTGAGATAACCACAACATTCATACAAATATGAGTAGAATAGTAGTTGATCTAGCAAGTTAAGTAAGTTATCCCTAAAACATTCTATAAATGCAAAATTCTACGCAATCATTTAATCACTTAATAAAAGATGAAAGTATCGATAAGAATATATTTATATATACATAATTCAGTATAGAAATTAAGATAAAAAATTCTTGTGCTTGTTCTATTCTATTATATACAGATTTAGTTTGCGAGTTAGAAGGTGAAGTTGTGTTGGTTTTCATAATATCGTCGCATATAGGGTTTGACAAGAATTTACTCTCAATAATATTACGAAGGTAATTAGAGACATTTATGTATATTAGAATGTATGTTGGTAAAACTTTGATATTACAATTTAAGTGACTTCAAAATATTATCTTAACCAAAATTTATTTTCAAATTGGTTAGCAATCTGATTGTTATTCAAGGCAAGAGTATGAATAAGTTGTTTAGTTGTTAATGATATAATTGTCTCAAATCCTTTTGGATAGTTAATAGGATTAATATGTGTGGACTTGAGATAGGATGACATAATGATTTTGGTAGGTTATCTTTTATTTCTAAGTATAGCCACATCTCTTAATTCTTTTATAATTTTATCCTCTTATTGTTGAACTCTATGACTTTACAAGTAAACCATGTTGTTATAATTGTATTGGCATGTGTGCATAGTAGCAGTGCTAGGATTACTTTGTTGAAGATAGAATTGTCTCCTTTGCAATACTTGGAAGTGATTCACGAAAGTGTTGACATTACCATAATTCAATATGCAAGGATGATGCATTGGTAAAACTTCAAAAGTATCTTGTAACTACGTGTAGGACAGAGGGTCATTTATATGATAAGATTCTAGTTCTTATGAATAATAGATATGTAATGTGAAAGTAGTTAGAAGATAACTATTATATAGAGGGATCGTGTGATCCTTTGTAGATGTTTGTTTCAGTATTCAGAAATGTGTATCGAAGTTGTAGATGATCATGTAAAGGAGATGGTATGATCATGGCCTGAGAGGCACCTTGTCTCATTGCTAGTGAGGCATCTTCTAACCACTGACATTGTGTAGCCAACAAGGCATTTCATTAAGCTAGTAAGGCACTTTTACGAGTGGTTTTTCATACCTACGAGGGTTTTCCACTCATGAAATTCTTGTGTTATGGTTCTTTTGTGGATGCATTGATGATACTTTTGCTCCCTCAATTGGCTTTACAATATTTGAATTTTTGTGTTTTGTGTATCTTTTTATAAGCCTATATGGCTAGATTTGGTAAAGGCACAACCTTGTGTTGATATGCATAGTAACTCATTAAGTATGAAGTTCCTTTGAAGTATTAATGAAGTAATAAATATATGTACTGAGTATCTTTAATGAACTTTCCTTTGAGCGTGCATGGATATAAATTTTTTTATGTTATCTCCTTTCCCTTACTTGTGATGTGCATTGATCAAGGTAATTATTTATTTTGGAATGTGTGTTTTTTTCATGATGTTACATTAATTATTTTGTTATGATAAGTATTTGTTTTGTTACGAACAATAATGCAATGAAGTCCGCTTTGAATTTTTAGAGCAAGTCTTTGCTAGAGTGGAGATGGCAGATTTCCCTTCTTCATGTCATTGTAACAAATAAAAATGCTTGTATTGGTTGCAGTGTTGGAAAACACACTATCCTCTATCAATTATTTGCTTCTAAAAACCCAAAAAGAAATGAAGTCCACTTCCAATTTTGAGAATGACTATTAGGTAGAGTGGAAATGACATATTTCCTTTTTGCATGTGATTGAAACACATAAAATGCTTGCATTGGTTGCAGTTTTGGAAAACACTCTGTCCCCTATTAGTTATTTTTGTATGATAAGTATTTATTTTTGATGCTCCAAAAATGAATTTAAGTCCACTTTCATATTTCATGAATTTTTTTTTATTTTATATGCTCCAAAAATACAATGAATTCCACTTTCAAATTTAATAACTAGTTGGTTGAGTAAAAATGGCATTTCCTTTTTCCATGTGATCGAAACAAATAAAATGCTTGCATTGCTTGCAATGTTGGAAAACACACTGTCCTATGTCAGTTACTTCATTATGAAAACTTACTTATGTATGTCATCCTACTTACAAATGTAAGCACATGCAATGAGCAATTTATGTTCTGGGGACTGTAACAAAACACTGTATTGAAGTTCACCTTCATATTCTACAACACTCCTTACTTTTAGGAAACATTGCATTTCAATATTGTAATACGTTTACAACACAAGATGCACAAAAAGACTTTCATGATGGAAAACACACAGGGTTGTCCCTCACTTCTCAATTCTTCTTCAAAGACAACACTTTTTGTTATGTAGACTGTATTAGCACTATGCGTTGAACTTCACCTTCTTATTATATAACAACCCATTACTTGCAGAAAACAATCCATTTCAATATCTTTGATCATGTAATTATTGAACAATTACGGTGTGGAATTACATTATCTTTGGTCATGTAAGTATTGAACAATTATGGTGTGCAATTACATTATCTGTGATCATGTAATTTTTGATCAATTATCGTGTGGAATTACAGTACTTTGGTATGGTATGTTTGAAGACTACCGTCTTCTGCCAAAAGTGCCATTGTGCGATTTTTAAGTTGTATTGTTAATATTTCCATCAAGGCTCCAATCTATTTGTGGTTTACTTTTTGAAAATTTATATTGGAGATGAGGTTGCCCATTTGTGACCTCACTAGTTCATAGCTCTGGGTCAAAAGCATTTACTACTCTTAATTAAATAAAATATAAGACTATGTTCTTGCAGATTTCATGACACTTTTTGTTGCCATGTAAAATTTCACTACAACCAATGTCAAATGCCATCAAATAATGGTAGGAAATTCCACCTCAAGTCTTATTATTTATGTCAAACTTACTTACAAATGTAAGCACATAAAACTAGCACTTTATGTTATGCACATTGTAACAAAACAATGTATTGAAGTTGAGCTTCATAATTTATAAGAACCCTTACTTTCAACAAATATTCCATTTCAATATCTGTTTATATGTTTCAAACAAAAAATGCACATAATAGTTACATGATGGAAAACACACTAGGTTGTGACTCACTTCTCAATTCTTATTGAATGACTGCTTTCTTTTATGAAGACTGTAACAAAACAATGTTTCGAAGTTCACCTTATTTTATGACAACCCTTACTTTCACCAAACATTCCATTTCAATATCTGTCCATATGTTTGGAACACAAAATGCACATATCAGTTGCATGATGGAAAACATAGTGGGTTGTGAGTCACTTCTTATTTGATGTAGATTGTAACAAAAGAATGTTTTGAAGTTCACCTTCTTGTTTGATCACAACCCTTACTTTCAGCAAAATAGTCCATTTCAATATCTGTTCATATGTTTTGAACACAAAATTTACATAACAGTTGCATTATGGAAAACACAATGGGTTGTGGCTCACTTCTTATTTTTTGTAGACTATAACAAAAGAATGTTTTTAAGTTCACCTTCTTGTTTTATCACAACCCTTACTTTTAGCAAAACACTCCATTTCAATATTTGTTCATATGTTTCGAACACAAATTTTACATAATAGTTGCATGATGGAAAACACACAAGGTTGTCCCTCACTTTTCAAATCTTGTTCAAAGACAACAATTACTATTATGCACATCGTAAGAACAAAATATATTGAAGTTCACCTTCATTACTTATAAGTAGCATTACTTGCAGCAAACATTCCACACAAAAAAAAGGTTGGAGGATGGAAACATAGAGGGTTGTCCCTTGCTTCTCTATTCTTCTTCAAAGACAACACTTTCTATTATGCAAACTATAACAAAACACTGTATTCAGGTTCACCTTCATATTTTATAACAACCCATTACTTGCAGCAAATATTCCATTTCAATATTGTAATATGTTTTGAACACAAGATGCACAAAAAATTTGTAGGATGGAAAACACATAGGGTTGCCCCTCACTTTTCAAATCTTGTTGAAAGACAACTGTTACTATTATGCACACCATAAGAACACAATGTATTCAAATTCACCTTCATATTTTATAACTTCCCTTCCTTGTAGAAAACATTCCACACAAAAACAAAGTTGCAAGATGGAAAACACAAAGGTTTGTCCCTTGCTTCTCAATTCTTCTTCAAAGACAACACTTTCTATTATGCAGAATGCAACAAAACACTGTATATTCAAGTTCACCTTCATATTTTATAACAACCCTTACTTGTAGAAAACATTCCATTTCAATATCGTTCTACATTTGGAACACAAGATGCACAAAAAAAAGTTGCAGGATGGAAAACACACAGGGTTGTCCCTCACTTTTCAAATGTTGTTGAAAGACAACAGTTACTGTTATGCACACCATAAGAACAAAATGTATTCAAGTTCACCTTCATATTTTTATAACTTACCTTTCTTGCAACAAATGTTTGATGACAATGCAGGGGTCAAACAACTCGACTTGTTATGCTCTTGCAAACAACTCAAATTACTAAACTAAAAACTCCACCTTTGAGGCAACTTTCCTTCACAAAAACCCTTGTTTCAAAATACCCAAACTGAGAACCAGGCCCAAAACCTCTTGTAGATTCCTCAAAGAACTTTAACCAACAAAAAAGGACTAACACAAACCAATCCCTAACTTAAACATCTCAATATGTGAACTTTCAAAATAAATTGTCCTTAACTGGCCTAATTAGGCTTCCTTTAATCATTCAATTTGAAAAACAACAAAAAAGACTCAGTTAGACTCTTAAATTCATTCCATGGCATGTAAAATACTAGTTTTGAATGACTCTTCAATGCCTTTTTATCCTTTCAAGGAAGGAAATTTCAAACACTCCAAATGTTGTTCAATCTAGGCCTTTTGAGAACTTTGTGCTGATAGGATAGTTAATAAATGGTCTCCAAAAACTCATAAATTCACCAATCCCTATCTTGGAATGGACTCACCTATTCCCAAACACCTTTTCAAAACAAAATTACACAAGGACTCATATTCCACAAACAAAGCTCATCAAGTCAGCAATGTACATAGTCATTTACATATTCTACCCATTTTCTAGACCTTGGGCTTCATGATAACTGCCCAAAACCACCTTAACATGCTCTATAACCTTCACATCATTTAGAATAATCATCAAACATTCCTCTCACCAATTTTTAGGAGATTCCAATGGTGTAAATCTGACAAACACAATTTTTATTACACACTGTTTACCCTAATACAGGGTTTTACCCACTTGGAGAAAAACTTCAATATCTTTCACAATTCTAAATAGATTTAAATGAAACCAAATGCATCATAAAGTAGACTCATGGGACTATCATATACAATGGAGGAGGATACGATTTATACCCATAATATGGGCATACAATGGCCTCAAACATAGAAAATGCAGGAAAATAACTAAAAAATAGAGTATGTCATTATGCAGACTATAACAAAACAGTGTATTTAAGTTCACCTTCATATTTTATAACAACCCTTACTGGCAAAAAACATTGCATTTCGATTTCGTTATACATTTGGAAAACATTATGCACAAAAAAAGTTGCATTATGGAAAACACACAGGGTTGTCCCTCACTTCTAAAATCTTGTCTTAATTTTTTGTTATGGCGACTATAACAAAATAGTGTATTAAATTTCACCTTCATATTTTATAACAACCCGTTACTTGCTGCAAGAATTACAATTCAATATCCTTATACATTTGGAAGAGAAGATGCACAAGAAAAGTTGTAGAATGGAAAACACAGAGGGTTGTCCCTTGCTTCTCAATTCTTCTTGAAAGACAACAATTTATGTTCTATAGACTGTAACAAAACAATGTATTCAAGTTCACCTTCAAATTTTATAACAATTCACATCACATAGTGAAATGTAAAAACATTTCAAGTCAATATTATAGAATTTGAAGAAAATTACAATCCACATTTAGTACTGCTAACACTGAGAACTATGTCAACCATTTATGAACAGGTATAATCTCTATGTTCTCAGCATCCAAAAGGATTTGGCACACTCTGATTGTCAAGGTGGAATTGATAACATACAATTTGGGCACCCCATAATTCGCATGTAGCAGCTTGAAGGAGGGCCTAACATAGTGGATCTCGAACTTGACAATGTGGTTGAATTTGAACATGGAAAACAACCATTCCTCCATAGGACCTATGTGATTACTATTAGAGATTCCCCCTTGAGGAATCTCATAAACCTCATGCTCAACTAGTCTAAAAGATTGTACTTGCGTATGATAATTTTTGGTTTAATGCACACCTTCTAGATGCATCTAGCTAGGAAAAGGTCTTGAATTTCTCAGTAAAGAGACATTGTCCAATCACATAAATTTAAAATCTATATTTTTAGATTGTAATATTGAACATCTTTGTCCATATGTTCCAATACACCAAATGTCTTTTTGAAGAAATGAACATAATTATCATACTTCAAATCTATGCAGTTTGGCCCTTTTCTATTAATTCTCCTTAACATCTTTTCCCGCACCCTGTATGGTGCAGAAGCACCAGTTTGTTTTCAAGCCTCCATGAGGCCTAATTGTAAAAAAATGAGTAAGGAGTGTAAGGGGTTAATTTAACAAGGTCTCTCAAGATCATTTTGATGTTTTTATGTCATTTGATAGATGTTTGCATAGGTAGAGTGATCAATGTTGTCAATTGGTCAATTTTTGTCATATTTGCAAAAAAAGGTGCAAGTGTTAAATGTTGCAAAAATTCTTATAAAATAATATGAAAGGAAAAATTCATGTAAAAGGAATTTTTAAGGTCATACAATACCATATTGGATGTATTTGAGGTCTTATAGGGGTTAGCATGTCAAAATGTGAAAATCTTATAAAATTGCAAAAATGCAAAGTTGGCAAAAAAGGCAAATTGAGAAGTTTAAGGGTCATGGTAGGTATAAGGTTGCTTTTGGTTGATTTTTTGAATTTTTTTATGATTATAAATGCATAAATAATCCTCCTGTCTTTGAGGAAATGGGGGAGGAATGATATTTGAAGTTTTGTTATTAAAAAATCAATGAAAACCTCCATTTTTTTCTGAATTCTTTTGAGAAATCTGAAGTTGCAGAGATTTGTATGGCTATATACTTCAAAATTTTCAAGGTGGAGTCATCTTATTTGATATTAATATGTTTCTTCTGAATTTTAGTTTTAATTTTATTCATTTTCATGGAGTAGAATGAAAGTTATGAAGGTTTTGTGGCTGCAATTTCCAGATTTTCCTTGTAACAGTCCTGTAGTAGCATGTTGTACAATCTTGTACGGACTGATATTGACTTAAAAAAAATTGGAGAAGAAGGATAAATGAATCTAGTTTCATTTTATTTTATTTTGGTTCAATTTCATGAAGATTTGTAGAAGTTATGATCATTTTAGTAAGTGTAGGTCTGAAACCCTCTTAGGGCAAGCAACAAGTAGTCAAAATTGTGTACATCTTTTAATTTAACAATTGAAATCACTTGAAATATGGCATGGAGGTCTTTTTTTATATATTCTTTTAAATTTCAAAGTCTCATACCGAATGAAGAAGGATAGCTATGAATTTTTGGATGCCCTAGGTTTGAATTTCATGAAAAATCTGTGAAAAACCAGAGTATAATGAAGTCTATTTGAGATTTGCTCGAGATTTTAAGCTCTTCATATATTTTTTTTTTGGGGGAAGGTTTTTGAAACTATATTACCCCATTTTGGGATGAGAATTGATATATTTACAAGTTGTGGAATTCTTTTAGTGACTATCCTGTCTAGACAAAGTTAACATGTAGTTAACCTTGGGAATAGAAATTGGAGGTTTTTAATTGTTATTTGCTAAAATTTCTTGAAGAAAATGTGGGGAATCGACTAACCATGTTTTTTAGGCATAATTACACTTGTTTGAGACAAAAATAAGGAATAATGGATTGGTTTAGTGTAGTTGGTTGTTGTGTGGCTTAGAAGGGCCTAATTGCTAATTTGATTAGTCCATTTTGTGAATACTCTGATTTTGAAATATTTGAAGATGTTTAAGGTTTTTATGGAATCCACAAGTGGTTATTTGGCCTTATTCTCATATTTGGTGCTAAGAATCAAGAATTTTATAAGGAAATTTTCCTTGTAGGATGGGTGAATGGGTTGAAACCCATTTTTGTGAAATATGTGTCCTTTATGTTGAATAGTGAATCCTCTTGCTCTACATCAGTTTGGTATCAGAGCATGAAGATGCTCTAGGAAAGTTGTTTGTGGTTTGTGTGTGTGTTTATTTTCAAGTTGGTGTAGTAAGAAAGTCCAAGAGACTAGGTGAGTGGAAAGACCTAGGTGAGGTAGAGTGTTAAGATGGATTTGTTGAGAAGGTTTGTGTAGATAGAGGGTTCACTAAAAGAGAAAAAGAGAAAAGAGGAAAAGACAAAGAAAAATAAGAAGGATCAAGAGATGAAAGAATGGAGGCAAGAAATAGAGGAAATTATTGTGAAGATAGAAATTCTTGAGGCTGAATGGAAGCAATTACAATCTAGTTGGAACTTATTAGTTAAGAGGCAAGTTGTTTGGTCTATCAAGAGGCTAATCATGAAGAGAAAATGAGAGAAGAAGATGAATACTATGTCAAATGGAAAAGAAAGAAAACAAGTTAGAGAGATTGCTGATAATTAAGAGTTAAAACAAGTAGAGAATGAATACCCTGAAGACATGAAGACAAAAAATGAAGAAGACTCAATTGAAAAGGAAGAAAATGATGAAGAGTTGGTGCCTACACCTGAAGAAGAAGAGGACAAAGGTGAAATAGATTTACAGTTACAAATTGAGCCACCAAGGTATTAGAATGAGATATTTACTTCATTGTTTCATGATGAGACTAATGGAATTTTGAGTTTTCTCCATGTAGAAGTTTGTTGTTATCTTGAGACAATAGATGTAGAGACATTTTGGTTGATAGAGCAGAAGGAAAATCAAGGCATAGAGTGTATGGATGAGTGTGAGCATGCACATGATGATAAGATGACAGTAAGGCACCGTTCATTTATTGTGCATATGATTTCAAGGAAAAAAAATCCATGGATAAAAATGAATATGCAACTTTTTGTCATTGCAACTGCTTTACATTTTGCTAACTCAAGAGACTTGAGTTTTTCTTCTTGGTGAGAATGGTGCAGGAGCACCAGTTTGTTTTCAAGCCTCCATGAAGCCTAATTGTAAAAAAATGAGTAAGGAGTGTTAGGTGGTCATTTAATAAGTTCTATCAAGACCATTTTGATGTGTTTATGTCATTTGATAGGTTTCTACATAGGTAGAGTGGTCAATGTTGTCAATTGGTCAATTTTGGTCATATTTGCAAAAAAAGGTGCAAGTTGTGTTAAATATTGCAAAATTTATTGTAAAACAATATGAAGGGAAAAATTCATGTAAAAGGAATATTTAAAGTCATACAAGACTATATTGGATGTATTTGAGGTCTTATAGGGGTTAGTGTGTCAAAATGTGAAAATCTTGTAAAATTGCAAAAATGCAAAGTTGGCAAAAAAGGAAAATTGAAAAGTTCAAGGATCATGGTAGGTATAAGGTTGTTTTTTGTCAATTGGTTGGAGTTGGTTATGATTTGGAAGGAATAAATAAGCCTCCTTGGCTTTGATGAAAGGTGGTAGGTGTAATCAAGGGAAAATCCTAAATTTGTTAGAGGGGTTAGCACAATAACATTAAAATTCCTATGAAATAACAAAGCACAAAGAAAATAATGTGAAGACAAAAGGGACAATGTTACCCTAAGTCTCCACCTTCCATGGCTGACCTTTGTTACACCTCCTAGCTTGCAGTAAATAAAATGTGCCCTCAGATTTGTGTGAGCAACTATGACAAATGACTAAGCCCTATGCAAGTGTTGAAGGATTTGCATAAAATAAAATGACCCTACAATGGACTAAAATGACTATGACTGTAAGTGACTATGACTGTAAACTAATAGTAGCATAAAGTGAAATCTAAGCATGAAAGAGACCAAGAGAGAGAGAGAGAGCCAGAGGGGGGGAAAATGAGAACAAAATTGCCGTTTTATAAAAACTACAATTTTGAATGTGTGGCCAGGATGAGAAGATGACAAAAAACCCTAGAATCAATGATCAAGATTGAATGTTGCAATAAGAATTAGGGTTAGGTCAAAATTAGGGCAAATGATAAGGATGAAGGGCCAAGACTGAATTATAAGATAATTCAATCAAGGGTCGAAATTAAATGAGATGTCAAAAGATAAGAATAAATTTGGAAGATAAGACTGGCACGGACAAAGAGGTTGCTGGAGAAATTAAATAATAAAATTTATTTACTCCAGGTGACCAGTAAATAATTGAATAATAAAGATATTATTTAATTATGGAGGAATGTGACAAAAAGAATTATTTTGAATTAAATGATGATTTAATTCAAAATTCAAGAGAGTGGACTAAATTAAATAAATAAAATTTATTTAATTAATGAGAGAAAAGACTAATGAATAATTAAATAATTAAATAATTATTTAATTATAGTGGAAAGTGGACAAAAATTAAATAAATAAGAATTTATTTAATTTTAGAAAGAAGGCTTAATTAGTGACGTAATTAAATAAATAAAATTTATTTAATTAATCAGGGAGGAATAAAGATAAAAATGAATTAATTAAATAATTAAAATTATTTAATTAATAGAAGAATTATGACTTTAGAAAATAATTAAATAATTAAAAATTATTTAATTATTAAGAATGAAAGGGGCAATGTTGAATAATCTAAGAGTTACAAGCCTAGGACAATTTTATGTGTCTACATTTTGCCCCTCTTTGTCATAATGTAGCATGTCGCATTGTGACAAAGAAAATAAGTCAAAAATATGCCCCAAAAAAAATAAGATGAGGAAGAATGATCGAGGGTTGTGGTATGCCCCCGAGGAATGACAGTTCCAAGAACATGAGTGTGCTCTCGAAATTGATGAGAAGACTAGAATATGAAGAGACAAAGAAATGTTAGTGCAAAAGATATGGATGATGATATGGATGCAATGCCTATATGAGACGAGTGAGAGAAGATGACAAGACTAAAGAAGATGCATGTTAGTTCCTAGACCAAATCCTTCAAACCTTACCATAGGACTTTTAATATTTATTGCTCTTAATCATCATTGGGCAGTAAAAATGACACAAATGGACAACAAACACCATGATATGACATAGACCAAGGTGTGCAAGGTCATCCACTTGAAAATAGATAGTCATAGACAAGGAATGTCCTAACTCATACTAAGGGCGAAGTTGCCCCAGTCTTTTTGTCAAGACAACCCACAAACAGCAGTCAGAGAAAATAAAATAGGCCAGGAGACGTCATCGCACCTCTAAATCCTTCATGGGACATCCTCGAGGTAGCTAGTAACATGACCAAAAAGACAAGATAGTAAAAAATATAAGACAAAATAGCCAAGATAGCCAAAAGATAAGACAAGATAGACCAAAAAGATTAACAACCATTTTATTTTGTTTTCCAATGTTTATTTGCCAAAGATTGAATTCTTGCCAGTTTGACAGTTTTGACAGTTTAAGAGCTTTGCCAATTTGATGGTGTTGACGGTTTGACGGGGCCTATTGTCAGGAAGGACACATCCTGAAAAGGCAAAGGACATTTTGACGAGGTCTAACTCCAAGAAGGACACATCTTGAAGAGGACCAAAGTGTGACGGGATTGACATTGTTTTGACTAATGTGTTTTGGCAAGTTGACTGATGTTGATTGTATGATTGATTGGACTGTGTTGTCTAATTTTGACCAATTTTGACATTGACGTTTCAAATGACTATCTTGTGTCTGATTTTGACTGTCTGACTTATTTGACTGATGTGACGATTGTGACAAATGCCATGATTTTATTTTGACCAACCTAAAAGGACTGACCTAATGTCTTGGGGACTCATCAACTGATGGCCTTGCCTACGTAGCAAATGCACAGAGAACGTAATTCGACAATGACATGGACTGACTGACATCACTGACTTTGACTCCATGTGATTGACTTTGATATTGATTTGGATGTTTTTGTGTTTTTTGGATTTTGAAATTTTATGATTTTTTTTTGGCTTTTTGACATTTTGTGATGTTTTTGGTCTTTTTTCCGTTTTATGATTTTTTTGGATTTTGAAATTTTATGATTTTTTTTTTTGGCTTTTTTTATGATTTTGACATTTTATGATTTTTTTTTTGGATTTTTGACATGTTTTAATTTTTTTTTGGATTTTTGACATTTTTAATTTTTTTTTGGGATTTTGGAGAATATTTTGAGGTGTCAATGGATGAAAATTTGGGTAGCCTTTGTGCTAGATACCAATGACAAGGGGAAAACCAAGTCTAGGTGCAAGGAGATAAATGGGATTAATGGATGAAATGGATGTATGCATAAGAGAGCAAGGATGTGATCTCCAAAGACTATGTCGCATAGGAATGACATGCCCCATTCTAGGTACAAGACTTAGGATTTTTCATGACAAAGCTGATGACAATAGGATAATGATATGATTGGTTTAGATAGGATGAGGTATGTCAAGAGATACCCAAAAAACATGTTTCAACACTTTGCCCCTATATCTTCATCAAGATCAAAAGGAGAAGAGTGGATAAGTGGACCCAATATGATAGGTAGGTATGATGGCTAAAGATGGTAGGTAGGATGGAAATGATATGACATAAAAATGATAGGTTGGATAGATAAGACATTGTGCCCCCAAGTGTAAGTGACATAGAAGATCAAACTACACATGATGCCTGTTTGCCAGGTTTTCATCATGGTACTTATCCAAGGCGCCTGTTTACCAGGTTTTCACCATTGGATGAAGGGATTTCTCTTTACTTTTTTTTTTTGACTTTTTGACTTTTTGACTTTTGGATAGGAGGGACTCAAGTGTCTAGTTTCATGAAAGGTGATAGTCCCACTAGAAATGGATATCATTGCATGGACCATGTCAAATGTCATTATGCTCATAGATGTTGGTAAGGGATGACATGAAATGGAGATAGAGTAGGTAGATGATGGATTATGATGTGTATTATGGAGGATTATGTAGGGAAGACATAGGACTTATATGGGAATTATGCAAAAGATGAATGGGGAGGCTTAGCCAAAAGTATGGACCATAGGAAGGTGGTGGGGAAGATATGTAGAATAGTGGATGGGGGGTGACGAGATGGAGGTATAAGGGCTTGTTGTGAAATGGAAGGGAACCATGACCAATGGTTGCACACATTGTGATAAACGTTGAAGCTTTTGATGTGGACGAGGTGTAGAAAGAAATGGAGATGTTTGCTTAGGAGATGGGTGATGAATTGCTTTAGGTACCCACATAGACTTAGTATTTTTATGACTTTTATTTGTCTTGTGGGATTTTTGTAATTTTTGAATGGAATGTGTATTTTGGATGGAAGTGGATGGTTGGGATTTTTGTGACATAGATGCCTCATTTGACTTGATTTCTTTTTGCTTAGGTACCCAAACCATTTTGTTTTTTAGATTTTTCTTTTGGAGGCATGGGCTTATATAACTTTTTGGATGCATTTGGCTTTGACTTTTTGAAATTGTATTCTAAGGCATTAAGACCTTTAGAATTTTTGACTTTATAAATAGAGGCATCCAACTTTTTATTTTTGAATCTGATGTGTTGGATGGAATGAGTGGAAGCTTTATGTTTACACAATGTGTGCATTTGTTGGTCATGACTAGGATATTTAGGGTATTTATGAAAGATTGGAATGTTAGGTGTTGGAAGTAATGGTGGTAAAGCAGATGGAGGGGTATTAGGAGTTGGAAGTAATGGTGGTAAATTGGATGGAGGAAGGTGTATGGTCACATGCTTTTGAAATTTGTAGGATGACGGTGGTGGAATGGCAACATATACTTTAGGCATATGATAGGTTTTATGATGGAAAGTGGACTTAGAATGCATGGAGGAAACACCAACATCTTGAGACTGGTTTCCTTGGGGTATGCAATGGACAATGGGACTAGGTGTAGGTGGAACACTAGACACGAGTTCCTTATTGGAAAGACCAAGTGGATATGATGGAGGACTTGCAATGGGGTCGATAATGGGTGATGGGGGATCATTAGGATCTTGATTAGCATTGTGTTCACTTAGATCCAAGGTATTTGTTTGATCTTCTATGTGTGCTTGGGAGGCAAGTGTCTCATCAAGGAAAGTGGATGTTGATGGATCATGGATAGGACTACATGGAGATGAATTTTGAATATCTTGCTCATGGATGGGTATAGGATCAAGTTTCTCATGGATAGGCTCTTCATCATTATGGATATCATCTTGATCATAAAAAAGATATAGATTATGGATAGGTTGGATGACAATGATTTGATCTTGATTAGGACTAGGGCTTGATGTTTCCACATGCTTAGGATTAGGGTCTTGACATACCTCTTGGGTTGCTTGAATGGAAGTGCAAGGGGATGATTCTTGGAGAGACTTGACATGTTCTTGATGGTCAACAACATGGAGACATGATGGAGGTTGACTTGGACTTATGAGGGGAGACTCTTGACTTGGCTCAAGGGGTTGTGGATGACATGGTTGACTTGAAGGACTTGGCATGATGTTTGAGGACTCTTTTGTATGTTCAAGTAGATGAGTTGAATGAAAAGACAACAATTGATTCCTTTTTTGTAGCCCTTGGGTCACATCCTTTGTAGGTGGATTGGTGGATTTATGTAATGCCATTAATTTATGTTTTAAATATCTAAATGTAAGGCATTGATTTGATGAAGGATTAGATGATGGTGGGGGTAATGAAGAGTTTGATTGGTTAGAAGGTGGCAAGGCCAATGGATTAGGACTAGTTTATGATGGATTAGGGATAGGCATTTGATTGGATGGTGGTAAGGGAGCATGGACTAGATTGGTGTTCCCCTTGTCAAAGGTGGCATTAAGACTTAAAGGATCTTGATGTTGTTGCCAAGGTGGACTTGGGATCCTATATTCTTGTTGCGATATGGGTGGACATGTTGATGTGGCATTGTCATAATAGATAGATGTGTTAGGTTGGCATGATGATGAAAGTGACACATAGGATTGGGGTTGAATGTCTTGCGGTTGGAATGGCATTTGGACTTGTGATATGATTTGTTGTTGTGATGATGATGAAGGTGTTGAATAGGACAATGACTATTGAAAGGTTGATTGATGTGGATAAAAGTTGAAATTAGAAGAGTTGTGATAGGTTGACGAAGGGGTAACATGATATGTGGATGGATGAGGTTGATATGATGATGTAAGTGACACATAGGGTTGATGTGAAATGTGTTGATGTGGTGATTGGACTTGATAATGTGCTTGTTGGACTTGACAGTTGGCCATGAGGTATTGGATTTGTGCTATGAGTTGTTGCATTTGTGGTGATTGGTTGGTTTGAAGTTTTTGGATAATGTTATGGGCGCTTTGAATGATTTGTTGGTCTAAAGGTGTTTGATTTGTTTGAGCTTCATGAAGCATGTGAATAAGCTCTAGTGCTATGTCTTCAAATGTTGTCATGGTGTAAAATGATGTTGATTGGATGAAAGAGATGATGATGTGGAATGATTAGATTGGATGACTTGGATGGATTAGGATGAAAAGGATAGGATGTGACTAAGAAGAGTGATTAGGATGAAAGTCATTGGATATAAATGTGTTGGAAGAATGTGTAGAGTGAATCGTCTTTATGTGTTTGGTGTTTAGCTTGACTGGACAATGTTTAAATGAATGTTCACACAATACACACACAGGAATCACACACGCAAGACACATAAGCAAGTTTGAATTTTGGAATTTATGAATGTGATTATTAAGCACACACTTGAAGAAGACACATCAACAAGTCCTAGAACTAGGCAAGTGGGTATGGCCAATTAGGTCTCAAGCTAGTCTACACAAGGTTGACTAAGGAATGATTTGAAAGAAAAATCCTGCCACACAGCCGAGAGAAAGGGGTAACCCACCCTTCACCTTCACTTCCCAAAGGTATAAAGTTCTTTGGGGCTTAGCCAAGAGTGATAAGCTTTTAACTTCCAAACAAGCGTGTCTTTCGATTCAAACTTCGATTGAGGTCATCCCTAGGGGTGATGAAATCCCCTAGCAGGCCTCCTATGAAGGGTTTGACAAAAACAAATCAGGTGAGGTGTTTGTGATCACACACGCACTTGATTCACACTCACAATGATTAATTTCCCTTAGAAATGAAATGTTTGTATGCAAACAATAGAAGCACATGTTCTTTTTAACCCCAATTCAAATGTGTAGGAAGACAATGGTTAATTTTAGACCCAATTTTGATATGTGATTGAAGACAAAATTCATTTTTAAGAGCCCAAATCCAAATGTGTTTGCAAACAAGGATTAATTTTATGCCCCAAATTGAAATGTGTGACAAACAAGATTAAGAAATGGAAGATGGGATATGTGCACCTGATTATTCGCTTTCCAATTTGTTGTGTATGAATGATATTTCTGCCACTAAAACTCCTTATGATCACAGAAAAAAATTGTGAGAAAATACGAAGCCGTGTGAAAGATATGGTCGAATCCTTGGAAACTAGGGTTTTGTCCAAAAATGATGCCAAACCTGCAACAAAAAGCTAACAAAACCTGCAATAAAAAGATCCAACTCCAAGATTTCTCAAAATGTGTTAAAATATGTTGGGTTCACCAATGTAATCAAGGGAAAATCCTGAATTGTTAGAGGGGTTAGCACAATAACATTAAAATTCCTATGAAATAACAAAGCACAAAGGAAATAATGTGAAGACAAAAGGGACAATGTTACCCTAAGTCTCCACCTTCCATGGCTGACCTTTGTTACACCTCCTAGCTTGCAGTAAATAAAATGTGCCCTCAGATTTGTGTGAGAAACTATGACAAATGACTAAGCCCTATGCAAGTGTTGAAGGATTTGCATAAAATAAAATGACCCTACAATGGACTAAAATGACTATGACTGTAAGTGACTATGACTGTAAACTAATAGTAGAATAAAGTGAAATCTAAGCATGAAAGAGACCAAGAGAGAGAGAGAGAGCCAAAGGGGGGGAAAATGAGAACAAAATTTCCGTTTTATAAAAATTACAATTTTGAATGTGTGGCCAGGATGAGAAGATGACAAAAAACCCTAGAATCAATGATCAAGATTGAATGTTGCAATAAGAATTAGGGTTAGGTCAAAATTAGGGCAAATGATAAGGATGAAGGGCCAAGACTGAATTATAAGATAATTCAATCAAGGGTCGAAATTAAATGAGATGTCAAAAGATAAGAATAAATTTGGAAGATAAGACTGGCACGGACAAAGAGGTTGCTAGAGAAATTAAATAATAAAATTTATTTACTCCAGGTGACCAGTAAATAATTGAATAATAAAGATATTATTTAATTATGGAGGAATGTGACAAAAATAATTATTTTGAATTAAATGATGATTTAATTCAAAATTCAAGAGAGTGGACTAAATTAAATAAATAAAATTTATTTAATTAATGAGAGAAAAGACTAATGAATAATTAAATAATTAAATAATTATTTAATTATAGTGGAAAGTGGACAAAAATTAAATAAATAGAATTTATTTAATTTTTAAAAGAAGGGAACTTAATTAGTGGCGTAATTAAACAAAAAATAAAATTATTTAATTAATCAGGAGGAATAAAGATAAAAATGAATTAATTAAATAATTAAAATTATTTAATTAATAGAAGAATTATGACTTTAGAAAATAATTAAATAATTAAAAATTATTTAATTATTAAGAATGAAAGGGGCAATGTTGAATAATCTAAGAGTTACAAGCCTAGGACAATTTTATGTGTCTACAGGAGGAATTATATTTGAAGTTTTGTTATTGAAAAATCAATGTAGACCTTCATTTTTCTGAATTCTTCTAAGATATCTGAAGTTGCAAAGATTTGTACAGATATATACTTCAATATTTTCAAGGGGAAATCATATTATTTGATATTACTGTGTGTCTACTAAATTTTAGTTTTAATTTCATTCATTTTCATGGAGTAGAATAAAAGTTATGAAGGTTTTTGTGGCTGCAATTTCCAGATTTTCCCTGTAACAGTCCTGTAGTAGCATGTTATACGACCTTGTACAGACTGATATTGACTTGAAACCAATTGGAGAAGAAGGATAAATGAATCTAGTTTCATTTTATTTTTGTTTGGTTCAATTTCATGAAGATTTGTAGAAGTTATGATCATTTTAGTAAGCGTAGGTCTGAAACCCTCTTAGGGTAGGCAACAAGTAGTCAAAATTGTGTATCTTTTAATTTAACAATTGAAATCACTTGAAATATGGCATGGAGATCTATTTTTATATCTTATTTTAAATTTCAAAGTCTCATACCAAATGAAGAACGATAGCTATGAATTTTTGGATGCCCTAAGTCCGAATTTCATGAAAAATCTATGAAAAACTAGTGTATAATGAAGTCTATTTGAGATTTGCTCAAGATTTTAAGCTCTTCATATGTTATTTTTGTTTGGGGAAGGTGTTTGGAACTATATGATCCCATTTTAGGATGAGAATTTATATATTTACAAGTTGTGGAGTTCTTTTAGTGACTATCCTGTCTGGACAAAGTTAACACAATTTACCTTGGGAATAGAAATTGGAGGTTTTTAATTGGTATTTGCTAAAATGTCTTAAAGACAATGTGGGGAATGGACTAACCATGTTTTTTAGGCACATTTTGATGCAGAAGCATCCAGTGGTGTAAGGGCAATCTTGCATCACCCAAAAATAGTTAAATTTCAAGTTTCTCGCTTTTTAGATGTTTTTACATTTTTGGATACCCTTTTCATCATAATGAAATTCCCAATTTATGGTTTTTATTTTCTATTCCTGGGTTGAAAGATATTGTAGTTTTAGTTTCCTAGATTTGCACCTGAAAATATTTTGAGTTAGATTTGAGGCACTTAGAGTTCCTGGATCGGCCCCAAAAATTTCCAAAATTGGCATAGCCAATTTCAAGCACGTTATTGACTTCGTGACCTTTCCAACGGTTCAAACAGTTCGCGAATCGGAGTCCCGTATCAAAAGTTATGGCCTCGGGAAGTTGGCGCACTTTCTAGAAGATACAATTACAAATACTCTTTTGAAATTTGAACGTCATGTTGTAAATTTTCGGCGCCAAACCACCTAAACTCAAATTTGAATGTTGTTTTGGCTCCAAACTAATGAGGAGCTCTATTTATGGGTGGGTTTCTAAATTTGTGGGGTACTTTTGGAGGACCTTGTGGAAGAAGCTGAAGAAAGAGTTGAAATTTAGTTATGCACACCATCCACAAATAGATGGGTAGACAGAGGTTGTTAACAAGAGTCTAGGTAACCTACTGAGATGTTTGGTAGGAGATAAACCCAAGGGATGGGACTTGATCTTACCCTAGGTAGAATTTTCTTACAACAATTATATCAACAGAAGTACTGGTAGATCACCATTCCAGATTGTGTATGGTGGTAGCCCCATAATAGCCCCAGAATTGAGGAAGATGGACCAAGAGAAGAAAATAAGTACTGAAGCCGAAGATTTTGTAGAACACATCAAGGATATACATGAGAAGGTAAGAGAACATATTAACAAGATGAATATGCAGTATAAGGCTAAGGTAGATCAGAAGAGGAGGTATAAAGAGTTTTAGATTGGTGATGAAGTGATGGTCCACTTGAGGAGAGAAAGGTTTCCAGTGGGAACATATAACAAATTGAAGATGAAGAAGTTCGGTCCCTGTAAAATTTTGAAGAGGCATGATTCAGGGAATGCATATGAGATAGAGTTTTCAGATGGATTCAACATTTCCCCTGTATTCAACATTTCAGATTTGACAGAGTATCATGAAGGTGGCGCAGAGGAAGTACAAATGATGGAATAGTGTGGGATTCCAGCACCTACTTCAGAAAAGGAGGAGATTGAAGAAATCCTGGATAGTCGTGTGGGAAGGAGTACCAAGAATAGGCAGTATGAAGAATATCTGGTGAAATGGAAAGGAAGGCCTTTTGAAGATTTTTCCTAGTTGATTAAGGTAGAGGTTGACCATTTGGGTTTTTCCTCCACCATCTGAGACATGATGGGGTCACTTCTCAAATTACCCTGGGTGTCTGATGCAGGAGCATCCAGTGGTGTAAGGGCAATCTTGTATCACCCAAAAATAGTTAAATTTCAAGTTTCTCAATTTTTAGATGTTTTTACATTTTTGGATACCCTTTTCATCATAATGAAATTCCCAATTTATGGTTTTTATTTTCTATTCCTGGGTTGAAAGATATTGTAGTTTTAGTTTCCCATATTTGCACCTAAAAATCTTTCAAGTTAGATTTGAGGCACTTAGAGTTCCCGGATCAGCCCTAAAACTTGCCAAAATTGGCATAGAGGATTTCAAGCGCGTTATTGACTTCGTGACCTTTCCAACGGTTCAAACGGTTCGAGAATCAGAGTCCTGGATCAAAAGTTATGGCCCCAAGAAGTTGGTGCACTTTCTAGAAGATACAATTGCAAATGCTCTTTTGAAATTTGAACTTCTTGTTGTAAATTTTCGGCGCCAAACCGCCTAAACTCAAATTTGAATGTTGTTTTGGCTCCAAACTAATGAGGAGCTCTATTTATGGGAAAGTTTCTAATTTTTGGGTAACTTTTTGGGACAAGCTACCTATTGCGAAAGGGTTATTCTGTAGCTTTCTGTAACTTGCATGTGTTGTAGAACTTGGGGATTTGAGATCCTCTGCATGTAAGAAGCTCCATTTTCTGAATAATAAAATTATTCTCTTGTTTGTGGGTTATTTTCTAAGTCTCGAGCTGCGCCCTCATCACATTTACACTTTTTTGAGACAACAAGAAGGAAGAATGGATTTTTTTAGTGTAGTTGGTTGTTGTGTGGCCTAGAAGGTCCTAATTGCTGATTTGATCAGTCCATTTTGTGAATACTCTGATTTTGAAATATTTGAGTTGGAAATTGGTTTGATGTCTATTATTTGAAGATGTTTAAGGTGTTTATGGAATCTACAAGTAGTTATTTGGCCTCATTCTTAGATTTGGTGATAAGAATCAAGAATTTGATAAGGAAATTTTCCTTGTAGGATGGGTGAATGGGTTTTAACCCATTGTTGTGAAATATGTTTCCTTTATGTTGAATTGTGAATCCTCTTGCTCTGCATCACTGTATAGGAGGATCAATTCCTTAATTCAAGAAAGAATATTGCATGGAAGATATGGGTGGTAGTTGGTCAACCAACTAGCCAGCCATGCTCGTGAATTGTGGGACATCTTCTATAGAACTGCAACAACAAGTACTAAAATGCTGAAAATGAAAGAAAAAATAACTTTTTCAAAAGGTAAACCTACATTCTCTAATTAGAATGACATTTCTAATGCAATGGAAATAGTGAAAAAGAAGTGAGCAAAGTGGAAGATATAGATAATGTTTTCACTGAAGAGATTGTACCTATTGTTCAAAACTTAACGAAGCAGCACATGTAGTATCTCCAATGGGCATATGGAAATGCACGACTCGAACAACAAGAACAAAAATTCCTAAAAGGAAAGGAAAAAAAAAATTCAGCAGATACAACAACATTATATAATTAGAAACACACTCTAAATGCTGGCTTCATTACATTATTGGACTGTAGGAAATATTAACATTTTAATGACGAAATAGGTGATGGGACAATGTGTTTTTGAATAGTGCAAATAATGTGAGCATTCTATTTGTTGCACTCACATGAAGAAAGGCAGAAAAGACATTTGGACTACACAAAATAGTCACTAAACAAATTCAAAGTGAAACAAATATTTTAATAATGAACTAACTGTGTACAGATAGTGTGTTTTCCAACATGGCAAATAATGTGAGCATTCTATTTGTTGCAATCAGATGAGTTGAACTAATGAATTGTAGAAAATATATTTTTGTAGATTATATTCACATTGTTGATTACATTCATTGCATTGTACATCTTTCTAACTCAAAGTATTACTTCCCATTGCATAACTAAAAACAAAATGTTGATACATGACAACCCTTACTTTCACCAAACATTTCATTTCACTATTTGTTCATATGTTTCCAACAGAAAATGCACATAATAGTTGCATGATGGAAAACGTGCAATGGGTTATGACTCACTTCTTATTTTATGCAGACTGTAACAAAACAATGTTTTCAAGTTCACCTTCTTGTTTTATGGCAACTCTTACTTTCATCAAACATACCATTTCAATATCTATTCATACGTTTTGAACAAAAAATGCACATAACAGTTTCATGGTGGAAAACACACTAAGTTGTGACTCACTTCTTATTTTATGCAGACTATAACAAAACAATGTTTTCAAGTTCACCTTATTCTTTTATGGAAACCCTTACTTTCACCAAACATTCCATTTCAATATTTGTTCATATGTTTCGAATAGAAAATGCACATAACAGTTGCATGATGGAAAACACACTAGGTTGTGACTCACTTCTTATTTTAAGTACACTATAACAAAACAATGTTTTATAGTTCACCTTCTTGTTTTATGACAACCCTTAATTTTAGAAAAACTCTCCATTTCAATATCTATTCATATGTTATGAACACAAAATGCACATCATAGTTGCAGGATGGAAAATAAACTGGATTGTGACTCACTTCTTATTTTTATGCAGGTTGTAACAAAAGAATGTTTTTGATTGTAGGTCAGCAGACCCAAATTTGTCAACTTAACTATCTAAAACTCCTAACAACCCCTACAAATAATCGTCATTATATAGACCCATTTCATTCCCACTCAACATGCTTCAAACCCACATATGACTCTTTTGGAATAACTTGCGCAAAAACAAGAAATAACACTATCGACGAGGCTAATTAGGCCAAATTTACAAAGAGACACCTCTCGAATCATACAACCAGCCCAGGAAACCAATGGGGCAGCACTCACCAGCCCTCAAAACCACCAAATCCACCCTTGGCTTGCAGAGACTGTCTTTCCCAAACACCTATTAATGAAACCCTTGTTTCAAGCCATTCACATGAGGGTAACTTGGAAAATTATATTCCACTCCTTAAACCTTGAAACCAACTCAAACACCTTTATTCATGCCTATACATGCTTAAAAGAACAAGGGATATCACTTCCCTCACCTTTTTGATGAAACCCTAACCTTAAACCTCTATTTTCATGCTCTTTTCCACTCACAATCTATAGGGACAACAACTCAAACCCCCTAATTCCTTTCTCCCTTTAGAAAACCATCATCTTAGCAACAAAGCCTAACCTATTGGACTCATTCCCCAAGCCACATAGATCACATCACTGATTACATTCATTGCATTGGACATCTTTCATAAGGAAACTTTTAGTTTAAGTCTCAGCAGACTGGAATCCTCACAACCAAACATTCAAACAACACCCTTTTAGGTCTACTCATCATGATCTAATAATATTTCCAAGTAGAAGATTCCACACTATACAAATGTTGTCCTAGGATGGTAGCCTTGCAATAAGGTCTGTCAGACTGTATATTCTGAGCCAAATCATCAAATTGAATTCCACACATATATCCATATGCCCCTTAAGATGTTTAAACACATATCAAAAGATAGGATAACCCTGTTTTGTAACAACACTCATAAAAATGGATTAGTGTTTTGCAATTTAGGCCTGTTTAGACTTCTTGAGATTGATCAAACTTGTCAACATAGACACCCACAACTAAAAGTGGCTCTATGTCCTTCCCCATAGTTTCAATAGCATGGAATACGCTTCAAAAAATGATTCTTGAAGGATTTTACAATCATTAATGAAAAGAACTCAAAAAACCATAGGTTAGTGGGGTTTATTAGTGCTAAAATTGTAAAGCATGCAAATCTTGCATTTATTGCCAGCTAGTTTGCATGTTTCAGGTGTAGATAGTGGGAATTTTGCATGGTAAAGATTTTTCATGCCTTTTTAAAGGTCTTGTTGTCATTTATAATAGAAGAGATTGGAATAATATTGAAAAACTTCAATGAAAATCTTTGTTCTTGCTTGAGATTTTTGTATTTTACACTCAAATCTGCACTTTTCTTGACTTTGTAGAAAGTCATACAGGTGCTATATTTCTCATAGGTTGACTTGATCTTGTGAAGGATAGAAATAAGGTTATTTTTGTTCCATTCTTGTGAATATTCACTGAGATTTATGCATATGAGAGAAAAATGACTACCTGTGGGTCTATAACCAGATTTAAGGGTTTTAAGACCATATTGTAAAATGGTCATTCATCTATTGTATGAGTTGTAGCCCAATGGAATGGCCATGGTAGTTTTTAATAGGTATACAAAAAAAAATTGTGATTTTGAAAGAACTTGGAAGGTGCTTTAGGTGATTTTGTGTGTTGTCATGCATGGCAAGAATGAGTGGTTTTAGGTGAAATATGGTGCTTTTAGTAAGTGAATGTCTATGAAACTTTGGGGCAGCAAAGTTTAAGGTAAGATTAACTTTTTTCATGCTTAAATAGTTGTTTTTGAAGAGTTATTAGAGAGTGGGAAGCTTGGGAACATTGACTTCCATAAAAACCTCATGAAAATGGCTCAAAATTAGGGTTTAGTGAAATAGTGTCTTGGGAAGCATATCTTCCAAAAGTAATTATGGATTTGGTGGTTTCAGTGATTGGTTAATGTTTCCACCTTGAAATTTTAGGTTTGGGAAGAGTTAAAATATGAGTCTCTTTGTAAAATAGGCCTACTTTAGGGTCTAGGATAGTGAAAAAGAGCTAGTTTGAAGTGTTTGTTCCAAAATAACCTATTGAAGTTTTGTAGTATGTTTGAGTTGGGCATAATGGGTGTTTGAAAGTGTCAATATTTTGGTGATCAAGTAAGTTATTGGTGTGTAAAATTGAGCAAATAGGTATGCAGACCCAAACAACAACTAAGAAGTTAAACCAACAAAATTACCAATCACTAATTCTCACTTGGAAACCATTACCAAGCCTTGAAATAGCTTTAACCAACTTACTATGATAGTAACAATCCAAATATTCTACCTCCCAACTTTATTTTACCAGATTCATAATTTCATGCATCCAAGACTCCAACCCTAGTAGCATTGCAACTTGGAAAAAGTGGGCATTCCATCCAAACTACATTGAAACCCCATAAGCTATTTTCTATTCTAGAAACCCATTTATGCCAATTTTAGCAAATCACAAATTTAGATGCTATTATTTTGAAAAGAATGCTTGAAAACATGACTATACCACTAGAAATGCACTCAATTAGCCCAAATATACAAAGGAGGAGGTCTTAAATCATCATCAAAACACCTAACATCTTCAAAAAGTCCTTATACAAGTCTCAAAACTTAGGAATCATCTACTTTTAGGAATAGAAAGGCTCAAGTAAATTCTAATCTACTAAACCCTTACTTTATGCACAAAATAAGCTCTAACAAATGAGGGTTTAATATAATAGTGCATTTCAAACCTTCCCATGCTTTTCCACCATTTGAAACATGTTTAGAAATGTCTAACCATGCTTTAGGAACAAAATTTCAGCCCCATTGAATACACTTTCCCCAATTACCAACATGTAGGCATCCATTTTCATTGGAAAACTTCTGTATTTTTTGAAGATTAGCAACCAAATATTGAATGCTTTTCTTCCCCTACATGATTCAACATACACACTTCTTAAAAAATCATTATTACACCCTATACAATCCATCCCACTATTCATCTAAACCTACATCGGTGGGATGGAGTTCTAAAACCTCACAAGACTCCCAAAACCCCTTGTTAAGGGTTCACAGGAAAATATTGAATTTCTTGCTCTTTACACTTCTAAGTTTGATTCAGCCTCTTCTAAATACCTCAAATGGATTTCCCACTCACTGAACTAAGTAAAAAAAAATATTCTTACCAAAAAATGAAGGTTCACTGAACTATGCTTGTGCAATCCTTAGTAAGTCTTGAAGAAGTAGCAGAGTGAAGGCACATTGGCTGACATCAGCTTGTCACTATAGCCAAATTTTTGTAAGGAAGCATAGTATTGCATAATTTCATACAAAAATTAGACTTACGTACACATAGTTATTAAATTTGAACCATACCTTCCATTGGTTTACACTCGCGAAAGAAAGTTGCCAGTGAGGACTCCTTTCCGTAGATTGGAATGTTGAAGTGAACCAAAAAAGAAAAAGAAGAAATAAGAAAGTTTATGATGTGGTACAAGCACATGTTGGAAAAATAAATCTGCAATACCATTTCCTATTACAATATAGAAATTGAAATGGGTTTTCTCATAGTCACCCATATTAGATGTTGTATCCTCTACCACATCCATAGTAGCTGCACCTAAAGTCTAACATTGCCTATTGAAATTCACATTCAAGCTATTGTTTGCGGAGAGGGGAAAGGATTCATCCAGAGGGGTTTGATGATCTGATTGTTCTGCAAAAGGCTTCATACATTGGGTTGCATGTTGATGACGATTCCTACTTGCACTAAACCATGGATGCATGTGAATGGTGCTAGTTGCAACTTCATCAGGATTGGGAATGAATTCAAATGACAATGCATTTTATTGTTGTAGGTCATGTAGAAACCTCTCCACACATTTTGTGTATGATTGCACTTGTTGTAGACACTGTGGTGGTGTATACATCACTTTGTGCAAGAGTTCATTTGTGTCATTCCAAAGAGACATTTTGACCACATGTTCATCATGTACATGAGTAATAGAAGGAGCTTGTGTAGGGGTCAAAACATTAGGATTGTTTTTATTCTACGCCCCCCTACGACAATGTCTCATTCAAATCTATCCCTCTATCAATTGGTTCACCTCCCCCATCTAAATGACCACACAGAAGAAACTTGTATTATGAAATAGAAAATGCAAAACAAAATTAACTCCCATAAATTAATGCAATTTGAATTATAATTCACTTACTGTGGACCACCCCTTAAATGGAAAATGATATTTTAATCAAGTTAGCAACTTTTAGGACATGTTTGCAAGTGTTCCCCTGCAAACTCCAAGGGAAGTCACAAAAAAAAAGTTGCTCCCCAAATTTTTGAACAAAGTAGTGGTTGGATGTACTTTGAATTTTCACCCAGTACCTTCTAGGATTTCTTTCATCAGGAATATAGTGATCGTCCAAAATTTCCTTGGCCTGCTCCAAACTAGATCGCATATTTAAACACTTTACATTCATCAAAAAACCATAATGCTCCAACTTTTCCTTTTTCCTATACAATGGTTCCATTTTATACACAAGTGTGTAATAAAAATAGTCCATTCTCCTAGTGCATTTTTTATAACGATCACACAAGTATTGAGTTTTGAGTACACAATGGTATGACTCAATGGTTGCATTCATATCCTGGTTGGCATGTGGGAATAGTCTACAATTTTTTGCCACATGGATTTGAAAAAAACAATCCAATAGTTAATTAAACCACAAGGCATTAGAGGTAACATCAAAGAATTTAAATGGTGTGAATCTTACAAGCTGACAAAAAATGTCAACTCACCAATTCAACCTTCTCCTTTGTACCAGGTCTTGTTGAAGTACTCTAAGAATCAGGGCTGATCATTGAACTCCTAAAAGAAAGAGTTCAATAGCTAAGTGACAGTATCTTCACTGTCAACAATTGCCATCATGATCATGCCAAGACTATGAAAGATGTCCATTTCCCTTTCCTTGGCTGCGTACTTATATACATTCTTCAGCCAAGCCCTTTTGACATGCCAAAGGCATAGAAGCACATGACATTGAAAGACAACCCTAATAGACAATACAAAAAATATTGTTTACCGCTCATATGCATGAGAAAGTAGCATTGAAAATAAATAGAAAATGAGAAAGCTACACAAATGAAAAAAGGGATGCACACATTGTATGGCTTAGTTTTTTGCAGTTGCATCATCAGTCAAAAATGCATTGATTCTCTAGTCAGATCTAGCTGTTCTTCCATGGTCATGCAATATGTAAAGCCATGCAAAGATTTCCTCAATCTTGTTTCATGAAGAGACTACCCATGCAACCAACACACCACTCTATTGCTCATAAAAAATGAGAAAAGTATACAATGGAAATTGTAGACAGAACAACTCAACGTGAGCATTGTTAGGTTTATAGCCAACAAGATCATTGAAAACATGAAGAACTATTTGTTAATGTTTGTAAGACCTCACCCCATATTTGTTAGTTGCAAATGTGGAATCCATCAAGATGATTGAATTGTACGAGTGGCTAACCATCCTACCCAACATCCATGGAGTCTGAACCTTGATAAAAAAAGGTGTATTGCTCCCATCAGATCGTTGAAAGTAGAAGTTGTCAAAGTTCTATCCAATCCATAGTAGGATACTCGTCGAATCGACTTTGTATTTTTGTGCATGAGTAGAACACACCTTTCACCAGACATTCATTACATCCTTTCTAGTAAAGAATTGATCTCTCTTTGACATCATGTCACATAAGACAGGATCACTGATGTGTCTATCTATTATTGCATTGACACTGACTTCCATCAACAAAAGGCTTTCAATATAGCTTTTACACTTTGCGAATAGATTAGTGGCAAACATAGAACACTTATCTCCACTTGTGTCATTAATTCCATGGAAAAATTGATCATTTTTATCAATGTGGAACATTTATTTGTAGATAATATAGGAAACATTAGGTTTTCCATTCATAACCTTTACCATGAAGTGGTACTGACAACCTCACATTTGTATAAACATCTTATGTGGTTTCTTCTCTGGTGGAGGCTAGTCTCTATTGTCTGTAGGACCATATTGACACGAGTAGCTGTGAAAAAGGCATTATCTCATCATGTTGACGCAAGAGAGAGTAAAATATCATTTGAGCATACAAATGAATGTTGAAAGATATAAAACTCTAATAATTTTTTTTTCCATAAGTTTTGTCATTGAGGGGACACGTGGTGGTAGGTTCTCTTGTTTTCTTGTACAAAAATTTGGTTTCAAAACTTTCAACGGACATTTCTCCGTGAATGAAATAATCAAGTCTCATAAGAGGAATTGTGGCAACAAGGTCATGGACCTTATCCTTGTTGACGAAAATAGCAGCCCATTCCAAATCGGAAGAGGAAAAAGGAGAGCCTCCATTTTGTACATCTTGCACTTGCAATTCATTTTGCTTCTTCCATTTCAAACCTCTCCCAATTCTAGGAAAGGAAAAAATTGGACGAATATTTAAAATTAGTGTGGATTGTGTCAAGAAAAAGAAAGAAATAATTCATTAAACATAAATAAAATGTGTTTGCATTATTGTCACCCACGTGAAACCAATAGGAGGTTGTCGGCTTCAACCAAGGAAAATAAAAGGTGATAGATTGAATCAAGCTATGCATACAATATAACAAAAATGCGGGATGGAAATTGGATAGCCCATCTAAATGTACAAGTGGACATAGACAATGACAACAGAAAATGACAAGAAAAACTTTGATGATATCCTTGTATGCAAAAAAAAAAGTGAATCCATTGCTGCCAACAATGCCAAAATGATAACATGTTTGTTGCATCTATTGAAAAAAAGATGAATCAGTAATAGAGAGAATGAGGAGGTATAAAGGTGTAAAATTTTCTATCAACCATGATGTAAGTGAATGTAGGTTGGAAACAAAATTGTGTAGATGAACCTCCACAAAGACCGCAAGTAAATTCGCAACCCCACACGTAAATATAACAAAAATTTCAGAGAATATGGGGTGTACAAACCTCTTTTACCTAAGGAGGCATGTTGTTATATTCAGCCTTCCATTTCACATGACTTAAAATGAGGAGAAAAATAAAATCTAGAAATTAATGAAATAAACAAGTGCAGGTTGAACCACATGATCGATGATTCAACCTAGAACTTTGTATGTGGCGTAGGAGTGTAACATGCATCACAATATGTAATTACTTATACAATAGCAACAATAGATGTATTATCATGGGAAGATACATTGGTTGTGTTTCATATGTAAGTGTTAAAGGAGAGGAAGGGTTAGAGGGCAACCAAAACCTTTGATGACAACCTTGTATGTAAAAAGAATAAGTGCATCCATTGCTACTAGCAATGCCAAAATGATAACATGTTTGTTGCAATTGTTGAAAAAGAGATGAATCAGTAATGGAGAGAATGAGGAAAGGTATAAAGGTGTAAAATTTTCTATCAACCATGTTGTAAGTGAATGTAGGTTGTGTTGTCAATTAGATTTTCACCCTGCTGAATACAAGATTCAACAATCTACTGAAACATGGAAACCTTCTTTAGATGTGGGTGATCTGAATGAAGAAGGAATCTCCAGACTGAGCTAGTTCTCCGAATGATAAATATTATTTTAAGTGTTTTTTGGGAAAAGGGATATAAGCATAACTTGAAAATAAATCCTATGACTAACAGATGATTCACCAAACTTATGAAAATTCAGACCTAACCACTCATAATAGTCTCTATCAAAGTAATCCTCACAATCTCATTAGCACATACTTCATCAATGATTTGCATTAAGATCTAGAAAACTAAACACAACATGCAACCTAAAACATGTAATTCTGAACGAAGGTTTACAATAGCAAGACATATAAGGATTTAAGTTTGAAAACACAAATACATCAGATTGCCATTACAAAATTGAGACAAAAATAAGAAGGAGAATTTTGTTGCTTTATTAAAACTGAAAGAGTGTTTTTCTGAACTGAGTACAACTGAGTTTACAAGCTCAAGAATGCTAAGAGCAAGAAAACTAAAATACGAACTGAGAGAGAGAGAGCCAAAAGAATAAGTCTCTTCAAAATATATCTCTCAAGAAACCCTAATCTGAGCTCACAAAGAAGCTCAAGGAAAAAAGCTTCAAACTGTCTCAAAAGACTGTATAAAAGCAGAAAAAGCACACTACTTTTATGATCATACTGAAAAGCCTCTAAAAATAGGCTAAATCTGTTTTAAAAGCCAGAAAAACACCTTATCTCTCCAAGATAAAACTCAAATCTAACCAAGAGGAAAAGTCAATACCAATTTGCTAAAAATAGCAAGAAATCATAAAACAATTTATAAAGGATTGCTTCATGATTCTGCTTTACATCATTGCAGATTTTACAATTTGCCTATTTTTTTCAATTAAAGATTGCTAAATCTTTTGCAAAAAATAATTACAAATATCTCCTTATATCTTCATTACAAATTTGATTTTCTTTAAAAAAAATCATAAAAATATTAAGACAAATTGTTCTCTCATTAAGATCCTTAATTGATTTCTCTAAAATCAATTACAAACCAAAAACCCTAAGTGTCAAATGTTTCACCCCCTAGGTCATAAGATATTTACCATTTATATTTTAATTGACCTCCTTCACAATCCATAACATAATCCTAAAGCATTGATACCCTACATTTTCACTTAAGGAAAAAATGAATGTTAAATGAATAAACACCAGCCCTAAGGACTTAGACACATTGACCTAGGAACATGAGAATTCGGCCACCAAAACATTAGGTTTTAGATTTTAAATTCATAATGTAAGATAATCCTAATTTCGAATTTCTCCACATGCTATTTGCCAAATATGAATACTCCAGATAATCATAATGTTTACCTAATTTGAATTAGGGCAAGGAACCAAACATTCAAACCCTAAAAATGATTTCATTTTGCAATCATCATTTTGAAGAGATTGAGCTCTGCCTAAAAGCATAGCACCACCATGATTGAGCTTAGTCCTTAGCTCACATGCTCAAGAATCTTCACTCCTGCCTTCAAATAGTCGAATCTTTGATTGGGTAAGCTTGATTTGTATACTACTGTGGCTTTTCACTTCATTCAAAGAGCCAGAAAGGCCATTAAGGCGGCGACCTGCTCATGCTTTCTTCTTCATTTCTCTTTACGTTCTTGTAACTTTTCTTCTCTTGGACACCTTGTATGAGCTAGGGATTTGTCTAGAAGCTCCATGAGAGAGATTTGTTCATGGACTTCTCTTCTACATAGCACATAAGGTGAGCTATTGTTTATTTCTTCACTCCCTCAGCCATTTTAGTCTTGTGGCCGCGACTTTAACTCAGTTTTTTGATACTAAAATTCCTATGGTTACCTTGCTATCTGGGTTCTCTTCTATTCTCCATACATAAGCTCACCTTCAAATTTCATTTGGGGTTTTGAGACTTTATAAAGCTTTGGTCATGGCTATGTGTGCTCTTCTATAGGCTCGAACTAGTAAGTTCACTCTAAGCATACATTTATTTTTTCAGAAAGCTTAAAAAATATTCTCTTTCACTTATGAATTTATGGCCATACTCAGGCCGCGCTATGTTCATGCAATTCTACTGCTTCTACTTAGAAATTTTTGTGTGATTCCCACCTTTTCTTTAGATTTTGGCTTAGACAATGAGTAAGTGAAATCTTTTGAAAAAATCTCCTTTTGGCCGCGCCATATCATGTTGCATATGAGCTTGGAAAGCATTTGGGGTTCGACCATGCTTATTAATTCCTTCTTCTTTCAAACTTTGAACAAGCCCCCATATGGGTATTATGGAAAAGTCAAGAAATCTGTATTCTAGAATGAAACCTAACATGGGTATGAGCAAAATCTATGTATTTTGAAACTCTGTGCTTTCCTTGCAAAACCCTTCATGGGTAAACTATATCGTGATGAGATCTATATTTTAAAATTAAACCCCAATGTGGGTGTTCTAAGAAATGAAGAAAAATCTATTCATTTGATTACTTTGAAAACTAGGCTCGACCCATTATTTAATTCTGCATTTTCCTATTTTTATTTAAACTTCATCATATGGGTATTTGATATTTGTGAAGAAAATGCATTTCTTTTGTACTTCAACTTCAATCATGAGAACACTATGTAAATTTTATTGCCTTGTTAAAACCCCACCTGGGTATATAATATTATGAGAACACATTTTTTTGGGTGTGCTGACAGTTATGAAAAAATTGCATTTGTCTTTAAAACCATGTACTTTAAACTGCACCAGACCTTCAATTATGCTCTTAGACCTCTTCATATATCTGCATTTGTTGCATTTTGTAGAGTTATTTTCACATCTTTCTACCTATTTTTGTGAAGAAAATGTACCTCTGAATGCATTACTGTTGAACACCCTCCACAGATTCATGAAATTCTAGAAATGCATCTTTTGTTTGTATTATTTTACTATCATCCATGTTGTTTCCTTCTTGCACACAAAATTCTTCTTGATTGAGTCTATAGATTAGTTGGTATCTCAACTCTGTTTTGATTTTATGCAAAGATTTTGATTAAAGTACTACAACTCTATGGACTGCATTTCCTCTTGCAGCCATCTAACACTCCAGAAGCACTTTCTCTTATGCTTTTCAATATCTTTGATTATTCTAAAATGACTTTTCACCTGTTGTATCTTCATTTGAAATACATGAAAAATGAAGAAGAAAAACTTCTAAAAAAAATAGTATACCTTGGACTATTTCATTTCACTGTCAATCAAAAGATTACATCAAATTCACTTGAACATTGTACTTTGTTCCTACAAGCAAGTTGATTGCTTCCCACTTAATAAATGACCGAACTGCTTATATCTGGCACTCTTCATGCATTTTTATGCTCTATTTGATAAACTGTTCCATGAATCTGCTCTCCTCTGAGATGAAAATTGAAATAATTCTCATCATTAAGGCATAATGTATGCCTGTTCACTATCCTTGATTATGAGAAAGAACACTGATGAACTGAACCTTGCATGACATATGATTATGATGAACAAATAATACTATAGCAAAAGAACATGAACCACACAACAATGTTCAAGATAAATGTACTCAGTTAAGTGATTGAGCGGATTAAACTCACTATTCACCTATAGCTTTCAGAAAGCATTTACTTGATTGTTATGAATGTAGAGTTCATTTAATAGCTTGATGGATTACTCTGATTTACTCTTTCAGTTGTATATTATTTCTTTCTTTGATGAATATGATGAAGCAATTACTATCTCGACCCACTTGTAATGAAATAGGAGCAGCATGCTGAGCTCTACCCTTTTGGGAGCCCATTTTTCTCCACATTCTTGGTCTTCAAATAATAATTAGCTTTGTGAATTTCCCTATACCTACACAAGGAAACAAAAAAAAATAGTATAAAAACAATAGATCATGATCATGTTGATGTTTCTCCTTCAACTCATGCTTCTGTACTTTTCTTGATTGTTTCAGTGCATGATTAGTAGCAGGCTACATTATTGTTGATGATTCATAAAGGTATCTTCATAATGAGAGCCTCTAACATCCCTTTCTTCCTTCCTACAGGTCAACAGAGCTTGGAGAAAACAAAAGGTGCACCATTTCAGTGTCAACCATTGGCCAATCAGGCAATGATGATTATGTTGTTACTTATGTTATTTCTTCTTTTGCATCTTCCATAGTGTAGTGTGCTATTAGTTATGCACTATGGCAGTCCCATCCACGGCTTGTGTGGATATTTGATTCCATCTTATGCTTTTCATTTTGAAAATAAAAATTAATCTCAATGCAATGATGTATTATCATTTGGATTCTTGCAATCAAATGAAGCTATGTAAATATGAATCACTTTATGAAATAAATGAAAGCATTTAAAATGCTCTGTTGTTTATACGCTCAATTTTGTACTTTATTTAATTGTAAAACATTGAATAGCGCTTTTGAAACTCTGTTTCCTCATTTTAATGCACAATTGTCACTTGTCGAACAATGAACAAGGTGCAAACAACAATTAAGCACAATGCAATAATTATTGTAATTTCATTTTAAGATATAACAATATTCAGCCAACTCCACCAATTGAGCTGTAGTGAAAAATTGGTAACATTTTGGCAATTTCTGCTAAATGCTTTCTTGATAAGCATAGATCAGTTGCCTTAAATCACTCCATTGGGCACAAAGTCAAATATTCCCCTCCCTTTAAACTTAGAAACTTGAACAACAACACTCCAAACAGCAACAAAAGAAAAAAAACTGAACTGAAAACAAACTAATAGGCCCTAATGGCCAACATAACATGCACAACAGTGCTTAGGGAAAGCAAAAACTACTGAAAGTAAATGTGCAGAACACACTTATTTGCAATACTAATCTACTTATCTATGAAATAAAATTATCTCAGAGGAAATGCTTGAGGTGGATCCCATTAACTGGGATAAACAACACCTCTCTAGTCAACTTGGAAAGTTGGAACATGTTGTGTTCCTTGCACTCTATGATCACATAAGGCTCGACCCAAATTGCAGTGAACTTGGAATGATGTCCAGGTTTTCTTTTAAACTCATTCCACTTGAAAACTAGATCCTCATCAATGAAATCACGTGGTCTTGCACTCTTATCAAAAAAGTTCTTCATATGAGCTTGATGTATCTCTAGCTATCTAAGAGCCTCCCTTCTGGTTTCTTTGAGCTCTACCAACTGTGCAAATCTCACTTCAAGAGGTTGTTCATTCAACAATTCCAGTTCTTTAACATAACTTAGAGTCAGCAACTCAATAGAAATAGGTAACTTATCCTCTTTACCATAAGTCAAAACAAAAGGAGAACAACTAGTGGCCCTTTTAGGAGTTATTCTATCAACCCAAAGGGCTAACTTCAATTTTTCATGTCATATTTGTTGATTATCTTCAACAGTCTTCTTGATTATCAGAATCAGATTCTTATTTGTAGATTTCGCTTGACCATTTCCCTGCGGATAATAACTAGAAGACATGTTCAAATAAATGTTATTTCTTACTGACCAATCAGAAATCCTCAAACCAATAAAATCCAAACCATTCTCAGAAATGATTGAATCTGGAACACCAAATCTCAATATGAGATCTTGATAGAAATTAAGCACTGAAGTCTCGTTTGCTTCCTTTAAAGCAACAACTTCAGTCCATTTTGTAAAATAATATGTGGTAGTAAGAATCCACTTATAACCTGCACTTGAAAGCGGATTGATAAGACCAATAAAATCTAAGCCCCACTTGGCAAAAGGGTTGTTCTACTTGAATCAGATGCAGGGGCAGTGGTGCAAGCCTCTATTTTCCAGAAAATAAAGCACTTTTTTCACATTTTTTGACCTAAGCAATAGCATCTTTAAACAAATCTAGCCAGTAATAACCAGCTCGCATAATTTTCAGAGTTGTTGTTCTTGCAACAAAGTGACCTCCTGAAGGTCCATCATGAAACTTTGCTAAAAGCTTTTCAACTTGATCAAGCTGAATACAATGCAATAAAACACCTTGGAAATCTCTCCCATAAAGAATTCCATCAATGATTGCGTAAGGAATGGCTTGTAATCTATAATACCTTCTTTTCGCTTTGTCTAAGCCTTCGGGGCACTCACCAATTTGCAAATAATGCATCATTTGTTGCAACCAAGTAGCAGGAGACGCTGGAACAACACCTGCAACATCATTATTTAACACTATTTCTGTATTTGCAGCTTCTTTTAAGTTGTCCTCATTATTAGCAATCTATTCACACAAACTTTTGCCTTTAATGAGCTTGGTTACTTTTATATCAATGTCAAATTCCATTACTTTGGTAATCCAACCAGCGCGCTTATCATTAATATCTTTGTTAAGTACAAAATCCTTAATAGTTGAATGAGCTACCAACAAATGAATCTTGTTGTTGGACAACATATGCCTGAATTTCTTTAAACTTCTCATAATAGAAAAAACATGCTTCTCGACAAAAGAATATTTTACCTCGTAATCATGCAATACTTGGCTGAAAAACACTACAAGTTGCTCCAAGCCTTCCTCATTTTGCTAGCATAACATAGCTGAAACTGTATCTACTCCTCCAAAAGTATATAGAATAAAGTCTTTGTCAAAATTTGGATTAATGAGAGTAGGAGCAGATGCGAGGGCTCCCTTAATCTTCTGAAAGGTCCTCTTACCTTCCTTGGTCCGACTGAATGACATATTATTTTTAAGCATAGAAGTGAGAGGCTGCAGTAAAGCTGCAATATTTGGTATGAACCTTCGTACAAAATTTATTCCTCCAAGAAAGCTTTGAAAGCATTTCTTGTGAGTTGGTAATGGCAATTCAAGAATTGCAGAGACTCTTTCAGGGTCTATAGAAATACCTTGCTTTGAAACAATGGGTCCAAAAAAATTTCCTTCGTGCACTGAAAATATATACTTCTTCGGATTGAGAGACACTCTGAACTCTCTGCATCTCTGGAAAATCTACTCCAAATGGTGTTCGTTAGCATTTCTAGAAAAAATAGTAATATCATCTAAGTATACTAGAACGAACTTGTTCATGAGGCCGTGAAAGGCCATATCCATCACACTGAAAAGTTGCTCAAGCATTGGATAAGCCAAAAGGCATCTTCTTGTAGGCCATCGTGCCCCACTTAGTTGTAAACATTGTTTTGAACTGATCTTCCTACTTCACTAGAATCTAGTTGTAACCTGAGTAACCATCTAGCAAAGAAAATCTATCAAAACCAGAAACTACCTGTAAAATTTGTTCCATAGAAGGGAGTGGGTAATGGTCTTTCAATGATGCTTTATTTAAATCTCCAAAATCAATGCATAATTTGATTTCCCCACCTTTCTTCCTGACTAGTACTAAATTTGACACCCAAGAGGTGTGTTTGATAGGAAAAATAATGCCACTCTCAACTAGTTTATTCAATTTATCCTTCATAAGGTGTTCTAATTTGGGGTTAAGCGGTCTTTGTTTCTTTCTTACTGGTTTTGCATTGGGTTCAAGTTCAATGGTATGTTGGTTTAGTTCTGGGTTAAAAACTCTCAAATCCTTATACTCCCAAGCAAAAACATCACTAAATTTCTGACATAACAGAATAAACGCTTGATGTTCGTCTTGACTACATACCTTTCCCAGCTTGAGAAGCTTTCCTTTGAAGATTTCAATGGCTGCATAATGTTCTTCTTTAACAACTGCACAATCTGGTCATCATATTGTTGCTGGCATTTTTGCTTGTTTCCATCTATAAACTCAACTTCAGCAATAAGGAAATTTACGATTTGCTTATCGCTATCAAAAACCTGCTAGCTCACATTATTGTTAGGTACAAAAGGTCTGACCACTATTTTCATGTATTGATGTGCCTCTACTTTATGAATCTCCTTGGGAATATCAAATTGGGCTCCTATGGCAGCAAGCCTATCAACATGCTTATTTTGATTACAAGGAATTGACATAATATTAAAAGCATCAAAATCCTCCATTAAATCCCATGCACAATGCTTGTATTTCTTAAGCAAACCATTCTTGGCTGCATTTAAATTTCTGACCTGATTTACGATTAGTTCTGTATCACAATAAACTTGCAAGCATTTAATACCTCGCTTGTGGGCCCATTCAAGTTCATGCACCAACGCTTCATACTCAGCTGTGTTATTTGAATAGTTGAAAGCAAATCTATAAGCTAAAAAGTATTTATCTCCTTCGAGTGATATCAACATAGTCCCACCTCCAGCACCAATACTGCTCCTCAAACCATTGAAGTAAAGCTTCCAAAGCTCATTTCATGTTCCTACAGATGGTTCTTCCTCTTTACAAAGATTAGGCATATCACAATCAAGTTCTCGAATCATATAGACTCCTAACCCTATCTCATCTATGTGTTGAAATGGATCAAGCTCGTGATCTTCGGCTACCCATTCATCTAAATTGATATTGTCTACATGGGTGCTACAATCTGAGGTCATGGTTTTCTCCTCCAGTGCAAAGGTGGCAGAAAGGTTAGGGTTTATAGGATTTGGTGAATATGGTTTGATATGGTCTTTGGCAAGAGGTTCAGACTTTATGGTCACTTTTGTACCATACCTTATTCTAAAAAACAAATGAGACCAATCAGAAGATAGGAACCCACCCAACTTGGTTGTAAAATCCCTCGAAAGACAAATGGAAAAGTGCAAGGGTAGGTCTATGACATGTATATCTTGATGAATAGAAAAACTTGGGGATGTGTGCAAAGTAAGAGCTAAATTTTTGATTCCAGTAGTTTTAATAGCAGACTCATCTAATTGCACTACACCTTTCTGAGGATTAGGCTCATAAACAAGACCTAACTTATCAACTAAACTTTTACACATGAATAAACTACTGACATCAAAATCAACCATACAATTATGAATGATTTTATCGCCAATGATCAGACTTAAATAGAATGGAGGAGGCTTTACCTCTTTAGTTTTCTGCTCATTTCTATCCTCCAGATCATTAGCAAGCATGACCTTTGCAACCCCTTGATTAGCGTTGTCAGGAATAGATAACTCAACCAAAGCTTCCTATAGTAAACTTTTTTTCCCTGGAAGGTGTAAAGCATCTAATACTGACATACTGACAGTGGATTTCTTGAGATGCTCAACAATATTAAATGATGAATAATTTACCTTTTGCTGGTTTTTTGTGATAGCAACATCATTTTTCCTCTACAAAGGCTGCAAATGCATTCTTGACTACTCCTTGCTAGGTATCTCTTGTCCTATTTGCAGAATCTGCATTATAGGCTACATGACAGCATTAACATCTGATGAAACAGGCTGCTTACTATTTGTAGGTTGTTGCTGTGAATTTCTAGCTTGCTGTCCTAAATCCATAGCTCTCTTTGTTGACCTAGTATTAGCTGAAATAGGAGAATTTTGCTGACTTTGGCCATTCATGCCACAAAATTCAGAGCTCTTCCAGTTTGTCAAGGAAACCTCCATGTTATCTTGTTGTTCTTGATTATGATCTGCAATATTTTCTGAACCAACATAGTTATTTTGGACCATCAAAGCCTAATTTCTCATTCCATTGGTGCATGTTGATTGGTTATAGGGCTGATTGCATGGATAACACCAATCGCAATCCTGGGCATCATTATTTTGTGGCACAAGTTCCTTTGACGAACTGGCTGCATTCGAATTGTATGGATGCAATGGCCTAGGGTTTAAATTCCTTCTTTGGGCTTGATAATCATTTTGAAAGGTAGGTCTATTTTTCTGGTTTTGCTGATAAGGGGCTTGATAAGACTTATGTTCTTGGACAAAATGCTTTTTTATGGTTATGAGATCATTTCCAAAGGTCTTTAATATGCTTTTAATCTCTTGCATATCCTGATTTAGGACTGGAGCATCAACTTCTTGGGCTGTGTTATGATATCTTATCACTGGAACAGGCGGGACAATAACCAAGGGAGGTACAACGACATGGATAGGTGGTTGTATTTCTGGAAACAAAGGCATAGGAGGTCTAGGAGCTATGTCTCCAGCTTGGATGAGACAATTTTTAGCGTTAATGGCTATGTTGTAGGCGTTAGGGAGTGTAAGCCCACCCATAGATTGAGTCATAACTGCAATTTTACTATTCAAAGCTTTTAAGTAAAATAAAAAAGTGTGTGCTGGTAAAGGTTTAACCATTGTAGGAATCCTATCCCAGGTTCTCTAAAATCGATAGTTGAAGTCAGCCAAGTGCTCATGTGGCACTCTCTGAATGGTGCTCAGCTGCTCTAATAAAGATAGATTATCAGATTTATCAGCAAAATGTTGATATAAACCATTACCTAATGCATCCCATGTTGTGATTGAGTTGGCTATGAGGCCTCTAAACCATTGTAACACTTTGCCTTTGAGCAACGCAGCCAACAGCCTTAGAGTGACATTCTCTTGTGTGATATTATGCACCGAGCATAACGTGGCTATATCATGAATGTGCTCAACCAATGTAGTGAAGTCCTCTCCGGTGAAGTATGGAAGACCTCTAAGGGCTACAACTGGAATGTCATCATGCTAGACGATGTTTAATGGAGTACCTCCACTGAAAGGTGCGAACAGTTGCTACCTTGGTGCTACCATTGGTGGTACTTGTGAAATTGGAACCAGTACTCCTAGTGATAAAACCAAGGAACTGAAAATAGGAGGCATTGACCTCGATCTCATGGGTGTTTCAAAAAGCCTCCTTGTTGTTCTGCCTCTTCTTCGTGATGGGGACAACTCTCGATATTTGAAGGGTGCAGAGCTTGATCTTGTTTGTATGTTTCTCATACGCAGGCTGCACTAGCATGCAAAATTCAGAATCGAAGTTGCTAGGTATATTGTAACGAGCCTCAAGAAGGCTAAAAAATCTGCTACATACAACAAACAACAAACTAAAAATATTGAAATTTTTTTGAAAATAGCTTTCAGGGTCCCACCAGGCGTGCCAAAAACTATTGTCAATTAGATCTGTACCATACTAAATACAAGATTCAGCAATCTACTAAAACATGGAAACCTTCTTCAGATGTGGGTGATCTGAACGAAGAAGGAATCTCTAGAGTGAGCTGGTTCTCTAAATGATAAATATTATTCTAAGTGTTTTCTAGGAAAAGGGATAAAAGGATAACTTGAAAATAAATCCTATGACTAATAGATGATTCACTAAACTTATGAAAATTCAGACCTAACCACTCATAATAGTTTCTCTATCACAGTAATCCTCACAATCTCATTAGCACATACTTCATCAATGATTTGCATGAAGATCTAGAAAACTAAACACAACATGCAACCTAAAACATGTAATTCTAAACGAAGGTTTACAATAGCAAGACATATAAGGATTCAAGTTTGAAAACACAAATGCATCATATTGCCATTACAAAATCGAGACAAAAATAAGGAGAATTTTTTTGCTTTATTAAACATGAAAGAATGTTTTTTCTGAACTGAGTACAATTGAGTTTACAAGCTCAAGAATGCTAAGAGCAAGAAAACTAAAATTTGAACTGAGAGAGAGAGCCAAAATACTAAGTCTCTTCAAAATATATCTCTCAAGAAACCCTAATCCGAGCTCACAAAGAAGCTCAAGGAAAAAAGCTTCAAACTGTCTCAAAATACTGCATAAAAGAAGAAAAAGTACACTACTTTTACTATTATACTGAAAAGCCTCTAAAAATAGGCTAAATCTGCTTTAAAAGCTAGAAAAACACCTTATCTCTCCAAGATAAAACTCAAATCTGACCAAGAGGAAAAGTCAATACCAATCTGCTAAAAATATCAAGAAATCATAAAACAATTTATACAACATTGCTTTATGATTCTGCTTTACATCATTGTAGATTTTACAATTTTCCTATTTTTTGCAATTAAAGATTGCTAAATATTTTGCAAAAAAGAATTACAAATATCTCCTTATATCTCCATTATAAATTTGATTTTCTTTAAAAAAAATGAGAAAAATATCAAGACAAATTGTTCTCTCATTAAGATCCTTAATTGGTTTCTCTAAAATCAATTGCAAACCAAAAACCCTAAGTGTCAAATGTTTCACCCCCTAGGTCATAAGATATTTACCATTTATATTTTAATTGACCTCCTTCACAATCCATAACATAATCCTAAAGCATTGACACCCTACATTTTCACTTAAGGAAAAAATGAATGTTAAATGAATAAACACCATCTCTAAGGACTTAGACACATTCACCTAGACACATAAGAATTCGGCCACCAAACCATTAGGCTTCAGATTTTAAATTCATAATGCAAGATAACCCTAATTTTTAATTTCTCCAAATGCTATTTGTCAAATATGAATATTCCAGATAATCATAATGTTGACCTAATTTGAATTAGGGCAAGGAACAAAATAGTCAAACCCTAAAAATGATTTCATTTTACAATCATCATTTTGAAAAGATTGAGCTCTTCCTGAAAGGATAGCACCACCATGATTGAGCTCAGTCCTTAGCTCACATGCTCAAGAATCTTCACTCCTGCCTTCAGATAGTCGAATCTTTGACTGGGTAAGCTTGATTTGTATACTATTGTGGCTTTTCACTTCATTCAAAGAGCTAGAAAGGCCATTAAGGCCACGGCCTTCTCATGCTTTGTTCCTAATTATATGTGCTCTTCTATAGGCTCGAACTGGTAAGTTCACTCTAAGCATACATTTCTTTTTTAAGAAAGCTTAAAATAACTTCTCTTTTACTTATGAATTTATGGCCATACTCATAGTAAGATCACTCTAAGCATACATTTATTTTTTTCAGAATGCTTAAAAAATATTCCCTTTTACTTATGAATTTATGGCCATACTCAGGCTGTGTTATGTCTATGCACTTCTACTGCTTCTACTTAGAAATTTTTGTGTGATTCCCACCTTTTCTTCATATTTTGGCTTAGACAATGAGTAAGAGAAGGCTTTTGAAAAAATCTCCTTTTGGCTGCGCCATATCATGTTGCATATGAGCTTGGAAAGCAATTGGGGTTTGACCATGCTTATTAATTCCTTCTTCTTTCAAACTTTGAACAAGCCCCCATATGGGTATTATGGAAAAGTCAAGAAATTTGTATTCCAGAACGAAACCTAACATGGGTATGAGCAAAAATATTTGTATTTTGAAACTCTGTGGTTTCCTTGCAAAACCCTTATGGGTAAACTATATCTTGATGAGATCTGTATTTTAAATAAACCCCAATGTGGGTGTTCTAAGAAATGAAGAAAAATCTATTCATTTGATTACTTTGAAAACTGGGCTCGACCCACTATTTAATTTTGCATTTTCCTGTTTCTGTTTAAACTTCATCATATGGGTATTTGATATTTGTGAAGAAAACACATTTCTTTTGTACTTCAACTTCAATCATGAGAACACTGTGTAAATTTTGTTGCATTGTTAAAACCCCACCTGGGTATATAATATTATGAGAACACATTTTTTTGGGTATGCTGACAGTTATGGAAAAATTGCATTTGTCTTTAAAAGTTCCATGTATTTTAAACTGCACCAGACCTTCAATTCTGTTCTCAAACCTCTTCATATATTTGCATTTGTTGCATTTTGTAGAGTTATTTTCACATCTTTGTACCTGTTTTTGTGAAGAAAATGTACCTCTAAATGCATTACTGTTGAACACCCTCCACAGATTCATGAAATTTTGGAAATGTATCTTTTGTTTGTATTATTTTACTATCCTCCATGTTGTTTCCTTCTTGCACACAAAATTCTTCTTGACTGAGTCTGTAGATTAGTTGGTATCTCAACTCTGTTTCGATTTTATGCAAAGATTTTGATTAAAGTACTATAGCTCTATGGACTGCATTTCCTCTTGCAGCCAACTAACACTCTAGAAGAACTTTCTCTTATGATTTGTCATCTCTTTGATTATTCTGAAATGACTTTTCACCTTCTGTATCTTCATTTGAAATACATGACAAATGAAGGTACAAAAATTCTAAAAAAAATAGTATACCTTGGACTATTTCATTTCACTTTCAGTCAAAAGATTACATCAAATTCACTTGAACACTGTACAATCAAGTTGATTTCTTCTCACTCAATAAATGACTGAACTGCTTATATCTGGCACTCTTCATGCATTTTGATGCTCTATTTGATAAACTGTTCCATGAATCTACTCTCCTCTGAGATGAAAATTGAAATAATTCTCATCGTTAAGGCATAATGTATGCTTGTTCACTATCCTTGATTGTGAGAAAGAACACTGATGAACTGAACCTTGCATGACATATGATCATGATGAAAAAATATGATGAGGGCGCAGCCCAAGACTTAGAAAATAACCCACAAACAAGAGAAAAATTTTATTATTCAGAAAATGGAGCTTCTTACATGCAGAGGATCTCAAATCCCCAAGTTCTACAACACATGCAAGTTACAGAAAGCTACAGAATCACCCTTTCGCAATATGCGAGCTTGTCCCCCAAAAAGTTACCCAAAAATTAGAAACCCACCATAAATAGAGCTCCTTTTTAGTTTAGAGCCAAAACAACATTCAAATTTGAGTTTAGGTGGTTTGGGGCCGAAAAATTACAACTTGAAGTTCAAATTTGAAAAGAACATTTGCAATTGTATCTTCTAGAAAGTGAGCCAACTTCCTGGGGCCATAACTTTTGATCCAGGACTCTGATTCACAAACCGTTTGAACCGTTGGAAAGGTCTCAAAGTCAATAACGTGCTCAAAATATGCTAAGCTGATTTTAGCAAGTTTCGGGGTCAATCCAAGAACTCTAAGTGCCTCAAATCTAACTCGAAAAATTTTCAGGTGCAAATCTAGGAAACTAAAACTGCAATATCTTTCAACCCAGAAATAGAAAATAAAAACTGTAAATTGGGAATTTCATTATGATGAAAAGGGTATCGAAAAATGTAAAAACATCTGAAAACTGAGAAACTTGAAATTTAACTATTTTTGGTTGATGCAAGATTGCCCTTACACCACTGGATGCTCCTGCATCAAAATAACACTATAGCAAAAGAACATGAACCACACAACAATGTTTGAGATAAATGTACTCAGTTAAGTGATTGAGCAAATTAAACTCATTGTTCACCTATAGCTTTCAGAAAGAATTTACTTGATTGTTATGAATGCACAGTTGGTTTAATAGCTTGATGGATTACTCTGCTTTACTCTTTCAGTTGTATATCATTTCTTTCCTTGATGAATATGATTAATCAATTTTTATCTCGGCCCACTTGTAATGAAATAAGGGAAGCATGCCAAGCTCTACCCTTGTGGGAGCCCATTTTTCTCCACATGCTTGGTCTTCAAATAATAATCAGCTTCGTGACTTTCCCTATACCTGCAGTAGGAAACAAACAAAGTTAGCATAAAAACAATAGATCATGATCATGTTGATGTTTCTCCTTCAGCTCATGCTTCTGTACTTTTCTTGATTGTTTCAGTGCATGACTAGTAGTAGAGTGCATTATTGTTGATGATTCATATAGGTATCTTCATAATTAGAGCATCTGACATCCCTTTTCCTTCCTGCAGGTCAACGAAGCTTGGAGAAAACAAAAGGTGCACCATTTCAGTGTCAACCATCTGCCAATCAGGCAATGATGATTATGTTGTTACTTATGTGATTTCTTATTTTGTATCTTCCATAGTGTAGTGTGCTATTAGTTATGCACTATGATAGTCCCATCTATGGCTTGTGTGGATATTTGATTCCATCTTATGCTTTTCATTTTGGAAATAAAAATGAATCTCAATGCAATGTTATATTATAATTTGGATTCTTGCAATCAAATGAAGCTATGTAAATATGAATCACTTTATGAAATAAATGAAAGCATTTAAAATGCTCTATTGTTTATATGCTCAATTTTGTACTTCATTTAATTGTAAAACATAGAAAGGCACTTCTGAAACTCTGTTTCCTCATTTTAATGCACAACTATCACTTGTCGAACAATGAACAAGGTGCAAACAACAATTAAACACAATGCAGAAATAACTGTAATTTCATTTTAAGATATACCAATATTCAGCCAGCTCCACCAATTGAGCTGTAGCGAAAAATTGGTAACAGGTTGGAAAACATAGCATGTAGATGAACCTCCACGCGGACATAAAGACCGCAAGTAAATTCGCAACCCTGCATGTAAATATAACAAATATTTCAAAGAATATGGGGTGTGCAAACCTCTTTTACCTGAGGAGGCATGTTGTGATATTGTTCCTTCCATTTAGGGTGACTTAACATGTGCAGCAAAGGTGCATCTAAAAATTCATGAAAAAAGGAAGTGAAGGTTGAACTACACAATGAGTGCTTCAACTTGTAACTTTGTATGTGGTGTATGAGTGTAATGTGCATAACACTATGCAATTAATTATATAGTTGCAAGAATAGATGTATTAGGGAAGATACCTTGGTTGTGGTTCATGTGTATATGTTAATGGAGAGGAAAGGTTAGAGGGAAACCAAAAACTTTTATGACAACCTTTTATGTAAAAAAATGTGCATCCATTGTTGCCAGTAACACCAAAAGAATAAATTTTTTTTGCATTTGTTGAAAAAATCATGAATCAGTAATGGAGTGAATCAAGAAAGTCATACATGTGTAAATTTTCCTATCAACCATGATGTCAACCAATGCATGTTGGAAAAAATAGTGTCTACTTGAACCTCCAAGTGGACATAAAGACCATGGGTAAAATCAGAACCTCATGTGAAAGAAGACTAATATGCCATAGTATATGGGGTTTACAAACCTGTTTTACATGAGTAGGCATGTTGCAATATCAAACCTTCCATTTGGGGTCACTTAACATGACCAAGAAAAGTGTATATGACAATTCATGAACTAAAAAAGTGCAGGTTGAACAACAGGATGGGAAGTCCAACCTACAACTTTTTATGTAGCCTATAAGCCTAACATCAATAATAACATGCAATTACTTCTATGCCTACCAACAATGTGAAAAGAAAAAAATATGATCTTTGCATTTGGTGATAAAAAAATGACTCAATGAAGTCAAACATCTATGAACATAAAACTAAACATGACCAACAAAAGAACATCAAGCACAAAAGAAAAAGATTCCACCCTTTAGCTTATAACAAGAAAAAATATAGAAACTACAACCCACAGTGTTTTCCAACATTTGTATAGTTTATTAATTAGAGAAAGTTGAAACACGATTTTTAGTCTACCTAAGACTTGTTATATATTTTGAAGATGTTCCTTTCATTACATTCATATTGTGTGAACAAGAAAAGGTGTTCATTGTAATAAAAGAGAAATAGTTGGCTAGAGACATGAAAGCCATATGTGAAAAGGTAGACAAGTTTTGTAAATAACTTATCAAACAGAAAACCTCTAAATTCTCTAATCAGAAAGACACTCTCAATGCTAAGCAAAGAGCGGATGAAAAGGTACAAAAAATTAATGAAGACACTCAAAAATATATCCAAAAAATGGACGTTGCTGTCCTAAAGGATGATATGGAAGCAACTACTCCAAAGCTACAAATAAAATGTACTTATAGCTAAAACCCAACACTGTGTTTTCTGAATTACAATTATTTTGTGCACTTTTTTTCAACCATGCAAAACTTTAAACACAACAATCAAACATGTGAATTTGAATACATTCATACTATCTTGTAACATTCCATGTTGCAAAATCATGGGTGTTAAGAAGCAAAAAACCCACCATGAGACAACCCTTCACATTTAAATAGGGAGATTCAAATAACTGTAACCCAACATTGTGTTTTCCCAATTACAATTATTTTGTGCACTTTTTTTTTTCAATGATGTGAAATTTAAACACAACAATGGAATGTGTGATTTTGAAGACATTCATACTGTCTTGTAACATTCCATGTTGCAAAACCATGGGTGTTAAGAAGCAAGCAACCCACCATGAGACAACCATTTACATTTAAATAAGGAGATTCAAATAACTGACACCCAACACTGTGTTTTCCCATTTAGAATTATTTTGTACACTTTTCTTGCAATCATGAAAAATTTAAACACAACAACGGAATGTTGTGATTTTGAAGACATTCATACTATTTTGTAACATTCCATGTTGCAAAACTATGGGTGTTAAGAAGCAAGCAACCCACCTTGAGACAATCATTTACATTTAAATAGGGAGATTAAAATAACTGAAACCCAACATTGTGTTTTCCCAATTACAATTATTTTCTGCAAATTTTTTTTCAATCATACGAAATTTAAACACAATGGAATGTGTGATTTTCATGACATTCATACTATTTTGTAACATTCCATGTTGCAAAACCATCGGTTTCAAGAAGCAAGAAGCCAACCATGAGACAACAATTTACATTTGAACAGGGAGATTCAAATAACTGAAACCCAACACTATGTTTTCCCAATTGCAATTATTTTGTGCACTTTTTTTTTCAACCATTCAAAACTTAAACACAACAATGTAATGTGTGATTTTGAACACATTCATTCTATCTTGTAAAATTCTATGTTGTAAAGTCGTGGGTGTTAAGAAGCAAGTAATCCACCATGAGACAACCCTTTACATTTAAACAAGGAGATTCAAATAGTTGAAACCCAACATTGTGTTTTCCCAATTACAATTATTTGTGCACTTTTTTTCTTTCAATCGTGTGAAATTTAAACACAACAATGGAATGCATGATTTTGATGACATTCATACTATTTTGTAACATTCCAAAACTATGGGTGTTAGGAAGCAAGCAACCCACCATGATACAACCCTTTAAATTTGAATAGTGAGATTCAAATAACTGAAACCTAACACTGTGTTTTCCAAATTGCAATTATTTTGTGCGCTTTTCTTTCAATCATGTGAAATTTAAACACAACAATAGAATGCGTGATTTTGATGACATTCATACTATTTTGTAACATTCCATGTTGCAAAACCATGGGTGTTAAGAAGCAAGAAACCCACCATGAGACAACCCTTTACATTTAAATAGGGAGATTCAAATAATTGAAACCCAAAACTATGTTTTCCCAATTGCAATTATTTTGTGCACTTTTTTCTTCAATCATGTGAAATTTAAACACAACAATGGAATGTGTGATTTTGAAGACATTCATACTATTTTGTAACATGCCATTGTGCAAATTTGTGGGTGTTAAGAAGTAAGAAACCCACCATGAGACAACCCTTTACATTTAAAGAGGGAGATTCAAATAACTGAAACCCATCATTGTGTTTCCTCATTTACAATTATTTTGTGTAGTTTTTTTTCAATCATGTGAAATTTAAACACAACAATGGAAAGTGTAATTTTGAAGACATTCATATTGTTTTGTAACATTCCATGTTGCAAAAATATGTGTGTTAAGAAGCAAGCAACCCACCATCAAACAACCCTTTACATTTAAATAAGGAGATTTAAATAACTGAAACCCAACATTGTGTTTCCCCATTTACAATTATTTTGTGCACTTTTCTTTTCAATAGAACAAAATTTAAACACAACAATGGAATTTCTAATTTTGAAGACATTCATACTATTTTGTAACATTCCATGTTGCAAAACCATGGCTGTTAAGAAGCAAGCAACCCACCATGAAACCCTTTACATTTAAACAAGGAGATTTAAATAACTAAAACCCAACTCTGTGTTTTCCTAGTTACAATTATTTTGTGCGCTTTTTTTCAATCATGCAAAATTTAAACACAACAATGGAATCTATGATTTTGAAGACATTCATACATTTAAGCAAGGACATTCAAGTAACTGAAATCCTACACATTATTTTTCCCAAATTAGAAATTACAAGGTCTTGTAAAACCTTCTGCATGCCACCGAATTATTTAGAACCCCTCACCTCAATTTGTTCAGTATTCTCCTCCAATTCCTCCATGCGCACTCCAAAATTTAGCTTACAACGTGCACACTACCAAATAACACTTGGATTTGGTCAATTTTCTCCTCCAGCTCATCCACGTTCACTTAGACCTTCCACTTTCAACATGCAAACTAGAAAGGAAAACAAATAGTATTTTCACCTTTCTTTGTCCAAACAGAAAAGACCCACATCATTACCTTCACTTTTCCCATGCCAGACAATAGAAAAACTTCATGACAAAGCTTTCCTGCCTTTTTCACCTGGCAATAGGTGAGAAAACCCACCTGATGGTGTCGTTAACTCCTACCTACCAATCTTCGATGTTTGGTCCTGTCTATCGGTTTCCTCACTTTTATCACCCGTCTGGTGGGCCCTGCACTATGTATTTTAATGTTATGTATGTTGTTATATATGTTTTTCATGTGTTTTTGTATGTACATAGGTGCGTTTTGTCTAGGAGTTAGTCAGCTCCTATCAAGACAACATTAGAATATAATATTATTTAATACTTATATTGTCCTAGTGCAATTTTAATGTAAAAGACAAATAAATATTAAATATTTAGTGGTACCAACACAAGTGGGTTGTGAGTATTGGAAAATAGCACTTTAACCTTGTGTAGGTGCCTCAAAAAATACATTTTGAGTTATCAAAAGATGCCTTGCAAGTGGTATAATATGAAAGGCTAAATTTAGAGGTGTTGTTAGTGCCTATTTTGGTTGTCTCATTTTCCAGTTGTTTGCCTTTGATTTCCATGACAAATCTTTAGCTTGGGAATTTTCTATCATTTTGGCATGTGGGGTAAATGGGCTCCCATCGGGGTTGAGCTCAGTGTGCTAAGTGTTCATGTCTTGAATGGCTAGATCTTTCTTTTCTTCCTTGCCTTGTGTTTTTCTTTGTCTGGTAGGGGCAGAACCGGAATGGAATCAGAATCTAGATTTTGGCATTTGGTTTCTCTTTCGGGTTCCATTCCGGCCCCGACTCCGTGTCTTCGGTTGTCTTTGTTTTTGGTTTCCTTTAGTGGGCGGGGGATCGGAACAAGAATCATTTTTGGAACCTTTTTCAAGTTTCCTATTTTGGGTTTTGTCCCGCTCCCGGCCCCGCGGCTTCTCTGTCTTGTGTCAGTTCTGGCTCCACCTCCGCGGTCTTTTGCGGAGGTGGGAGCGGGATGGTTTTTGGTCCTGGTCTCTTTTGTTGCTTTTTGTCCCCCACTCCAGCTCCAACTCCATGTCTTTCCCATCTCCGGATCTGACTTGGTCTGGTTCCCTTTCCGCCTTGCCTTCAGTGTGATCTTTGGTTCTTGGGGTGACATCTTGGCGACCCCTGCTTGTCTTGCCAACTATGGCGGCTCCCTTTGGTTCTCGGTGTGACTTTCCCTGATGTTGAAGTCCTCCCAAGTTAACGACTAAGCTACTAATATGACTTCCTTTGTGCACATGTTGATAATCAACGGCCACGATGAAAAAGTTACCTGATGGTTACCATGAAATGCTTTCCTAGTCCAGTCTGCCATATTGCTGACTAAGGTTTTCAGTAGGTGAGACATTTCTTTTCGCTGTGACATCTCACCGAGCACGAAGACCTCTGGGTGAGCATTGGCTTCTCTTTGCTATGAATTCTTGTAGTCTAGCTTACTTCATTTTGTTACGCCGACCGCCATGCTCTTGGTGTGATCTTTTGGTTTCGTTGTGATCTCTGGGTGACTTTGGGATGTCCCCCCGAGACCCCCTCCTTGCGGCTTGTGTTCATTGTGTCAGGAAGATGTCTCCCCGACCATTGCCTGTCTAGCCGATATGTTCGATGACTTCGGTATGACTCCCTTCGGTCGCGGTGACTTCGCCATGATGTCTGGCCAACTCAGCCATCTCTGCCTGACTCTATGGTGCACACGGTATCCTTTGTGGACTTTTCCAAGGTGTCTCGCTGACTTGTTAGCGTGTTGCCGACTATGATCAATGTTTGATATGGCATGTTTTCTTTGCCCTGATGTCTTCCCAACATTGCTTTCTCTTGTCGATGGTGTTTCTTGTTGGGGTGTCGACATGATCTCTTGCCGATTGTGCCTTCTCTCACCGATCTGGTATTGTTGTCACTGTGATGTTTGGCCGAATGTGCCTAGTCTTGCCAAATGGTATGTTTGCTCATTGAAACATTGGGTTTTCAGCGTGTTGTCTTCCCGACTCCGCGGTGTCACACCCACTAGTTTGTTGGAAGCTATGGCCGGCATGGATTGAACCAGGGATGCATTCAATGTGGTTGGTCACTTGGCCCATGGCTCGAGAATGGTGATGAATATTTTTGTAGATCGGCATGATGGCCTCGATTTAGTCCTAAACCTTGATTACTAGTGCGAGTTGGTGTGATGGAGGATGAAATTAATTGCAGAACTAGGGCAGTGGGTCCTCTGAGGTGGATAGGTGGTTGGAATGGTTTGATTCTGCATTTGTGGCCTCTAGATCTATGATGATCACACCCAAGGATTTCCTAGATGGCATGGTCGATGTACTTTCCTAGTTTGATTGCCATGGCTGCCCATTCCTGTACTTGCTCATTTTGACCTGGTGGTGTGACATTCTCCCTGTTCCACCTGATAGGAGCATTCAATGATATTTAGATATGCTAGTGGATCAGATGACTTGGCCTACAAACTATTTTAGGGCTTGTCCAGTCAACTGCTGACATGTAATTTCCCTAGCTGATTGCTTGATGCTCTCCTTGCTCCTATAAAGGGAGAATTCATGGCCAGATGTAAGGGTTCAAAACCTTGGTGTTTAGTTCCACTTTTTGAGTTATGGGATTGGTCTGAGATAGGCTAGGGTTTAGTCTTGAGTCAATATTGAGTCTGTAAGCTGTAAAGTCTGAATTTCTCTTTAAATGTAATCAGTCGTGCAATGAAAACATGAAGACGCTTGTCTCTCATGCATACATCATCAGATTGTCTCCACATTTGTATGCTTTTAATCATTTGAATGAATGGCATAAGGTGTCTTTATTCATCTTCTTGTATTTCACAAGTTTGTGTTATTTGTTGATAGGCTTGCTTTGAATAGATAGTAGTGATTACTTGTTTGCAGGTTAGATTTGGTAAGTAGAGTCTGGTTGATACAAGAGTTTGGATTGTCAGTGTAAGGCATTGACAGTTGATGCAAGGCATCAACAAAACAAGATCCACTGATTGAGCTCTATTTGCAGATGAATTACATCTTTTGTGTATGACTACATGACCCTAGATTAGGCACTGATCTATCTTGCGGCCTTGTTCCTCTTAGAAACCTTTTAATCTATAAATCGTTGAATATCTTTTGCTTGATGTCTAGTCATACCTCCTTGTTGCTTCAGGTGTTTTGTAACTGAGAATCTAGCCCTATTTGATGTTCTCAACACTTGGCATCAGGAGTTATCTGATATAAAAAGCAATGTCTGGTTTTCTTTAAGGCATTGTGTGGGTATACCCGCCCTGGTTCTACAGAACCTAAAGTGCAGAAGATCTCAATCTTTGACTGAATCTTGTCAGTTGATCCAGGTCCTCCGAGCTGCCCTTGATTGGAGTTGGCTACTCCATAGGTAGAATAGGAGACCAACCTGGTTTACAAGAAAAACACCCAACAGGTGTTATAATTCATTTTATTACTTTTATAAGTGCGCAAAATTAGGGAAGAATATTTGGACTTGAATCCAATGTTTGGTAGAATATTCTAGATGATCAGGAGTCTATAAATATTGGTCATTTGCATCTAGAAGGATCTTTATAGATTTTATAGGCTTATGCTTTCTTCTTTAGAGGCTGAGAAACTAGTGAAGGAGTTATCTTCCAGGCTGATAAACTAGGGAGAGAGAGACTTATAGGAAGTGTGTTCATAGATCTCTAGTGGCAGTTTCATCTAGAAGTTGTAGCTGTGTTTAATGTTCAAGTTTTGGGTGTGCATTTTGTCAAATAGTTGGCAAGAGTAGTGTAGTTTAGTTTGTTTAGTACAATTTATTATATTAGTTTGGTTTGTTGTTGTTAGAAAAAAATATATGTGCATCTACAACATTATTCTCATGTAATTTTCTTTCCTAGTCATTGTAATAAGTACTAGTGATTTTGAATGAATGCTACAATTGTTTTGGTTGAAGTTTAGCTATTATTTTAAAAATATAAATATTGAAATTTGTAGCAATTTTGTGGGTTTTTTTTGTTGTTGTAAATGGTAGAATATTAAGGATTAAATAATATTTTATTGTAGAAAGATGTTCTATTTCATTTGAAAATCCTTTAAAAGAAAAAACCAAAGTTATTTTTTGAGATTTCATTTTACTTGATGTTTACTTTTGGGTGTTTGAGCAAAAATCTTTATGGAAGATTTGGAATTAATTTAAAAGGGGATATTATAGTGTACATATGCTAGTTTTGTAATCCCACAAAGCAAGGTTCTGTATACGTATAAAAATGATCATGTCTATAATTCTAGCAATTAATTAAATATTTATTATTTAATTAATTTTTCTAAAAATCCTCTACATATGATTAAATTTAATTAATTTAATTATATTGTTCATTCATCTTATTCTTCTTCCATAATTAAATAAATTTATTTTATTTAATTATTTCATATGTCCACTTAATTAATTAAATAAATACATTTTATTTATTTAAATTATCATTGTTTAAATTTAAATTAAATCTTTTGATTTGATACAAGTTTAAATATCTATTTCTCTTTCTTCTTCATTTTAAATTTCTTCTTAATAATTAATTAAATGTTTCATTTTAATTAATTTCCTCGGCAATTAAATAAATCTTATTTAATTAAATATCTTATCAACTTTTTTCTAAATCACAATTAATTATTTTATTTGATTGTGAAATCTTCTCATATCATAATTAAATATTTTATTTAAATATGAGATCTGCTTTTTTCAAAAATCCTGATTAAAGCTTTCTTCTTGTCACAAACTTTCTTCTGCTTTAAAAGCTTAATTAAATATTTTATTTAATTAAGAAAAGCTGAATGTCATCCACAAATAAATAATTGAATTTTTAATTCATTATTTATCAGCTTTTAAATCTTTCTTTTATTCTTTTAAAGAAAGATGATTTCTTATCCTCTTATCTTTTTCCTCTTTCATAAAAATAGAAAAATCTTGTTTTTAGGTTTCTTCTATTTTCTCTTCATTTTCATCTTTCTTCAGCCATTCGATCTGCCAGGAATTATCACAACCGTCAATCAAGACAGCCAATCAAAATCATTCGAAAAACTCTATAAATACCTGTGTGAATCCAAGCATTGGTAATAGGAAATTAATTAGAGATTATGCATTTAATTCATTTAGTATTCATTTATCATAGCATCATGTTTATTTCAAGCTTATTAGTTCAATTCATTATCATAGCTTAATCTTGCATCATACATCATATCAGAATCTTGTTCTTTAGGAAGACAGTTTGTTGAGCCTAGCCTATAATCTGAGAACAAAAGCTAGAATCGACAAAAACACTGAAGATAGAGGACAATAGGATGACATTTGAAACAGAATACTGAGTTTGCATTTGCTTATCTTTTATATTCTATTTTGATATAATGTCTTATTGGTGTGCTTAAATAGTATTTTATTTGAATTCATTTACGCATATTATTTACGATTGCCTCATTGGTACAACTCCCAGAAAAATAGACTCGCTATGAATTTCTGGTGGAACAATTATTTACACCTGCCTATGACACACCTGAAAGCGAAATTATCTGTCACCTGGTAGGATCCGATTCACCCTGGTATGGTAAGATTTATGCATACCTAAAAGATGACACTTTACCGCCTAACTTATCCTGCAACCAAAAACATAACTTTATCCGACAATCCTCTCGATATACCCTTATCACTGATACCCTTTATTGCCGTGGTCTTGATGGTACTTTACTTCGATGTCTTGAATGTGATGAATCCTACAAAGCTTTACAAGAAGTTCATGGGGGCATTTGTGGTACTCATTCGAGTGGACTAACCTTATCCAAGAAATTGATTAGAATGGGTTACTACTAGCCTACAATGGAGAGGGAATCATTCACTTTTGTTAAAACATGCTCAAAATGTCAGATTCATGGGAATCTTATTCATGCTCCTGCACAAGAACTTCACTCATTTACACCAACCTGGCCTTTCTCTCAATGGGGGTTAGATCTAGTTGGGAAAATTCATCCTTCATCCTCAAATGGGCATAAGTTCATCATCACGACGACATAATATTTCACTAAGTGGATTGAGGTAGTACCTCTCTCTAAAGTCACTAGAAAACAGATTTCATCCTTCATATTCAACTACATTATTTGTCGATATGGTATTCCTAATGCCATTATTACAGATAATGGTCACCCTTTCAAGAATCATGATGTTGATGAACTTTGTGAAAGATTCCATATTCAACACCTTACTATCCACAAGGGAATGGCCAAGCAAAGGCCTCAAACAAGACTATCCTAAAGATTTTGAAGAAGACTGTCAATGACTCGGGGAAGGATTGGCATGTTCAACTCAATCTCGCCTTGTGGGCTTACAGAACTAGTGTCTAGACGCTGACAGGAGCAACACCTTTTGCCCTTGTCTATGCAGCAGAAGCCATATTGCCTTTAGAAGTGGAAATACCTTCATTAAGAGTATCACTGAAAGGTCTCATAACAGATGATGAATACAGAGTTTCCCGACTACAAGAGTTAGAACTTTTAGATGAAAAGAGACAGAGAGCAGCTGACCATTTGAAAGCATACCAATAGATGATGTCTCACAGCTATAATCACAAAGTAAAGCCACGTACCTTTCAGGTGGGGGATCTAGTTCTAAAAGAGAACCACATAATCAACAAGATAGAGAAAAGAACAGAAAGTTTGAACCAAATTAGCTAGGTCCTTATGTGGTTATTACAGTCTATGATTCGGGAGCATACAAGTTATCAACGCCAGAAGGAGACCTGTTTGATGAACCCATCAACAGTATACATCTTAAGAAATATTATGTTTAAGTTAGAAAAAGTCCTAAAGAAATACAAAAACAGCAGAAAAAGTCTTGAAGAAATACAAAAACAGCGAAAAAAGTCCTGAAGAAATACAAAAAGAGCAGAAAAAGTCCTGAAGAAATACAAAAATAGCAGAAAAAGTCCTGAAGAAATACAAAAATAGCAAAAAAAGTCCTGAAGAAATACAAAAAAATTAGAAAAAGTCCTGAAGAAATACAAAAATAGCAGAAAAAGTCTTGAAGAAATACAAAAATAGCAGAAAAAGTCCTGAAGAAATACAAAAAACAGTAGAAAAAGTCCTGAAGAAATACAAAAATAGCAGAAACAGTCCTGAAGAAATACAAAAATAGCAGAAAACATCCTGAAGAAACCCAAAAACAGTAGAAAAATACAAAAAAATAAAAAAAATGTCATAGGGTGAAAACCTGGCAAACAGGCAGTCTATTGACAGAAAAATACAAAAAAAAAAAGGAATCAGAAAAATGCAATAAATACAGAAAGTGAAAATCTAGCAAACAGACACTATCTGTACCTCTCCATCTATTAGTTCCTATTTTGCACTTTGGCTTTTTAGCTTTCCTTCTTTCCACATCCTTTTCTGCATCTTAGGGTTATAATCGCATCATCCTGCCGTCATTTTTCCTAAGAGTGATAAAACATCTTACCATGGCTTGACTATTGTACATATTCCTTTCTACAAGTTGTGTCAATAAATGGGGCAAAACTCAACTAGGGACACTTAACTTTCAGAGCATATTAAAACAGCTAGACTATGTCCTAGGATCCGATCATACGAGCAAACAATCAACTCACGTGAAACATTATTCGATCATCAAGCCTTCCCATGAAATACTTTTCAGCAGATACCATATCATTGTCTATTGGATGATCCAAAAAAATTGAATAATGTATGAAATAACAATATTGCATGTTTGACCAAAAGGTTGTTTGATTTTCGATATCATTACTCTGGAGCACACTCAATGATGTACTAAGCTAGAGTGGCAAGGAACGAGAATAATTTTTCTTTGTCTGTTGTCTTGAGATTAACGGTCAATATGATGCAAATATGTCACAGGACATGATGACCAAAGCAATATCATCGATGACAGTTCCACATTTGCATCAAATGGGTGGTTAATCTTTTCCTGTTTACGCAAGAAATGCTCAGGTCATCTCGGTTCAATTATACCTCGATGCTTGTGTTCACTTGCTATATCAAAAATCATGAAAGTTGTACTCTGGTCATCATTGGCGCTAATTTCCCCTCTGATGCTTGTACATACTTCCAACATTTTAAAATTTTCTAGGATGATTCAAGAAGGCTCATAGTAGGCTCAACAAACTGGTTAAGCTCATTTAGTTGCATATTTGTAAAATCATTGTATATATCTGCATCTTGGATTCACATCAGTGTTTTGAAAGGCTGAAGAAATGAATTAACAGTTGTCATGTCGTTTTGAGCTTTTTGTGGACATTTGGACATTTGATTCATTCTTATCATTGTCATTTTTATCATTATCATCATCATTCTCATTTATAATTTGTCACCTCATTCATTTTATCATTTTTATCATTATCATTTATCATTTCATTCTCATTTATCATTTATCATTTCATCCATTTTATCACTTCATTTTTATGATTATCATTTATCATTACCATTCTTATTTTGTCATTCATCATTTCATTCATTTTATCACTTCCTTTTTATCATTATCATTTATCATCATCATTCTCATTTATCATTCATCATTTCATTCATTTTATCACTTCATTTTTATCATTATCATTTATCATCATCATTCTCATTTATCATTTATCATTTCATCCATTTTATCACTTCATTTTTATCATTATCATTTATCATTACCATTCTCATTTATCATGTATCATTTCATTCATTTTATTTTTTTCATTCATTTTTCATCATCATCACTATCATTTATCATTATCATTATTATTTCCATTTTCATTTTATCATTTTCTCATGTTATCATTATCCATTATCATTTGTAATTTGTCATCATCATCTCATTATCATCACATTACCATTACCACATATATCATTATCATCATTAGTATGACATTCACTATCTATCATTTTCAGTTTATATTATTCACCTATGCATTTGCTACACAAATTCAAAAATCAACAAGTTCATATATACATCATTACAAATCATTGCACCTACATCATAGATCATCCATTTACATCATATCATTAAATCATCCTGCATCATAAGATTAGTCCGCAAAAATAATAAACACATATCAAAATCCATCTCATATCATACATGCATAAAAGTAACATCCATATCCCATCACAAATGCATAAACATATCATCATCAATACCATCGCCGCTACATATCATCGCTCATCAAAATAATACAAGTGTCCAATGTCCAATGAAACTAAAAGATTCAAAACATAATACATGAGACATGATCAAAACTCAATATACATAATAAATCGGTCCCAAATGGCTAACTGGTGGATGCCCCCAAAGGAGCTAGTCCGGAAGGAGGCGGTCTGCCACTCGTACCTGCATCAGGATCCCGTCAGGGCCCTGTAACCTCTCTACCATGTGTCGATGTCCGTGATCGGGTCCTGGTCCTGCTATGTGATCGGGGATAAGGCTCTCACCGCTCGAGAGGACATAGCTCCTCATATCGAAGTCTGTAATACTCAGCCTCTCTGGCTGCCTCAAATCCCTCTGCAATGGCCTCCCATAATGAGGTACTCTCTACGGTACCCATGAGTCTCTGTGCCACACCCTCGGCCTCCAGTGCTCGCCGTCTAAGGGCATCCCTCTCTGCTACCAACTATCCCACCAGGGAATCAGGGGCAAGCATCTGAACCTGTACCTGTGCCTATGCCTGCGCTTGAGCCTGTGCCTGAGCCTGAACCTGTGTCTGAGCCTATACAAGCTGTGCCTATAACTGCACTATCATACTCTGAGCCTGAGCTAGCTGACTCTGTAGCTGTGCCTGCTACCCCTGAAAGGTCTACACTTGACCTTGCAAAGCATCTATCTGTGCCTGCTGAGAAGAGGATGACACCTGAATCACTGTCCGAGGTTGGCCACCAGATCTGGCTCGCCGAAGAATCTGTGCTCTGCCTAGACTGTCTAACCTCTGCTGCCTCTCCTCCTCCCCATAATCCCCATCATCCCCACCATTCGAGTTGTCCTCCTCCCCTCCATCTCCACTCTCCTCACTCTCCTCTCCCTCCTCCTCCTCTCCTCCACCCATAGCCTGCTCTCCACCAACCACATCCCCCTATTTCCCTGCTCCTGGCTGTGGTGCTACCCCGATTGCCCGTGGCTCATCTGCCACTATAAAACGTGGAAATGGATGCATATGAAAATACTGTGCATAATCATCTGTCATCCCTACATCATGTACCTCTAGCCTATCAGTCCATACCTCAGGCTATAAGGCGGAATACTCTGTATATGCTGCCTGATATGCAATGCATGGTCCCCATCCTGGATCCCCCTTGTGCCGCCCATAATGAGCAATTCCCTGGGGCATCCCCTATGTGAATCCAAACTGTCTAAGGACCCGTAATGCCAAAAATCTCTCAATAATAAAGGGTGTCTGCCCTATCAGATATCGTGGTCGACAAACAAAAGGCATCTCTAAATGATCTATCACCCATGCCTCACAATCTGTGTATGGTCTCCATACCACTACATCAGTATCATCCAAAACCCACCGCCAATACTCTACCTTGCCTAGCTTCTGCTGGACAACTGCACCAGAATATGCATACACATAGGGCCTCCCTGCTGGTCTCACTCTCGTGCAAAGTGGTCTCGTGACTACAATGTGCTCCCACGCCCAGATCTGTAGTAGCGTCACTCCACTCGCCAAACTTGTGGAGCCTCTATATATAATCTAAGATCATGATATAGGTTGGCCAAGACACAACTCCCCCAGGCAAACCTTCGTGGCTGTGTAATCATCCACTCTAGAATCCTCCCCCAACCAACTGCGAATCCCTTCGACCAATGGTCCGGTCCAAGGAAGCCTCCGACAAATGCAGCCAACACAGCAACTAATGCAAGATACCTACTGAAATCCTCCCAGTCTATCCAGTAACCATATATGCCTGGATCGCCACATATCCATTGTAGCGCCACGGTACCACCAATCTCCTTATGGTCATAAACCACAAGGGCACCAACAACCAGAATCCCAAGAATCCTGTACACATCCTCGGGCGTCACACCCATCTCACCCGTTGGCAGGTGAAAGGTGTTATGCTCTGAATGCCATCTCTCTACCAAGGTGGTCAACAGTCCCTTGTTGGCCCGAATGCCTCGTGGCATCACCAACAATGGTCCCAATCCACAATCTGATATCAACTATAACTCGACAGGGGTAAGCTCTCCTATCTGCTCCCAACATAGTGGGAACCGCTCTCTGATCTGGAGGCTTTTGAAAACCTCCTATTTTGTTTGACCATAACAAAGGACACATCAATTAGACCCATATCACGTGATCTATCTAACCAACAAAACATATCAAAGACCCATATCAAGTGCTACATCAATCTATCTGAATATCAAAACAAGTTACTCTATCATCTTCTACTATTTGTTTTTTCTTTTCAGGAAAGCAAATTTATCAACACACATATCATTTTATATTTGTATTTCAATCATGAATGCAAATTTTTATCTTCATTTTACTATTTGTTTTCTATCGCAGAATGCAAATTTATCAAAAATCTACTCTTTGTTTCTCAATCGCGAGAAGCAACATTATCAACCACAAATCACTCAATCAATCATTTTACTCTTTGTTGTTCGTCACAAAGTTATCAGCTATCTACTCTTTATTTTCTATTTTAAAGGCAACGTTATCAGTTCTCTATCATATTTTCTATCCTATCAGCATGATGTTCCTACAATTTATCTATCTATTGACTAAGGAAGCAATTTTAATCATCATTTTTCATCAAACCAGCGTTCTGGGGAAAATTTCCTAAATGCACAATTCTGTTGCCCATATGCGCTAAAACCTAGATGTGCTAAAGTTTTTCTCATATGCGCTAAACTGTTTACTCGATGCGCTAAAACTCTGGATGTGCTAGTCTATTCTATGGATGCGCCACTTTATCTCTCATATGCGCAACTCTAACAATTTCCAGACCCTAGCCCTAGATGCACAATTTTGTGCCCTAGATGCGCTACAGGATTAACCTAGCCGGTTCTTGCCTAAATGCGCTACTCTATCTATCAGATGTGCTAAAGGATCAGTTTTTACCCTATTCCTATATGCGCTATGGAATTTCCTATATGTGCTAAAGGATTTGTCGAATGCACTAAAACTTTTCCTATATGCGCTAAAACGTGCAAAAAAAAATGCAATCCGATTTCAAACAATTCAAAAATTGATCTATAATGCAAAATTTGAGAACATAAACGGTTCGAATCACTCACCGGTGGTCCATACGCCGCTGGTCTCTGGTATCATTGTGCTCGCTTGAATTTATGCCTGTGCACTGGGATCTCCATCTCGCCAAGTCACTATCAGAGCTCAATTTTTACTGTAGCAGCAGGGTGAAAATGACACTTCATTTTACCCCCTATACCTTATAAGGGTCTTTTAGGGTGGGAATTAATGGCATGTTCCATTTTTTATCCTATTTTTCACTGAGCCATCATACACATCATCTATCGGGAACTAAATCACTGTTTCCCTATCACTATCAACCTCATCTTCCATGATTTATCTCCCGAGGGGGCATCATCGACATCAAAAATCAGAAACATATCAGGGGCAAAAAAAATAAATTATTTTCTTTGAAGCAATGCATTTCACACATCACTTCAAAGAGGGGCAAAATGTATACGTATAAAAATGGTCATGTCTATAATTCTGGCAATTAATTAAATATTTATTATTTAATTAATTTTTCTAAAAATCTTCTACATATGATTAAATTTAATTAATTTAATTATATTGTTCATTCATCTTATTCTTCTTCCATAATTAAATAAATTTATTTTATTTAATTATTTTCATATGTCCACTTAATTAATTAAATAAATACATTTTATTTATTTAAATTAATTATCATTGTTTAAATTTAAATAAAATCTTTTGATTTATTTAAGTTTAAATATTTCTCTTTCTTCTAATTAATTAAATGTTTCATTTAATTAATTTCATAAAAGTGATTTAATTAAATAAATCTTATTTAATTAAATATCTTATGCTTTCTTTCTAAATCACAATTAGGTATTTTATTTGATTGTGAAATCTTCCCATATCATAATTAAATATTTTATATTTAATTATGAGATCTTTTGCTTTTTTCAATAAAACCTGATTAAAGCTTTCTTCTTATCACAAACTTTCTTCTACTTTAAAAGCTTAATTAAATATTTTATTTAATTAAGAAAAGCTGAATGTCATCCACAAATAAATAATTGAATTTTTAATTCATTATTTATCAGCTTTTAAATCTTTCTTTTATTCTTTTAAAGAAAGATGATTTCTTATCCTCTTATCTTTTTCCTCTTTCATAAAAATAGAAAAATCTTGTTTTTAGGTTTCTTCTATTTTCTCTTCATTTTCATCTTTCTTCAGCCATTCGATCTGCCAGGAATTATCACATCTGTCAATCAAGACAGGCAATCAAAATCATTTGAAAAACTCTATAAATACCTGTGTGAATCCAAGCATTGGTAATAGGCAATTAATTAGAGTTCATGCATTTAATTCATTTAGTATTCATTTATCATAGCATCATGTTTATTTCAAGCTTATTAGTTCAATTCATTATCATAGCGTAATCTTGCATCATGCATCATATCAAAATCTCGTTCTTTAGGAAGACAGTTTGTTGAGCCTAGCTTATAATCTGAGAACAAAAGCTGGAATCGACAAAAACACTAAAGATAGAGGACAATAGGACGACATTTGAAGTAGAATACTGAGTTTGCATTTGCTTATCTTTTATATTATGTTTTGATATAATGTATTATTGGTGTGCTTAAATAGTATTTTATTTGAATTCATTTACGCATATTATTTTTGACCACACAGGTTCAATTGAAGGTGCTAGTCATGGCCAGTTTCATTAATAGTCTTCTTAAGGATCTTAAGGATTGTTTTGTTAGATGCTTTCATCTAACCATTTTCCTAAAGGTAGTATGAGGTAGAGAAGTGGTGTTGGATATAGAATATATTGCAAAGCGCATGGACATCTTGATTATTGAATGGATTTCCATTATCAGTAATTATGGTTTGGGGATATCATAATGAAAAGTCAATAGTTAAGGATAAACTTTGATATTTTTTTGTCAGTAATGTATGTGAGGGGTATGGATTATATCCTCTTTGTAAAGTAATTCATGGTAGTTATTATGAACTTATGTCTATTAGATGAGGTGGGGGATATCTTTCCTATAAGTTCGAGTCCTCATTGTGAGAAAGGCCAAGGTGTAATGATCAAATGCAATTCTTGTGTTGGTGCATGAATGATATCACTATGTTGTTGGCATTGAAGATACTTTACAAAATAAATAGCTTCATGTTCCATAGATGGCCAATAGTATCCAATCTTGAGTAGCTTCTTAGCTATATTATGTCTACTAGAATGAGACCAACAAACACCTTCATGCACTTCCTATAAGGAATTTCGAGCTTCTTCCAGGTTGAGACATCAAAACAATGTACCATAAAGGATTTTTCGATATAAGGTATCTCCAAAGATGGTAAAGCATGTGGTTTAGGGGATGAAAATTTTCTTTTGGTTACTTGTAAGGCTAGAGGGTATAGTTCTATTTTGAATATAGGAATAGATGTCTACGTACTAGGGTGAATCAAGAATAACATCACACACAAGTACAAATTTTGAGACTTCAAATACAAGTATAAATAGTTGTTCCACAAGGAATTCATACTTAGGACTATTCTTTGGCACATCAAGAAGAGACTCAATAGTACCCATTGTATCAAAAACCTTATTATTAACTCTTAGTATCTGCTCTAAGGGGATGACTAGAAAATAAAGTTTAAAACTATCCACTAGTATCTTACAATCCTTAGTTTGATACTCATGATTTACCAATCTAATGACCAGCTGTGAATCACCATAAACTTGTGGCTCTTTGATTTTTCATTCAATGGTAATTTTTAAGCTAGTGATAAGTGCCTCATATTCTGTTATATTGATGGTACAAGGCAATACAATCCCATATGATTTAGTTATGCTATCTCTTTTGGGTGCGAATCCATCAAAATTTAACTTTTAATGGTTTTCTTGAGTCGTAACAAGGATCCCCTCATTCAAAAATTCTGATATCAATGGTTGGTAATCATCTATAGGTGCTTTAGTTAGTTGGTCTGCTATTACTTGTCTCTTGATTACCTTTCTTTCCACATATTCTATGTTGAATTCACTAAGACTCATGACCCATTTTTCCATTCAACCAGTGAGAGCTGCTTTAGCCAATAGGTATTTCAAGGGGTCAACTTTGGAGATTAGCTTGATCTATTGGTTCAACATGTAATGTCTAAGATTTTGGGATGCAAAGACAACTACTAAACAAGCTTTCTCAATAGGTGTATAGATTATCTTATACCCAACCAAGGTATGATTGATATAATACACTACTCTTTCTTTTTCTTTTCATCAAGTTGTGCTAACAAAGCTCCTAGAGCTACAAATGTTGTTGATATGTAAAAGATCATGTGTTTGTCCTATATAGGAGGCATCAAGATAGGAGGAGATTCCAAACATTCCTTGATCTACTAGAAGGTTTGTTCACATTTTTTTCCCACTTGAAGACTACATCCTTATGGAGCAAGTGTGTAAAAAGATGACACTTATTTGTTAACTATGTTATGAATATTTGAAATGATTGAAGTTTTCCCTATAGACTTCACAACTATTTCAATGTCTTAGGAGGAGGCATTTCATTCTAGCAAAAGGTTCCTCAGGGGCAAGTGAATGTGGTCTTGTGTTGATCTTTGGGTGCTATCTTCGTTTGGCTACATTCAGAAGATCTATCCATAAGAGAGAGCATTTCATGACCAAGAGAAAGCATTTCATGACCAACTATCAATTCCACTATGATATCTATGTTCATAAAAGGGAAATCATCCTTCAGGCATGCTTTGTTTAGGTCTCTAAAACCAAGCAATTTTTGTAGTTCCAATTTGACTAGGAGTGCTATTTAAGGATGCATCTTGTGAAGCTTCTATTTCATGAGCTTAGTTCCAAGAAAAGCTATGAGATGATGAGGGTATGTGTAGGATCATGATGGGCCAAAAAGTGGCGATATGATGGTTATGTGTAGGGTATGTGACTGATGACATTTTTTTACCCAAAATTGAAGAAAGAAAAAGGGTTTTTAAAGGAGATTCTTAGCTTTCCACCAATATAAATTATGCTTTACTTTGAATTTAATAAATAATTATTTTTCTTTTTCTATTTGAATTATGACTAAAGTCCTGATTGATAGGCTGATTGAAAAACATCTATAACTTTCAAATGGTATCACATTTTTAAATTTCGAAACATTTGTCACATTCTATGCTTCACATACTATAGGATTAAAAAAAAAATGAATTTCATGATGTTTTGACCAAGTTAAGGTGGTCAGACATACAAGTTTTTATATTTTTTAAAAGTTGTAATACAAAATTCATAATTAATTATTTACTTGAAAAAAAATAAAAATATGCATCACATCGGGACATGAGTCCTCTACTTATATCTAAAATATTATAAAAAATAATTATCATTTTATTGTGGTTAGGGTGGTCAAACAGACACCTACTTCTTTTTTCCTTGAAATTTAAGTAGTACTCCATTGGAATTTCAAATTTTTAACAAATAGATTTTTATTTTTTTTAAATAAACCTAACAGTTTAGAAACTACATTCAATTTGGTACAGATTCTATTCTTACATATTTTTTAAATAATATAGATAACTTATTAAAAATTTATGCCAAGTTGGCTAACTCTGATTTTTTTAAATTTTTTGCCACTTAAGGGCCTATTTTTTCCATGATGATCCTACACATACCCATGAACCACTAAAGATGGGTCCAAACCATGCATATCTATATAGGTCTAGGGAAAATTGATCTTTCATTCTTCTATGAAAGCTCTAAATTTGTTCTCTTTAGGATATCAGGAAGCTACATAATAAGTTATCTTCAACATATCTATTATTCCCACATTAGTGGTTTAGAATCCTCAACCAAGACTGCTGATCTTTCTTGATATTCCATGATAGGGAGATTGAATCCTCCATCCTTAGGTGCCTTAGGGAGGTTTCCACCCTCATATACTTCCTTTATTTTGATTTTTCATGATCTGATAGCACAACATTGTGGTTTTCACTAGAGGATCTAATTTTGATTTTTAGATTTTAATTTTTACTATTGTGACTAAAGGATCCAATCTCCCTTCCAAATATGCTTCTTCTCTAAGTTCAATATCAAAGGGGAAACTTTGTGATCTCCTAGTGGTATGCCATCTTGAAGTCCCATAAACTTGACAATGACTTCATTATTTTGGAATACATGTAAAGAAGGTGATTGTTGTTGTTGATCCCAATCAATTAATTATGGATAGAAAAGTTGGAGTTCTTATGTTTGGGGTGAGTGTTTATGGGAAATGGTAGTGATGGTGTTTATGCAAATTTCTTGAAATAGGTCTATGATATATAAGTAATTGTCGATAACATCATAGTCATCCAATGTCTCAACCACGGGAGAAGGGAAACCCTCTTTACAAGAGATATTTTCAATGTGTTAGAGCCTTTTTTGGTTGTCTTTCAGGTTCTAGTTGTGTGCCCTTGTTTTTCATTGCAAATCCTTGGCTTGTGAGTTTTATCTTTCATTTTAGCACGTGGATTAAATGGGCTCCCATAAGGGTTGAGCCCAGCGTGCTAGTTTTCATCTCTCTAGTGGGGCGGCCTGTGTTAGGGTTTTTCCTGGCTTTTCTTTTCCCCATTTTTGGGCTTTTAGTTTGGTTCCCCTTTCTCTTTTTCTTGGCTTTTCTTTTGTCTTATCAGAGGTGGAATGGATGCTTGAACAAAACTAGAACTTTTCCAAATTCTAAAGTTCTAGTTCCTGTTCACACATCTGTCCCAGTTCCGATTCCACATGATTGGAGTTTCTTTTCCTTTCTTCCCTACGTTAGTCGCTTGTCGTTTTCCTCTCCATGTTCTTCCCTTTTTTTTTTTTACTTTGTTTCCTTTGGCAAGCGCAGGATCGGAATGAGAACAGGTTCTGGAATCTTTTCAGGGATTCTAGTTTTATGTTCTATTCCGCTCCCATCTCCCTTCCTTTGTCTTTTGCAGAGGTGGATCTGGGTTGGGTTTTGGTCTCAGGTGGTCATTTTGGTTTTCATCTCTTCCCCTGCTTCGGCTTCGACTCTGACTCTGTCTCTTTCCTAGTTCCAGCTCCAACCTTGTTTGGTTCCCGTTCTGCTGGCCTTTTGATTCATTGACCTACCTAGCTGGTGCATCTACAACTTAAGTTCCCCCCGGAGCCCCTTTGTCTCGTCATTAACTGGCCCCTTGTTACCATTTTCACTAGCCCCACGGTGACTTTGTTGTGACGTCTTGCCGAGTATGCCCAATCTTCCTGATCCAATTTGAAATGTCTGAGTTGCCTATCAGCAAGACTTCTATTGTATTTCAGTGACAAAAAGTATTCTCTAACAGCTTATGGTATACAGTCAGGATAAGGTCTTATCAAAATTGAAATGTTATACCGAATCACTTTAGAATGAGCATTTCAGCAAAGTGTAATGCCATCGGTGTGAAGTCACAGTGAATTTGTGGGGTCACACCGACTGATGGTGGATGGAAGTGTATCGGCAAGAGTCTAGGTTTTCGGAATAAGTCTCGACGAAGTGTCTTTGTCTCACTGACATAACATATGAGATTCACTTCGGTTAGACTAGGAGCATTTGGTGTAACATCTCAATGAAATCCTCTTGGTCTCATTGACAAGGCATATGGGTGTCTCTCGGTGTGAGTTGTGGCTATCAATATAACATCTTTCTGAATTTGAGAGGTCTCGGCGAGTGACCTTTGGTCTCATCGATGGAACAAGAAAAGGGTCTTCGTCGGCATAGGCTTTGAGTTGTCCCAGTGACACACAAGTGAATGAAGATTTTTGGAAAGACACGGTGTGCTTTATAGTAGGTCTTCTCGATATCTTAATATTATAGTGATGCACAAAAAGAAAAGGGTTTCAGTCAGTGCGAGATCATTAATGTCTTGGCAATCTATTATGAGCTGCAGGATATGGTAAGGTAGGACCCGAGCAACTTAAAGGCCACAAGTGTGCATGTGCCAAATGTGAATAGTGATGTTTTAATCAGAATGATATAGGTGCTCAATGGTTATCAATGGTTGAATGTCAGGTATGCCATGTAGAGGACCACATAGATCAATGGCCCGCGGTGGTCGATGATAGAGATCAAGGGCTCTCGTTCGGCTCACTGATACAAAGTGATCGATCAATACATCCTGCGAGGAATGTGATGGTCGTCCGATCTCAGGTGATCGACGGTCAAGTTTCAAACTAAACCATAATTAGGGTTTGGTATTGACGATGCGTGTGAAAACTAGAGGCTTGGAGCATTCATGGTGATAGAGAGTTGGTCATTCGCTCTGTCGGGCTAGCATTCATGGTGATGTGACTTTGGGATAAGGATAGCATGGCTTGAGTGTGGGCGCGCAGATTTGGTGGTGGATTTGGTGTAGGTTGATTGTTCTTTGTTCATGTGAGAATGTCTCTCCTAACAGAGATCTGACCGGAGGCATTTATGAGACCAGAGAAGTTGTTGAAGGTCACAGCGAAGGTTGTGATTGGTTGCGATGCAGTTGGGGTCTGACGTGGACTGGTGATGTGGCCTGCATGCTTTTAGGGTTTGTTTGGTTAACTGCTGATGTGTAATTTCCTTGTCCATTTTCTTGTTGCTCTCCTTGTTCCTATAAAGGGAGAATTTGTGGCTAGGATGAGGGGTTCAGTTTCATTGTGTTCAGTTCCACACTTTCTGAATTCTGGGATTGGTCTGAGATAGGCTAGGGTTTAGTCTTGAGTCAATATTGAGTCTGTAAGCTGTAAAGTTTCAATTTCTTTGTAAATGCAATCATTCATGCAATGAAAACATGAAGATGCTTGTCTCTCATGCATACATCATCAGATTGTCTCCACATTTGTATGCTTTTAAACATTTGAATGAATGGCATAAGGTGTCTTTATTCATCTTCTTGTATTTCACAAGTTTGTGTTGTTTGTTGATAGGTCTACTTCAAGGAAGCAGTTAAATCCTTTGAACAAATAGCAGTGATTACTTGTTTTTAGGTTGGATTTGGTAAGTAGAGTCTGGTTGATACAAGAGTTTGGATTGTTAGTGTAAGGCATTGATAGTTGATGCAAGGCATCAACAAAAAAGATCCACTGATTGAGCTCTATTTGTAGATGAATTACATCTTTTGTGTATGACTCCATGACCCTAGATTAGGCATTGATCTGTCTTGTGGCCTGGTTCCTCTCAAAAACCTTTTAATCTACAAATCATTGAATATCTTTTGCTTGATGTCTAGTCATACCTCCTTGTTGCTTTAGGTGTTTTGTAACTGAGAATCTAGCCCTATTTGATGTTCTCAACAGTTGGCATCAGGAGTCATCTGCTATAAAAAGCAATGTCTGGTCTTCTTTAGGGCATTATGTGGGTAAGCCCGCCCTAGTTTTGCAGAGCCTAAAGAGCAGAAGATCTCAGTCTTTGACTAAATCTTGTCAGTTGGTCCAAGTCCTCTGAGCTGCCCTTGATTGGATTTGGCTACTCCATAGGTAGAATAGGAGACCAACCTAGTTGCTCCATTAAAAAACCCCCAACACAATGTTAGGAGCAACATTGTCTAACGAATCATAACCTGGTCCTAGATTCTTCATATGATTTTCCATGGTGCTAATCTCTCTCATACCTTATTCATTTACACCAAGGCCACCTTTCCTCATGAATCCCATACTTTTTTCTAATTGATAACCTTTACTTTTTGGATTAATAGGGATTGGAGGTAGCTCTTTCTCTTCCTCTTTTTCCTCTTTGTATAGACATGTGGAAAGGTCTTCTTCAAAAACAACTTCATCCTTCATATCTCCCCATTTAATGAATATTTTAGGTTTTACCTCAATAGTGATAGCTTGAACCTATTTTATTTCTTTTTTTTTCCATAAGTTGTTGGTGAGGGAGGTAACTTCCTATTGAAGAAAGTTTTATTTAAGTGATAATCTCCACATCTTTTGTCAAGTACTTAAATCTTGAGGTTGAGCTGAGATGGATTGGCTGATGAGGATGGTTTTCAAGATGGTGTGAGGGATGATGGATCAATGTATTAAACTGAGTGGAAAAAGATATCATTGTTAGGGATTTGATAGGTTTTCTTATATTTCTCTTCTAGGTTCTTGTAGTAATGAAATGGGTCAAATTCAACATATATTGTAACTTCCTTGTCATTATAAGGAAATTTTAGGTACTGATGGTATGTAGAAGGAATGGCTTGCATTGTGTGGATCTAGAGGCATCCCAAAAGAAGGTTTTAGGTTAATTCATGATGAATTGCTTGACAAGTATATTTTTCTATTGTTGATCCCACCTGAATAGGAAGTCTAATGGTACCTTCTAAATTTATTTTGTTATCATCATAGGCTCTTATAGTGGTAATTTTGTGTTTCTTAATGATGTCATTAGAATTTCCAAGCAATTTTACCAATTCCAAGATGCAAAATTATAAGCCGAAACAATAATCTATCAACACTCTTTTGATTTTATGCTTGTGGATATAAAATTCAATGTATAAAGCTTGGTTATGGAATGAATGAATGGGAAGGTCTCTTTTAGAAAATAAGGTGATGTGTAGAGGCTATACGTCCAACCGTGGCTTGAAATTGCTCAGTGTTTAAATTATTAGGTATGAAAGATTCAAGGAGATTATTTTCCAAAATCTCTTTGTGTGTGGGAAATATCTTAAGGAGATCAAGAATAGAGATTTGGGTTGGAGTTTTCTCTATTTGGTCAAGAAGGTTATAATCATTTGAAGGATTATCAAAATATTTGGATTGAGGTGGGGCTCTTTGGATGGTAATATTCCCTATTCATGTAGTAACATTACACTTAAGAATCTTATCAACTAATATTACAACATGAATATTATTGGTGGCATCATGAATGTTTCCCACTACATTGTCATAGATGTATGCCACTTTTGTATAATCTTATCCTTTACCTTTGTCATTTCCCTTTGTATGATTGAGGATTGAATCCTTATACCCAAGTCATTGTTTCCAGAGGTTCTAGAATGTTGATCAATATCAACCTCTCCCTTCTCAATCAAGTCTTGAATAAGGTTATTTAGTTTCATCTAGTTGTTAGTCTTGTGACCTTTTATTTGCTAAAATTTATATTGATCTATTGGCAAAATATTGTCATTGATGTTTGTAGACACCTAAATTTGGCCACTTATGTTTGGTAAAATTTATCCCTTTTCATCTAAATATCCTCTTTTTCAAATTAATTAAATGATATTGCTATTATTTAATTAATACCCCTAAAGTCCTCTAAATACCTGAGGTATTCAATTAATTAACTAAATACTTTATCCCCCTTTATCATCCTCCCCTAAATTAAATAAATATATCAAATTATTTAATTTAGTTGTCAAACCTTATAGGGATTAAATCTAAATATTTAATTCAAACCTTTCTCTCTCCTCCCATGACATCCTCCATAATCTACACCTAATCCTAATCCTAATCCTAATCCCCACCTAACCTACCCATTAAGCATTTGCACACACTTAATCCATAATTGAGTGGGTCAACCCTCCCTATTACACCATTCACATGGGTCTTGTCCCATCATGGCACCCTTATCCCTCTCAACTCATCTCATTGTGCCACTTGGCACAATCTCATGAGTTGAGAGATCATCTCTCATCTCAACCCTTGATCTCAAGATCTGATCTTGGCCATTCATCCATTATCCTCCAAATCTTTTTATTCAAAAACAACCATTTTCATCTCTCACCCATTTTTCACTGGAGCGCCATTATAATACCAAAATTTTGAGTGATCACACATCCAAATCACACATCGTGGGAACATTTATAGAACAAGAGGCTTTCTACACTAGTTTTAGCTCCTCATCACCCTATCTTGAGTGTTGTTCTTATTTTTTAGTTTTTTTCTTGATTTTCTTGTATTTTTAATAGATTAAAGAAACACTACACACAATTCTAGCATGCATAGTGGGACCCACATCATGGATCCTTAACATTTTTTGTTGTTTCCATTTTGCAGGTTTTGAATTTTTCTATGCTATAAAGGAAAATCTTCCTAATGGGTGACTCTACCTAACCACAAGGGTGAATTCGCCTATGAAGAGGTGATTGCATACCCACCAATACTCTAAATAGGTGATTCTACACTCGACCAACCAACATCCAACTCGCGGGGGAAATTTTGACTTCATTTCTATGGATAGACGAGTCTGCTACCTAGATAGGAGAATCTGTGGATAGGTGAATCCACTAACTGGATAGGAAAATATGTGGATGGGTGAATATGTAGATAGTAAAATCTATGGATAGGCGAATCTATGGATGGGTGAATCAATAGACAGGTGAATCTTCCCTACACAGAGGCGAACCTGAGCTAATCTAGAACTCTATGTTTTTCTAGTTTGAACTTGAAGTTAATTTTAGGTTTAGCTACTAATCCGCTTACTCGTTTGTTGGTGTTTGTGGGATTTCACTAACATTTGTGCAACTTATCATTCATCTTAGACTGATGATCAAATTACTAATTTATTTGTTGCAAGATGATCGATTGAATACCCTTAGACTAGTTTGTGTGTGTGTCATTTTTCATACTAATCTAGGAACAATTCAATTTCACTAAAGGTTCAATTAATCTTGTTTCTCATGTTTGGGAGTGGGTTGTTGACATATGCTCTCCCCTTGTACCATATGGTAAGCCTAGGTATTATAAATCACAACTCGTTCTAGTCCAATTGAGACCACCTAGGAGTGTTAGCTTGCATGTATGCTCTCCCATTGTGCTACATGTGATCCTTGGGATCAGAAACACCTAGTGTTTCTTGCCCTTTAGGAGAACTACTTGGGGATTTCATCACCCTAAGGGACAATCTCAACCATGTGTACCAGTAGGGTATATAAAGGGGGGAGATCCAAAGCTGTACCCCAATCTAGTTGCATCATGTCTAGTGAAGTATGATACTAGGGTGAGTCCTAGTTAAGGTGTGAAGGGTTGGTCTGATTTTCTAATAACTCATTGGGGCTCCCAATCCACACTTGTAGCAGGCTAGTGTTCATATTTTTTTCCTCTAGCACCTCCTGGTATATCGAGGACTCCCCTAAATCGCATGTATAGCCTAGATAAGACCTGTGTTTAGCCATGGCTTGGTGTAGTACAAGGATTGTGGATGGCACCCTGAAGTTACTCACCATGTACTCCCTTAGGTTGAGATAGAAATCCTCATGGTGAACTATGATAGTTCCCAAGAGAGAGAGTGAAGGTGAGCCCATGGCATTTGTTCATGACCCTATGCCACTGAATCTCTATATATCCACCTTCATGAGAAAGGGTCCTCTAGAGAACCACCCTAGTATCACATAGTATTAACCTTGGGTAACCCCCAAGGTGGTGGGCGTACATTAATTTTGTAAACCCTTTATCACTAATATTAGGCTTGTGTTTTTTGGCATGTCTTCTTGTGATATACCAGTGAGTGTCTTTAATTTGAGTCAGTCTTTGCCTATTATCTACTTGTTTGTTGTTCTTGTTCCTTTTCCATATTCCATCCCTTCCCCAGAGGTGAATTTTCACTATGGATGGGTGATCCTACCCTATGAGGGGTGAATCTATGTCTGTCTAGTCCAATTATTTAGCCCCAATAGGTAAATTTTATTCTCATAGAGGTGAATCATCTTGTCTCTTCCCTTGGGTGAGCCCACTCCCCAAAGGGGCGAATCTACTCGAGTTTTCTATACACCACATCCTCTAGATAGGTGAACCCGCCTCTTCTAGAGGTGAATCTGCACATGCCACTGTGAAAGATAGGAAAATCCACCATGCACAAGGTGAATCTATGTCTGAGTCCATGCAATCCCCATACATACATTTCTAGGAATAGGAAAATTCATAAAGCCTGCATAGGAAAATATGTGGCCCAAAGAGGTGAATCCACAATCTATACAGGTGAATTTGCTTCTCATACAAAATCTAGAGATTCAATCCTTCTCATCATAATTATCCTATATCTTTATAAGTCCAAAATCATAATCCAATCATTTCTCCTCTTCTATTCATCCCTAAACCATCAAATTTTCAAAACAAACTAGGAATTTATTTACCCCAACTTGTTGTGGTGATAACTTTCTACTCAATGCTCAAAATTCAAATATGTTTACACTATTGTAAAGGTATCCAATTTTAACCTCAAATTTTTCTCCGAAGACAATTGAAAAAATTATTTACTACAACATAGAAACAACTAGAAAAAATTGAAAATTTTGATTTTTAATTTTTCTCAATTTTGTCACCCCTAGACTATTCAGGACCATAATCTAAGCTTCAATCCAATCCTAATCTGAGCTTAAATAAAATAACAATCTAAGCTTAATATACATCCCAATTTGAGCTTTAGTCCATCCATATCCAAGATCTAATATTGAAACAAATCTTAAGACCTCTTTTTCCACTTTGGAACCGAAAAAGTAACTCTTCTACTTTGTCTATCTCGTTTGTGTCTTCCTTGTGATTTTTGGATTAATATGGCTTTTATTTAATGTTTTAATGTGGATAACACATTCACATTAGGTATTGGGCCCTTGCAAACTAAATAAAATGCATTTATTGATGTCTTGCAAAGGTGTTGCAAAGTGTTGTAGATAACTTTCACTCTTTTCTAGACTTTTATTAAGCATTTAAATCTCATGGACCTATCTCTCTATTGATTCAATATTGTAAAATGTATTTAATTACATTCTCACATTAATCTATAAGTCTTGTAAATTAAACCTAATCTTAATCTAGTGTTGTAATGTGTTTTACACATTCACATTGGATCTTGTGCCTTTATAGGCTATGTGGACCTCATTTTAGTCTTGTAAAGTGTATTTAATCACACTTTCACATTAAAATTTGTGTCCCTAGCCCTAATCACCCTTTATATCATCATTAATAGGCCCCTATGACCCCATATTGTGCATCTCAAGGCTTAATTTGATCAATAACCCGACTATATCAATATAAAAGCTTAATTTCTCCATTCCCTGACATCCTAGCTAGAAAAATAGCCTTTGTGGGACCCATTCACCACTTTGGGAAAATGAGTCCCATCTAGGTGGGACTAAGTCACCCAACTTGGTGAACGAGTCCCATTTGGGATATTTTTGAGGTTTGAGCGAGAAAAATTGGGTTTTAAGTTTATTTTTCCTCCATGTTGGCCTTGGGGACCAAATTAATAGGCATTTTAGGTGGATTGGCTATATAAACAAGCTTTTAAACCCTAATTCATGATTCATTATCTATCTCAAGTCAAGAAAGCTAGGTTTAAGTCATCAAGATAGCATTTAAAGGCATTCAAGGGTAGATTCTTCATCCATTGCTATAGAAATTCAAGATCTATCATCATGGAAAGTTTCTAATTGCATTGTTTCATATTTAATGCTTCATTATCTTATTTCATTATTTTGGTTTAATTACCTAAAATGGGTTTGACCAAGGAAAACCCCCATGCCCTAACAATCAACAAGTTTTCCCTTCTTTAATGTGTGATTGTAGGTCTACAGATTGAAGAAAAATGCCAAAAATGATAAAGTTGCAAATGTTGTCAAGGTTTTCATAAAAAGTTGTCAAGAATCACAAAAAATTAGATATATGAAAAAATATCCATCCAATCTACATGAAATCAGTGGGAAAGTGCTTATTTCATCTATCTTTAGAGGCTTGCAAAGTTTTAGTTTGAGATTCTGCCCCTAGAGCACTTTTCAACAAAATGGGACTTATCCCCCAGAAGTGGCATTACAATCCCATTGTACCTATTTTTCAGAGATTTTTGCAGATTCAGATACCCATTTGGCTAAAATAGGCTCTAGTGTAGTTTTCTAGAACTAGGACTAATTTTCCCAAAATGGCAAATGAGTCCCACCAGGCTTAAAAACCAACATTTCCAAAATCTTAGAGTTGTTTCTAGTCTTCAACACATTTGTATTTGCAAACTTTCTGTTTCACAACTTTCTATTTAGTTTTGCTTGCATATTTAGGTCATTTTGCATATCATAGTGTGCTTTCAAACATTTTGCATTTTCTTATTTTTGCATCAATAGTTATCTTCTTTATCAATTTTGAGCCCTAAGAACAATCTCCTTTGACATATTTCAATCTCTTTGGCATTGGAATCTCAAGTATTTGTTCTTAAGTGTGAACTTTTTGAAATTGGATTCCTCTTCCTTCATTCCCCTTTAGGTGTGGATAAAGGAAGTTGAGCACTCCGTTTCCAAAGTCCACATTTTGGTGAACTCGACCTTAGAAAATCAGATCTTCTAATTTTGGAGTCCATTATCCTAAAATTAGCTTGCATTAACATTGCATTGCATTATGCATTAGTTAAGTTTCATTATAGGGTTTCAAATTTTGCATTAGTCAAAGTGCATATAGGTTGCATTTTTGCATCTCAAATCATTAATTTTTTTTGAAATTCTGCATTGGCATCTTAGGTCTACATCATACATCACATAAAACATAAAAATCAATAATTTTTTAAAAAAAATTCTTAAAAAAATCCCTACAAGGACTCATTCGCCACCTTGGGCGAATTAGTCCTAGTACACCAATAAAACTACCTTTTATAGCACTGAAAACCCTATTTTTAAGCTTTTGTTTCCTGCCATTACCTATTTGTATCAATTGACTGAGTTTTTGTTACATGAATTTCACTAAATCTAGCTTAAATTAGTCCATTTCATGCATTGCTTCATTCCAAATTTTCATTTGCAACATTTCATTTTCAGATCATTACATAATGTAACCAATAAATTACCTTGTTTGAAAACTAAAACTTACAATCCATGTTAAGTCTTTACATTTCATTTTGAGTTTGCATAAATTATTGTTCAAAAATGTTAGCCTTTGTCTTTTCCAAGTTTTCCAAGAAATTTTTTGTTAATAAACATGTTAGTCATTCATTAAATGCATTTCCTAGTTATGAGAGTCTCTTTAGGCAAAAAAGTGGACATTTTCATGCTTTCCTTAAACATATACCCCCTCCTATCTCTCCCATTTGTGAGAATGATGTGATAGAAGAGAATACAACATTAGATAACCATGATGATCATAATTGTTCTTCCCCTGATACCTCTCCTTTTAGTTACAAAGGTATCTTGGTGAAAGAAGATGCAATTGAGAATAATGAAGATCTTGTTTTCTTTTTTCCTCATTCCCCTTGGGAAGATAGTATAACAATAGAAGATGAAATAATTGCCACCACCTTACTTAATTTGCATTCCTCTCCCACCATTTCACCTACTTGTGACAATGCTATTATCATGAGTGACCATGAAAATTATATTTGTGAGGAAGACATGTTGATGTTAGGAGATCTAATAAATGAGAGTTTTGAAAATTCTACTTCTCCCACTTGGGAAGACATTATAGGGAATAATGATGTAATTATATACAACCATGATAATCACATTGACTCTTCTCCTAATATCCTTCATACTAATGAAGATGATAGTTTTGTGTTAGAAGATATACTTGAAAGTCATGACAATCTCGTTTCTCCCTTTCCTAATGCTCCTACCATATGGGAAGATCTATTTGGTAAGCATGAACATCATAGTGGTCCTTCTCTTGATGCCTCCCCTAATTGTGACAAAGTTGTTTTACATCTACCATGACATGCGATGAACCTCTTATTTGCCACTTTCCCAACAAATCCTACTAAGGTAGAGATTAGGGAACAAGAGAATGAGACCTTAGCAATAAAAAGTGATATTTATCCCTCTCTTAATATGTCTCCTATTGTTAAAGAAGATATTATGGCATTACAAGCTCCCATTGATGAGAATCACAAGGAAAACATTATTAAACAAGGAAACACCATCATTAATAAGCAAGAAAATCCAACCATTGACCATTCCCCTACTTGTGATGAAGTCATTTTAGAAGAACCAATCATTGAATGTCAAGAAAATTTGGTTTGTAGTTCTCCTAAAAACTCTCCTCCTAGGGAGGATATCATGGTGCAAGAAAAGAATAGCATTGCCAATAACACTGTGTCCCTAGAAAAAAATGATGATGCAACATTAGAATCTCCTTCACTAAGGGACATTAATATCATTCAACCTCAACTCATCCTTTACCCACCATCACACAAACATCAAACTCAAAACAAACCCGAACTCATCCTTTACCCACCTAAGAACAATTTTTTGCAGTAGCCAGGTCATAATACCGTTGCTCACACATATAACACTTGAAACAATCCAAAATTGTACCAACCAATCCTGACACCTTTACCTTTTCCTAATCCCATATTTCCTAGTACTCCTCAGTTTCCTTCACATAGTGGGAAAGGGTATGATCTTGTTGAACAAATTAAGAATACTCCTACAAAGATATCTCTATGGGACCTAATTCAGAATTCACCTAATTATCACACTATGCTTCAAACTGCCATGCAACAAATTCCTATCCCTTCTACTACACAACCAAATGACATAGCAGCCATCATTCAAGGACAAAATGCTGATATAACATCATGAAAACAAAGCAGATTAAAGCAATAACAATGCAATTTAAAAACTCGAATGTAAACAAAGCTAAACAACAAAGAACAATAGAAATTTGATAAAATGTAAATACAAAACAATCTCACCCAATATCTACATAGTTCCATGCATGACCTTGATTGTCCTTTTCCATTTTTTTGTTTGATTATAATTGCCCTCAAATTTCTTTGTTCAACTATAGCCTATGATAGTGATTTAGCAAAACATTGAAGATTAAACAATTGATTGCTTCCAAAAGTCATAATATTTTGGGAGGGAGTCACAATGATGAAGGTCAAACCAATTTATAAAAAATAGGGTTTTTGAATGGCAACCTTAGATTGAAATATAGACAAACAATTAAGATTAAAGAATGTGACATGCATTGAGATTAGTGTCAGTAGTAACGTGAGTTATAAAACATAAAAGGTGGAAATCAAGATTAAATAATGATTTAATCTTTAGTTCAAGAAAAAAATTTAAAAATTAGAAGAATCATGATTGCATGTAAAGGATAAAGATGAAATAGAGGAAACAATCTATCTGAATGCATGAATGAATGAATTAATTAAATAAAACTATTTAATTAATATAAGTTTGCATGCAGAAGAATTAAAACTAGATAACTGACTGATTAAGTCAAGAAGTGTCTTCATCAGAGACAATCAAACATTAAATTAGGAGATGACTGACTAATTTAAATAGATCTCAACTTAAGTGGTAAGTGAATAATTAGATAACTAAGCAATTACTCAATTATAGAAGAATATGCCAAGAATAGTTCTTTTTATGAATTAAATGATTATTGAATTCAACATTCGACATTTAAGGATTAAATTAAATAAATTAAGATTTATTTAATTGATTGAAGGCAAGATTTAAAGAATAATTAAATAATTGAAGTGTTTATTTAATTATAGTCAGAAACGTGATAAGGATAAATTAAATAATAATTTATTTAATTTAAGAAAGGGGATAAAGTCAATTAGTGACATAATTAAATAAAGAAAATTTATTTAATTAATCATGATTGAATAAAAGATAATGAATTAATTAAATAATTAAAGCTATTTAATTAATAGATGAGAAAGGACTTTAGAAAATAATTAAATACTTAACATTATTTAATCATGACGATGAAAATCTGAATTATGAAAAAATTGAAGTTGCGGGCCTAGACAAAATTTCAATGTCTACATTTTGTCCCTCTTTAATACAATATCATTTCAGAATTGTGTCAAAGAAAATTAATCAAAACATGCCCTAGTCATGCCCCAATGTGAAATAGGTAAGGGTATGCCCCCTAAGGAAAAATGACAAATTTTTGAAAATTTCAAAAAAATTGGAAATAGTCCCAATTAGTCAATTTGATGGGAAGAAGTTCGATGGTGGTGAAAGAAATCAGTTTCAAGGAACTTTGATAGGTGAAAATGTTGTTAAAAGTTGAGAAAAAGTGTGCCCAATACACATGGCTTGGAAAAATGCCTCCAAAAACCCTAGGTATAAATAAAAACTGGGTGGAAAATCAATTCATTTGCACCCCTCAAGTTTGAAAATTGTAATTTGTTCTCTAGCATTCTTTTCCAACATGTTGCCAATTCCCCACTCACAGCATCATAGATATCGGATTTAGATGTTTAAATGGCCAGTAGATGTGGGACCCCTGGTGAGTAGTCGAAAACTGTCTTTTGAAATTTTAATTTTCACACATTTTTAGGCATTTAATGCTTTAATTTCATATGTGTCACTTTTTAAATCAACACAAATGCACACGTAATAAATGCATGTCTTTGGAATGATGCATTTGGAAAATCACGTCTAGGGAAGTGTAGTCATTTAAGGTCAATGATCGCATTTGCAGTTTAGTTCACCACATTTGTAATTTTAAGTCGCATTTGATCAGCACTATAGTGCATGCTAATTTTTGCATCGCATATGTCATTGTGATACACATTTGCATAGTTGAATAGTTGATTGATAATGCACCACATTTGAGAAATATGATGCATATGCATGATTGATTGGTCATGGTATCTTTTTTGGCACATTTGCATAAATGGGACACATTTGCATTATGTAATGATGCATGTGATATTTTGTGATGCATTTGCAAATTAGAATGATTCATGTGAAATTTTGCAACACATTTTCTTTAAAATGACACATTAGGCTGTCAAAAAAAATTTAAATTTTGAGCTATAAAAAAGTTGCTTGTTTTTATGACACAAGATATGAATTATGCCATTGCAGGTTGTATTGGATCCAATTTACACAAGGGATTCAAGGTCATTGACATATGATTTTCGAGATTAGCTAAAAAGTGGGGAGAGACGATTCCTGTGGCACCTTGGTTTACATCATGTTACCTATATGCCCACTATTCAGGCAAACTGAGGTTTGTTGACTGCACTCTACCAGTATTGGAATTCTAAGACGTCTTCTTTTCATCTACCTATAGGAGAGGCTGGTGTTAGTTTAGATGACGTGAATAGGATTTTAAGGTTACCTATTAGGGGTGTGAGTCATTTATGATACCTAGAGGGGTTTCAGTGAGATGTGTTGATATTATCCACATGATGATATTAGACAACTAGGCATAGATCATTATGAGATTAGATGGCATGTCTTGGCTGGTAGATATGATTGGATAGAATGTATGTTATGCACATTGATTGGAGGGATAGTTTTTCTTGACCACAAAGGTCATGGATTTCCCATGGGATGGGGTGAGATGTTAGTTGGTATGTTGGAGAGACAGGTCATGTATGCATGGGGCCCTTGTTTGCTGGCCATGCTATATTTTCATTTGAATGATAAAGCTTATAGAGGCACAATCGATGAGTTGTGGTACCACGTTTCTTATGGTATGGGGTGTTGTCACAATAGTGGTTTACAATTCCTGAGAGGAACGAATTTTAGCTGAAATCACATATTTTTAGAAAATATAATGATTTAAGCCTTAAAAAGTTCCATTTTAAGGATTCCAATTGAAGAGGGTTTGATCAAATCACCTTAGATCAAACCCCTTGGATAGAACCTCGCTAGTTTTAAACCATACCTATAAATCGTCTCCTTTACACCTATCAAAATCTTTGATAAAAAATCACTTTTGATTTAGCTTGGGGATCAAATGAATTGATTTAAAATTTATTTGAAATGATTATGTATTCCTCATAACAAGCTATCCAATGAATATAATTTTAATATGTTTGGTTTTGTTATGTATTTGTTTTTTAAGTTTATTAAACATAGGTTTTTCATTAAAAAATTTCTTTGTTCTTCACATGTTAAAAATAGAAGATTATCAAAAAAAAATTAAAAAATGAGTGCACCAGATATTGAAGTCCCCTTGATCCAACAAAAATAAAATAAAATATTGATATACACAAAAATGTTACGTGCTATACGGTTGCTTATCTGAATTGTAATTCGTTTGACTTTGAAACTTGATTAAGGAAAAACTATTCAATAAAAAACTATCTAACCAAGTGTAAGCACTAGATATTAGAGTTACAAATCTAAATTTGAAAGAATAGAATTTTATCCTTCATGGAAAAAAGTTATATGTTATCGATTGTCGTCACTTTTTAAAAATGTTGTTTTTGAAAAAATCAATTTTCTGGGAGATGGAAAAAGAAGTGCAATTTGATTCAAAATTTTGAAAAAATATTTTTAGAATCTACAAACAAAATTTGATGAGACTCTAGTTTGCACCATCTTCAAATTCCTCACGGTTTAGCCGCTATAGGTGCCCAAATGTGAAGATTTAGTTAAAAATAATAATTTCAGTGTCCAGTTTGGCGCATGTGAACACATTGCTATATTTTGTCTACTTGTTATAGCTGAGCTAGAGTAGGGAGCTCCTTATGCCTTCAGATATGCAAGGGCTAATACCTAGTCACATACATGAGATACCGGTTATTATAGGCATGCTATTGATACCATGGTATAGTTCATCTAGAGGCCATACATGGATTGTCCTCCATGGTCAGATGAGCATGGACACCTGCCCTTCTACAAACAGACACAATACTTGATTGGGAAGATAGTTTCACATGTACACATCATTGAGAGGCATTTGCTGGATAGGGTCCTGAGACAATATTTCGTGAGGTTCAGGATGAGCCTTGAGGACAAGCGGAGTTTTCACAATCTTCTAGGGAGGTTCCTTTGTGGGGACTAGAGATTCTTGTTGCTACATCCAAGGCTGATATTGATGCACTACAACCCATTAAGTGGGGATGGAGAGGTGAAGCAGTAGATCCAAGGACGATGGCTGCATATGATACTTGGTGGAAAATTCACATGCTAGTTCCCTTTACTAATACAGAGCAAGATGTACCTATGGAGATGCGTGGGATAGGACCTTGGGGTAGACATGGTGTTAGGGGTAGAGGTCATGGTGGAAGAGGTGGAAAAGGTAGGAGGGGTGGTGGTGATGATGGGAGAGGAGGAGGTGGTAGGGGTCGACGAGGTCATAGAGGTTGAGGCCCACATTTGTCACCCATATGGGAGGAGGAGGGAGAGGATGAGGATGTGCCCATGCTAGAGGTTAGTAGAGGAGAGGAATATTTTGGTGGTGGGGCCAGTGGAGAGGAGCATGCAAAGGAGGAGGTTGTTAGGGAGGAGGAGGAAATAGATGCTCTTGGTATGCTTATAGGATATCAGGATGATGATGACGAGGAGGAGATGGATGATCAATAGCAAGAGCTCCATGATAATATTATGGAGGATTGGGATGATGATGTGAGAGATCGCCCACAACAGGAGGATGCAAGTCCTACTGATCATCGGGTAGCTGATTACAAGTGAGAGTAGAGTCTTTAGAGGAGTGGATGAGGGTGTTGAAAATAGAGTGGGACTCTCTTCTAATGGAGAGGGACATAGCATACTTGGACAAAGACCAGGCCATAGCTAGGAGACAAGAGACCAAGAAAATATTCATAGAGTTGAGGACTCTTTGTAGTGGGCTAGCTATAGCTTTCACTCAGAAGTTAGTCAGAGCTAGTGAGAGAGAGATATATTGCAGGGATCTATATGAGTAGGAGGTGCCTCTTGTGAGACATGCTCCCAGTTATTCACAGGAACACAACAATAGGTCCTAGAGTAGGTTTCATACTCAGAGAATAGAGGGGGTTGTAGGACCTCACAGGGTAGGACCATATGATATGCCCCATTCTACATAGTGATCATTAGGATATTTTCATCAGTCACCTCCACATTCTCCACATGGGAGTAGTGGGGGTTCTGTCTAGGGACATGTTCTAATATGTATTTATGGACATTGTATTTTGATCATAGAGCCTACAGGCTTCATTTTTATAGATACATTTGACATTGTGATGTGACACTTTTTGAGTGATATATATATGATTTTAGTGGTGATTTATATGATATGTAGTCTTCTATTTATGCATGTGTTCTATATGATATGTTATCGTCTATATGATATGCATATGCTATTGATGATGATGTTTACATTATGATGTTTTATGTAGCTTATGATGTTATGTTGATTCTATATTCATGATAATGAGATGCAGTGTGATGTATGTATTTACAATGCTATCTACATGTGATGCTATGCATTTGATGATGGTGGATGCAATGTGACACATATATTTATAATTTCTATGTAGATGTGATGCTATATGTTATGTATTATATGATAACGAATGCCTGTTATGCCATGGTTTCCTAGATATGATAGATGCCTATATGTTTGTGTTTTCAAATGCATTATATATGTATGATTTAATATGTATGATATGTACATGATGTTTCTAAAATGAATGCACATGTAGGATGCTTTATATTTTTTTGTTTCACAAGACTCCATCATAATGCCAGAAAGGAGAAAAGTTAGTGTGAAAAAAATGAATAATAAAAGACATGGATGTTAGTATTAGCAATCTTTGATGTTTTTCCCAACCACAATAGGCCTTATATTAAATCATCATTGGGTGGTAACTAATACAAATGGAGACAAACACCATGATATGAGGTAGATCAAGGTGTGCAAGGTCATCCACCTGCTAAAAAGAGACAGTCACAGACAAGGAGTGTGTTGACTCATACTAAGGGAAAAGTTTCCCCAGTATTTTTTCCAAAACAAACCACAAACAGTAAACAAAATAAAAGATGGTTCATGAGACGTCATCACTCCTCTAAATCCTTCATGGGACATCCTCAAGGCAACTAGTAACATGACTCAAAAATCAAAGCTAAAAGATAGTAGACAAACAATAATCATAGAAAAGAGAGTATTGATGCATCATTTCTTCTCTAAATCCTTCATGGGACATCCTCGAGAAAGCTCAGTAACAGGATTCCAAGATAAAGCCAAATAAAGTGATAAGATAAACAAGCCACAAAGTCAAAAGCTAGTAAAAATATTTTCCAAAACTTGATCTGTTTGTTTGATTATTTTGATTGATAAGATTATTGATTCATAGAGCCTGATTTCAGGAAGGACACATATAGTATAAGACGTGAGTCTAGTTTTGATTTTGTGACTATCTATATAAGGCATGACAAAAGCCTAGTTTTAGAAAGAAATGTATCATATAAGACATTGAGTCTGATGTCATTGATGTGATAACTTGTGTAAGGCTATGTTTATTGTTTGGCAATATCTGTATTCAAGAAGGACTCATCCTATATAAGACATAGGTTGATTGTTTTGATAATGTATGTTTTCAGGAAGGATTCATCCTGTATAATACATAGGTTGATTGCTTTGATAATGTCTATTTTCAGGAAGGACACATCCTATAGCATACATAAGTTGATTTGTTATGGTTGGTGCCTTGGAAATTTGTTGGATTTTGACCTGATGACCTTGTTGACTTGTTCATCTTGTTGATGCATGACTTGATGTGATGTGCTAACAATTGACTGTGTTTGATGAAAACCCTAAAGGACTGACCTAGTGTAGCCTCGAGGGCTCATTGATTGATGGCCTTGTCTACATTACACATACAAAGAACTCATAGTTTGACACGACCAATGACAAGAATGACTAAAAAAAAACTTGATTTGTATGAAGATATCTGACATGTGTGGTAGTGTATGTGACAAACCCTAATGGACTGGCCTAGTGCGGCCTCGAGGGCTCATCGATTGATGGCCTTGCCTACATTATACATGCAAAGACCCCGTAGTTTGACATGACCAATGAATTTTTCTTATAGACAATGGATTGAGTCATGATTTTATATAGAAAAACCTAAAATGACTGACCTAATGCCTTGGGGGAACATTGGTAGATGTCCTTTCCTACATCCAATCCCAGAGGTTGTTGGAAAACTGAAATCACTGAGAGGGGGGGTGAATCGGTGATTTATAAAAGTCACAAATTTTTTGAAAACAAGAATTTGTGTTTTCTTTTAAACCAAGAGAACAAATGAAAGACATGTGAAGATTGATATGAAATGAGACATAACAATGAAAAATATGAAAGAATGATAATTATGCATTTGACAACATATTAAAATCAAACTGATAAGAAAAAGATCACACACATAAAATCACGACATAACACCGAATTTTTTCCTGAGTGGAAAACCCTCTAGGGGAATAAAAACCACTAGAAAAATCTTTCTTTATTCAAATAGAGCACCAACTCTACACAATTTAGGAGCACCAACTCCATTACAATGCACCATCCCACAGAGAAATACCAAAAACCCTTCTTAAATAGAAGCAAGTTCATTTTTGTATACAATTTTGTAACTGTAAAGGCAACTCGAGTTAGGGTTTCAAGGAAAAAAACCTAACATAGTCTCTTTTAAACAAACCTTTCAAAATAATAGAACATTTTTGTTACATCTCGGTAATCTCTTTTTGTTTTTAAAACAAAAAAATTTAACAAAATGAACAAATTGTTTCAGTTATATCTGAAGCACTAAATCACTTGCTTCAAACCACTTTTTGAAAAGAAACAGATTTATTACTTGATTAAGTTGTAAAGAAATCAAACATATACCAAAGAGATTTGTTGAGGACAACCATAACTGCCCAACTAAAGAAACATTGAAACTTTCTTATTCATTGTCGAGCTTGCATTGGCTCATAGTCAACCATGTTGTAGGTCTGACCATCCTTAATGTAACAGCTGAGGGAAGACACCAATACCTGCAAACTATCATGCTATCCATGGTGGCTAGGATTCCAAACTCTTCAACAATAATATTTCCCTAAAAATTATTTCTTTCAAGTCTGTCGAGGACTTTATCAAACACAATGATGATTTGAAGTCTCAAATAAACAAAAAATAATAATGCCTTTAGAATCCGATGTCCAAGAAGAATGGAATTAAATCATTTCCACATGTACATTATCAATGATGGTTATCCATGCCACTTACTGTTATGAAATAACTTGCACAATGGAAGAATATGATATGAAATATGCTGCAAATACTTGATAATAACTGAGAATAACAAGCCACTTCGAGGGGGCAAACCTCCAAATATCTCTAATGAGAACACACTTCACAACTTGATGATGAAATAAGACTCACAACCTATATATACCTATTTATGCCAAGGATATCACCTAGGCGAGCTTAGACACACCTATATAAGACTTAGGCCGACCTAAACAACTAAATAACAATATACTAATGATAATATGACTTAATAGAGGTTAAGATAGCCACAAGCCGACTATTCATAACCCGATGTACAATAATATTAAGGGCATAGCATGCCCCCTTCTTCAAAGAAGCATTTGTCCTCAATGCTAATCAAGTTTGGAAACTTTTGAATGAACTCTCATCTTCCCATGTGGCATCTTCATTAGTAGAGATTCTTCCATTGGATGAGATACTCATTGATAGTTCTATTCCTCAAACTTTGTGCGTGTTTGCGAAGATGCACTCACGGTTCCAAAATGATTCTCCCTTCTTCATCAATTTCGAGGAAGTGTTGTTTTGAGTGGGAATATTACTTAATTACATTCTTTAAAAGGAAACATGAAAAACTGGATTATCTTTGTAGTTGGTGGCAGCTTTAGGCAACACTACCAATCTTTTGCATGATTTGGTATGGACCATAATACTTTGGAGACAACTTATTATTCTTTCTTTGCTACTTTAGTGAGATTTGCTTATAAGGCTGCAATCGCAAGAAGACCCAATCCCCAACTTCAAAACTTCTTTCACTACGATGTTGGTATGCATTTGTTTCGGTCGAATTTTGTGCCATGGCCTAAATTCTCCTTAGTCTTGAAAGTACTTGTTGTTGATGAAGCAAAACATTGGTCTTCTCACTGCCTACAACTCTTGGGAGACATAATTGATGATGTGATGGAAGGAGGATGATATCCATAGGTGCCAAAATGGAGACATTTTTTTATGAGCTATGAAAGTTTTATACCACCGTGCAGCCGAAGTGGTAGCCAATCTACCCACTAGGAATTTGTTTCTGAGAGTGAAACAATGTAGATATCATGCAAACACTTATTAACAACCTCTCATTTGCCCATGATTGAGGTGGTATGAAAGAGCTAAGAAGGAGCCAATTGAGTACCCAAACATGAGAATAAATCTTTCCAAAAGTGACTAGTGAAGATAGGATCACGATCACTAACAATAACTTTAGGTGTACCATGTAGCTTTTGGATATTCTCCAAAAAAGCTCTAGCCACTACACTTGTTGTAAAAGGATGTGCTAATGCAATGAAATGTGCATATTTAGTGAGCCTATCAACCACCACCATGATGACATTATGACCTTTAGATTTGGGAAACCACAGTGAAGTGGATATCTCTTCATGGCCAGCTAGAATAGATAAAAGGGTTACCAAAAGAGACACAGTACTTGTAAATTGTCTCCCCTTTATGCCTTTTGACATACCAAACGTTCAATACAAATTTTTTTGAACATCCTTACATGCAATATTGCTTCAAAGAATCTTGCTTGACTCGTGTGTCTTCAAGAAATCCCTGAAATGACCACTGCTGAGACTCATGCAACTCGGCGAAGGAATCTTGTTGATTTTAAGGTTGGAATTTTACTTGACTGGCGTTCTTTATACCAAAATTTCGCCGCTTCCGGTAAAGGCTTATCGAACTTCTTTCAGGATCACTTTTGAATTTACTTTCGATGGATTACTTGTCGCAACATCATTTTTCCACTCTACTTTGGCTTCCTCCACCCAATTTGCTTGTAATATTGAAAGGGCACACAATAAGGCTTCATCTTTCTCATCCTTCCTTGATAGTGCATCTGCGACAATATTTTCTTTCCCTTTCTTATATACAATCGCAAAATCATATCCTAACATCTTAGTGACCCATTTTTGTTGCTCTTCAGAAGATAGTCGTTGTTCCAAAAAATATTTTAGGCTATCATGATCTGTCTTAACCTTGAAATGTCTACCCAATAGATAAGGCCGCCATTGTTTCACTGCATGGAGTATTGCTAGCATTTCCTTCTCATAAATAGGGTTTAGTAGATTCTTACCTTTTAATTGACGACTCTCAAAAGCAATTGGTCGACCTTCTTGCATAAGCACTGCTCCTATCCCATTTCCAGAAGCATCACATTCCACAATGAATTCCTTGGTGAAGTCAGGAGTGGCAAGTACCGGAGTTGAACACATAGCCTCCTTCAATCTCTCAAATGCTGTATTGGCAGACTCATTCCAATGAAAAGAATCCTTCTTCAATAGAGTGGTGGGAGGTGCTGCTATACTACCATAATTCTTCACAAATCTTCTATAGTACCCTGTCAATCCCAAGAATCCTCTCAGTTTCTTAATGGTTTTTGGAATAGGCCATTCCATGATAGCCTTAATTTTGTTAGGGTCCACCTTTACTCCTTCATGTGAAACTATGTGTCCCAAATACTCCACCTCTGTAAGACCAAAAGCACACTTGGATGGCTTAGCATAGAGTTTATGATCTTCAAGTATTTGTAATGCTTGGTCCACATGTTGCAAATGTTCTTCCCAAGTCTTGTTATAAATCAATATATCATCAAAGAATACTAATACAAACTTTCTCAAGAACTTCTTAAAAATGGAATTCATCAAACTTTGGAATGTAGATGGTGAATTGGTAAGACCAAATGGCATCACCAAAAATTCATAATGACCCTCATGAGTCTGAAATGCTGTCTTAAAAATATCCTCCTCCTTAATCCGAATTTGGTGATAACCAGATCTAAGATCTAACTTGGTAAAAAACATAGCTCCATTTAATTCATCTAGCAAATCATCAATGATTGGAATTGGAAACTTATCTTTAATGGTGTACATGTTGAGCACTTATAATCTGGACACATGCGCCAAGTATCATCCTTCTTATGTACCATCACCACTGGCGAGGAGTAAGCACTTTAGCTATGCCTAATGATTCCTGCCTCTAGCATCTCTTCAACAATTTTTTCTATCTCACTCTTTTGTATGTGTGGATACCTGTAAGGCTTGATGTTCGGTGGCTGGCTCCCACAGGGACTAACCCCATATGGCATGATCATGTAGTCCCCTCTTAGAATCCTTTAGGCATATCTCAGAAGAGTGACGATGATTATGAAAACACAAATGGATGAGTAGGAGTAATAGATTGAGAGACTTCCAATGAACATAGTTGCGCCACAAATCCATCCACTCCTTTCTTAAGAAACTTTTGCATTTGATGAGAGCTTACCATTTGTGGAGATTTTGCCTTCAACCCCCTTAGCTCTACTAGCCTCCCTTCCGATTGAAATCTCATGAATAGTTCTTGGAAGTTCATCTCAATTGTTCCTAATGTAGTAAGCCATTGTACTCCCAAAACAATATCTGTTGCACCCATGGATATAGCATACATTGGGGTATCAAGTTGATAATCTCCCATGGATAATTTAATGCTATGAAACTTCCCTAAACAACTAACTGTACCACCATATGCAATCAAAACCTGAAACTCTGGAGTTGTATATATAAAACAATTTAGACGAGTAGCTAGCTTTTTGTTGATGAGGTGTAAGGTACTACTTTGGTCGATCCAACCAGCGTACATACGCTTCTTTTATAGGAACCCACCACCTTGAGGTTTATGCGACCTTTGAAACTGATGCATGACAAAAGAAATGATTGGTTGAGAATCATGTGATTCCTCATTTGACTCCCTTTCATCTTCTAGTATGGGTTCCTCCTCTTCTTCCTCATTGGGACCTTCAATATAAAACAATTTCTTTTCACTACATTTATGTCCTCGACTGTATTTGCTATCACAATTGAAACACAAGCCTTTTGCTCTTTTCTCCTCAATTTGTTGTGGAGTCAGCTTAGTAGGTTGTGTTGAATATCCTTTCTCTCTTGTCACATTAGCCCCTTGCTTCTTAGGAATCAAATATTTCTCCTCTACCCTACGTGCTAAGATAAAAGACTCATTTATGGAATTAGGGCTAAACATGCGTACCTCATGTTGAATGTGATCCTTGAGACCACCCAAGAATAAATCATTCAAGTTTTCCTATGTAATTGAATCCACCCTTAAGGATAGATTTTGGAATTGCTGAATATAATCCTTAATTGATCCTGTTTGTTGAAGTTTAGCTAGCTGGCTGAAGAAGTTGTCCAGGACGCTATTGCTATATTGTGCTTGGAGTTCCTCTGTAAAAATTGACCATGAGATGGTGAGCCCCTTTTTACCTCAATGAGTGCAAAGCCAACGATACCAAATGAATTGATCTGGTTCTAAATATAAGGAAGCCATCGTGACCTTTTGTCCATTTGGGATTTGGTGTACTTCAAAAAAATTCTCCATTTGGTTTATCCATGTTAGAGGATCCTTACCATCAAACTTGCGCATATCCACCTTGGGAAATAAATTCCTAGATCCAATAGGAGTACTAAAGCTTGTGTTAGTAGTGGCTGACCTAGAATTCTCACCTTGGTCACTTGAGAACTCCTTTCTTGATTCAGCTATGTAGGTGCTTAACATGTTTCGCATGTCCGACATATCTCCTCTTAGGTCACACATATCCATCTTAATTGAGGAAATTTCTTCCTTGACCTTATTGTTAATTGAGGAAATTTCTTCCTTGACCTTATTGATTTCTTCATTATGAGTAATATCCTCAATTGTTTCACCATCCTTATCAGGAGTCTTCCCCGGAGTGACAGCATTCTTTTTACCCCTTGTTGCAGGCCCTGTCATGATGGAAACCACTAATGTTGAAATAAATCACACAAATGAAACTTAAATTCTCTCAAATTTTTACTGTAATCTCCTTTAGTATATCTTCAAAAACCCAATAAAAATTAGACTCCAATTCAACAAGATGTGCGAGATATGTAGATTCCAAAAAAATAGTGTAGAAACCCTAATTCTGCAATAATTATCTTAATTCTGCTCCAATTCTTCTAAAATATGGACTATATCTTCTTCAATATTTTCTTCAAAAACCCTTTAAAAATCAGAAAAAAATTTGACAAATTCTGAAAGATATGCTCTTCCCAAAATTGACTCCAAAATTGAGAAAAACCTTCCCTCTATGGTGCCAAGATCATGCTCTAATACCACTTGTTATGAAATAACTTGCACAATCGAAGAATATGATATGAAATATGCTGCAAATACTTGATAATAACTGAGAATAACAAGCCACTTCGAGGGGGAAAACCTCCAAATATCTCTAATGAGAACACACTTCACAACTTGATGATGAAATAAGACTCACAACCTCCTATATATACCTATTTATGCCAAGGATATCACCTAGGCCGACTTAGACACACCTATATAAGACTTAGGCCGACCTAAACAACTAAATAACAATATACTAATGATAATATGACTTAATAGAGAGTTAAGATAGCCACAAGCCGACTATTCATAACCTGATGTACAATAATATTAAGGGCGTAGCACTTACAAATAGAAATTGAAAAACTTAAACAACAATACTCGATACCTCATAATTCCCAAAGCATCATTACATTGTAAAAATTATTCCAAAACAAAGGCTTTAAAATTATGACATAGATAATGATTGAACCAAAAAATGATGACTGCCAAATATCTTGTCAGTACCATGTGACATTAAAAAAATTTCCTTTGTAATAAACCAAGATTCATAGAATGTCGATGAACTTGAAATTTTAAAACAATGTAAGTCAATAACCATAATTCTCGATACATTTTTCAAGGTAATTGCTAGCATTGTAATATATAAACAATGAACCATACCAAGTACGAATGGAAAATCCACAAGATTCAACCAACTTCTCATAAGAATTGTCAAGACAATATGTCATGCTGATGGAAATAGCAATGCCATAACTTATGCATTATAGAACATTTGGTAAACCAAGGATCTCATTACAATATAAAATAACAATACCAAACACTCTTTCTTTTGAACCAATTTGAATGCTTCAGACAATAGTACTGCCCTATCACAATAATAAAAGATTCAACACCAATATGTATCAAGATCAACTAGAAACCAGAATTACATATCATGTCATCATTATCTTGTCATCTGCATATTACCAACCATGTGAATCTGCATATCATGCATTCATTAGACTAGGAATCCAAAGAATAGAACCAGTGATGTCATGAACCCCATAAAATAGTTTTGGCCTCAAGGACAAACTAACATAAACAACTAAAAGCCAACAGACTCCCCCTTTGTCCTTGATGGCAAAACACATATCATCTCTCCCCCTTTTTTCTTCAATGACAAAGAATGAAAGAAGAGAATGTGAGATGCCAATAAAAAACTGAAAGGCCAACCAACTAACCAATCATTTGAAAGGAGAAATCAAGAAAAAAAGACTATCAACATATCATTACTTCAAATAACTTTGTGTCATATGTCTCGTGTTAATCACATGAGAAAACACAATATCTTCGCATCCACATCAATCAAATAACCTATCTACCAACTATATATACAACGTTACCAACATGAATAAATATGTTCCAAGGAATCAACTATGACAACATCAAAATTATTATGAACTTATCCTCCTTAATTGATATAACAAAGTAAACAAGACATTAAAGTGAAAACTGTAACTGCAAACACTTTTCAAGAGGGTACCATGCTGCCAAAACAAGAAGAATACAATTTGATCTTTATACTTGCAAATAATGATCCATGTATCATTGTCAAGATAGAAAACCTATGGCCTGTCACCTACTTAAGCAATGACACTTCCCCTGAAACAAGTTTCATACAAAAACTGACATATCATTGAAACAGTAGTAGGAACATTAATCAATCTTGTCACCTGCTAACTCACCCATGAGTCAATATATTCAAATCTCCATCTTATCTAACCTTTGCACTAGAAAGACCTTGTAAGATCCAATCACTGTTAAAACAACTTGTGAAATGTTCAAGATCATAAATGCACAAATATTTTACCATTTTAGATATAAAAGCTCACTTCAAGGCATCAAATCCATAAAACATCAAACAATCATTCACCCATAAAGATTGCACTATCAGTCAAAGGTTTGCATATGCATAAAATTTGTCACCTCAAAGAAGATAAGTTAGATACCAGTAGGAAATATACAATGGATCCACTAACCATCAATACATAAAATGCCAAAATATCATCAGATAATTGAATAGTCATTAACTTACTACACATTTCTCCCCCCTAAATCCATGAACTAGAGAAATTTACTGAATATGAATGAAATATCTCAATAAAATCCTTTGAACATCATAAAGAATAAGAATATAGTTCAACCTATGATTGATTAGTCCTTCCCAAGAGTTGTATGTACCAAACAATTAGATACCACTTGTCAATGTTGTCTTGACTATACTATCCTTTCACTGAACATTACTCTGATGATGTTCTTGACACCTAGCAACCACCTTATCAGCAGTGAGAATAATGATGTCAACATTAATCCAGGAACAATAAACAAAGCCGAAATTCAAACCTCCATGACTGTGATGATCAATCAAAGACTTATTCTAAAGAAAGTGTCACACTATTGCATTGTCCCTCACACCCTAGAAAGATCATCAAAACTACTATCATTTTTCCACAATCCAATGAAGACAATAGAATAAAAAACATCTATTGTTAATGAAAAATGTTTCATGTTGCCAGGAAAGAAGAGCATACAATCGCTGTTATTGCATGAAGTGAATTAATATGCACTATTTGACAACTCACAAAACAACATCACACAATGAAATAAACAAAGTCACTATGCCAAAACAAACATTCACTGCCACATGAAAATATGACTATTCATTGTTCCACGTATAAAGAACACTAAACCAACTATGTTCTACTCATTTGAAAACTGTGAATCAACTTCCAACTGTGACTGCATCTCAATGTTTGCTACAAGTAAATGTTTACCATTATCAAAGCATACTGCCATTGTCTTAACATAATAAACTCCCCCTAAGTCTTTACTTTTTCTCAAGACCTGGAAGGTATCACTTGTGCATAGAGTGCACAGTGCATTTTCATGGATTCATCTTTATCACCATATTTATTATGCTTTCTTCTCCAAATCATATGTGATCCTTTCTTTTTCTTATCTAAGATATATGCCTGTTGTTGCTTGGTCAAGGTATTTGTCCTTTTATTATGTCTAGATGACCTCAACAAATGACTTCTACAAGATTGAGCTCTATGTCCAAGATAGTTACATCTATAACACATGACATTATGATCTAAACCAAAAGAACGATAACTTTTTCTAGGCATTCTGTAAGAACTTCTCTTGACATTCCTCACATGATTATAACTTTTATTCATACAATAATTTCTTGTACAATTTCTTGCTCTATGTCCATAAGCATTACAACAATAGCAATAGCCATGAAATTGAGAGTGGTTATACCTGATAAATGGAGATCTTGATGGTCTTTTTGTCCTTTCATCAACCCATTTATATTTTGTCTGAGCAACAACAATATGGTGACCGAGATCAACCTTCAATATTGGTGTTTGCTTGACTATAAACCTCTTTCCATCTATAGTAGCAAACATTGTCTCATGTCTAGATTCATCTACAAATCTTTTTCCAACCTTATAACCCACTCCTGTAGGATCCTTAGAATGCTTTTGTCTGTCAATTATCTCATTCTATAGATTAGTACTACAATCAAATTTCTGATTTTTACCTAATTGAAGCTTGATACTTTCAAGCTCTTTCCTTAATGCAACTACTTCTCCTTCAAGTTTTAGACATTCAATATTTTTAACCTCCAAATTAGACCTTACAACATCTGCTATCCTCTTACACTCTTCAATTTCCAATTTCTGACTTATAATCATATCATCTTTAAGAGTTAGTTCTTTTAACACAAAATCATTATCTAAACATTTCTTTAATGAGGAAACCTCATTTTCTAGTTTATTACACAATTCATTCTTTTCTTTTAACTTGACTTCCAATCCCGATTTAGTCCTTTTTCTATCAATCATCTATACTTTTAGAAATTCAATAATCTTTTTATTATCATTATGATTTTGTATTACAATTTTATTGACATTAACACTTTCTTGTAAGTGTACCTTGAGATCCTAATTTCCTTTATAAGCCTCTTAAGTTCATCTAGGGCAACAAGTAGTTCTTCCTCCAAATCAACCTCAAATTCATCACATTCATATTCCTTTTCAATTACTAAGTGAATTTCTTCTTCTCCAACTACAAGATCACATTTAGTATTAATTAGCAGGGGTATTGCTTTAGACAAAACTTCACTAAACTTGACACTAGTGTTTTTCTTATGAATTTTGTTTCTTTTGCACTTACCCATAGTACTCCTCTTATCAAGAACTTGGTTGAACTTAATTTGGTTAGGCTTATGCAAGGTTCTAGCTCTTTACACTAACATCAATCAAAATCAGATATGTTTCCATAAAACACATATATTGTACCATCAGACAAAAATACCTTCCTGAACTTGTGACATATTTGACAAACTTCAAAGACCAGAATCAATTCTAGGTTGATTAGACCTATATGAGGACCCTACACTCTAATACCAATTGTTGGAAGACTAAAATCACTGAGAGGGGGGGTGAATCAGTGATTTATTAAAGCCAAGAAAATTTCAAAACAAGAATTTGTGTTTGCTTTTAAACCAAGAGAACAAATGACAGATATGTGAAGATTGATATGAAATGAGACATAAGAATGACAAATATGAAAGACCAATAATTATGCATTTAACAACATATTAAAATTAGACTAATAAGAAAAAGATCACACACATAAAATCACCACATAACATAGAATTTTGTCCTAAGTGGAAAACCCTCTAGGGGAATAAAAACCACTCAAAAAATATTTTTTTTATTCAGATAGAGCACCAAATATACACAATTTAGGACCACCCACTTCAAGGAGCACCAATCCCTCACTAATTTAGGGCACCAACTCCATTATAATGCAACACAATTACAATATTCTATCAGAACCCTAGAAGTGCAGATTTTGCAACTCTAGAATTTCAATAGAAGACTATGTATATAGATATTTCAATAAGCACACTGAAGAATAATGTTGTATATGATTGACAACAACTTATTTTATACAAATATTTTGAGATTCAAAAGGATTTTCAATGTAAAATAATTTCTTATCACTGTAAGAATAAATCCTGATGTCTCACAACATTTCTCTTCACCATCCCAATGAGAAATACCAAAAAAACTTCTTAAATAGAAGCAAGATAATCTCTATATACAGTTTTGTAATTGTAAAGGAAACTTGAGTTAGGGTTTCAAGGAAAAACCCCTAACATAATCTCTTTTAAATGGACCTTTCAAAAAAATAAAACATTTTTGTTACATCCCAATAATCTCTTTTTGTTTTTAAAACAAAAACATTTAACAAAATGAACAAACTGTTTTAGTTATAGCCCAAGCACTAAATCATTTACTTCAAACCACTTTTCAAAAAGCAATGGATTTATTACCTTATTAAGGTGTAAAGAAATCAAATAGATACCAGAGAGATTCATTGAAGACAACTGTATCCAAGGGTTATTTTTGGATTGTTAGAGGATTAAATATCAAAGCATATAAACCCAAAGAACTATCAAGCACAATGGAAACTAAAATAAATCAATTATACTTGTCATCAAAGCTTCCTTGATTACCTTCATAGCACCTTCTAACTTATTGATGGTTGCCCTCAGATCGAACATTTGAGCAATCTAAAAATAAAGACTAAGTCCTACACAAGCTTTGAAGGATTTAAATAAAGACTATACCTATGCCTATGACAAAATGACTCTAAAATGCCAAATAACTCTAAGCATTAATGTGTCAGAATAATGAAGTTCATCTGTGTTGTTGGAACCATAAAAATCTGATGACTTTTATATATCTTTCATCCCCCTGGGTCTCCATTTGAGTCCTACCTTAGGCACATTTTCCTCATTTCATGATATTTTCACCCATATTTTGGTCATGTGACCCCATCGAATCTATTGAGTCATGCATTTTTCATGTTGTGGTCCATATCAGCATAGGTCTTTCTAGGTCTCCCTGGCCCATGTTTCCTGTGTATTAACATATGTTTGCTATAGATGATTGGCAGGAATTGTTCATTGTTACAGCGATTGGCATTCACCTATAGGATTCCATCGGCATGACATTCATGTGGTTTCAACAACCATGGAGGAACCTATTGGCAGGAGTTTGGTCTTCAGTATATCATCTCACCGAGTGCCTTATGTCTCGCTGACCAGTATATGGAGATGCATCGGTGAGAGTTTTTCCTTTGATGAAACGTCTTGGTGAGTGACCTTCGGTCTCACCGATATTACACATGAGGCTCGTCAGTGAGAGACTTTTTCTTTGGAGTAAGTCATAGTGACTTCACATTATCTCACCGATCGATGGCAGAAGGATGCACGTATTGGTAGGAGTTAAAGCTTTCAGCATGTGGTACTGGCGAGTTTGGATTGTCTTACTGACTAACAATATAAGGACATGCATCTCGATATGACTAATGGGCATTGATGTAACATCTTGGTGATCCTGTCCGATCTTGTTGATTTGTTTTCTCATGTCGAGATGCAGATTGCATCGGTATGAAAATGTTTTTGTCTCAGCAAAATAAATGTATCATGGGGTGCTTTCGATAAGACACTAGATAATCTACGAAGCCTCTTCTCGACTCAGTGTTGTCTTGGCGATCTAAAAATGAGCTCAGGGTGTTTCGTTATGGCATGGTCTAATCTGCATAGGGTCTCCCTGATACCATAAAGTCATAGCGACATGCAAAAGGTAAAGGAACTCTCGAGGAAACATAAAGTGATCTATAGGATATCTCCCCGACTCAGATATGTCACGGCAAAAGCGAATAGAACACAGGGTGACTGTAACGATTGAATTGCCTTCGACATGACTGTGATTTGTTTTGGCAACTGTTTCAGTGAGATTAATAGAAATTCAAATACTATGGCCGACATGTGGATGTTCAATTACCATTACAAACCGACATGAAATGAGCCTGAATTTAGCAGCAGGCCGACATGGGATCTCAATATGATATGTTTCTGGTGTTGGTGTATAAATAGGAATTCTGTAATTGTAAAAGATTCATCGGCTATTAAATATTTGATACACAACAAGTAGATAGAGTAGAATAAAATCCTCAAATCAGAGACTATTGATGCATGTTTTCAAAATGGAGGTATTTATGAAAATTAGTTGATGTTGCTGCATTTTTTTGGTGTCAATTATCTATTGAATTTAATGAAAGTATTGCTAAGTTGTCTCCAAGGTGGATTCTTTTTGAATGTTTAAATTGATATAACAAGTTTATATTCAATTAATCAGTGCACATTTGTTTTTTTTGTGTGGTTAATCGATTGGTTCTTTCAAATAAAGATTAAATCCTTTTAATTGATCATAGTAATCAGAGAGGTTCATTTGGATTGTCAAAATAGAGCTTAGTAGTTACAGTATTGCATGTCTATACAAGTTGTAAATAGAATGTATGCCAGATAATTTGAGTTTTCTCTAGAGAGTGTTGCTCATCTTGATTTCATTTGACTCTGCATACCCAACAAGGCACCGGTCTCTGTAGTTTCATCATTAAGATTCATTTATTCTCTTTATATCTATTAATTGAGCATTTTAGGATTTAGATTAAAAGGATTGCTATTGCGGTTGAATTCATTTGTTCACTTGCATCTACCATTGTGGACAAATCATTGCAAGAAGGATAACCATAAGTCAAGTCTGCTTCATTCAGAAAGGTACACCTGCCTAGGTTTAGCAGCACCTGAAGAGTATAAGGTTGAGCTCTCTTGACCTTGTATGTTACCATAAAGTGTATCAAGAGATTGGAAACCTCTTGAGGCATTTCACCTGCATTTTTGAGAGCTAACAAATTGGCTACTCTACTGGGGACACATTCAAAATCAAGGCCTTAATCATAGAGTCAGAAACTTTATACAGGCTCTGCTGGGAATAAGAAGCATTAATTATTTTCTCACTTTTGACAAAAGTGAGTGGGGATTCTAACGAAATTTTGCAACTATTCAAACATGAATGGAAGAAGATCTCAATACAGGGGAGGTCATACTGGAGCTCCTACTGGTAGCAGTAGGTGGACACAGAAAGATGACAAGGTTTATAAGGGAAAAGGGATAAGTGAGGACATGTGCATGATAGATAAAGATAAAACATCAAGAGCACATTGTGAAACATATGATCACTATGATGCATGGAGAAACAATTCGAGTGTTGAGCCTTGTACTCCAGAAGATCAAAGAAATCCTTTCTTTTTTCTCGATCCTCAGAAATAGACTAAGTTTAGAGCTGAACTGGAGGTTGAACGAATCAGAATTCAGCATGAATATGATCAGAAGATGGAAGGTAACCAAAATGACTTTATTGATCATGATCTTCCTGAGGAAGTAAAAGCACAATTTGAATCTCAGAGGAAGGAGATAGAGAAACTAAGGGTTGCATTGTTGAAAGCCCAAACTACTTCTCAAACAGTTGATTGCCCCTCAAAGTATGTACCACCTCATAAGTAGGGTAATCATAATGTAGGGCCTTTTGATCCACTTGTGTCTCCTTACCATCAGACATGAAATCACTATAATCAGCCAAATCATCCACCTCATATTCCCACACAATATACAAATATGCAGCCACCACATGGTCAACCTTTTGTCCCACAACATAATGCATAATATAACAATCCTATGAACCAATATCAGTACCTACCTTTTCCTCCCCTTCACCAGTATACAACAATGATCAGACAATTTGATTTGACAAGGTTTCATCTATACCCTTACCCTATGGATGACAGTTGGAGAAGTCTAGTATCTAAATTTACAGGGAGTAATGCAATTACTGCTGAAGAACATTTAAAGAATTTCAATGTGTTCATCCAAGACATAGGTGTGCCATATGAAGATTTACATATGAGGCTATTTATGATGACACTTCTTGAAGATGCTAGGGATTGGTTCAATAGCTTTCCAGCACTCTCTATTAATGCTCTCCAAATATTCTAGGATAGATTCCTAGAGCAATATGGGAATCTAAATGCACTAGATGCAGCTCTTCATAAATTGATGCGAATTCAGAAAAAATAGAATGATTCAATTTATGATTTCAACTGAAGATTCAACAAGTTGCAGACTAAAGTACTTCTTGGATTAAGGTTTCCAAATTCTGTAGCATTGAGTGTTTATTTAAATACATTTGATCCTAAAACAGGGTATGAATTAAAAAATAGGGTCCCAAGAGATCTGGATGAAGCTCAGAAGATAGCATTGACAATTGAAAACAATAGGAAGGCTGCAGGTATAATCAATAAAAGAGATAACCCTAGGGCTCCTCAGCAAAGCAATAATTATCAGTACAGACTGGAAAGCACATACATAAATGAAAGGTTGAGGTTGCATGACATGCCATATAATACAGATTGGAAGGATGGAAAACCTATAATAGCTAGGCCAAGAAACAAAGAGACTCCTAATCCATTGAGCAAGAAGGGAACCTATATGGTGAGTAGCAATTACTTTTGTGAAGCTTGTGATAAGCCACATTCCCCAAACTATTGTGTTGTAGCTCAAAGGATACAAAAGGAGGGAATGTTGATGGAAAATAATGGACAAGATCACAAAGTGTATTTGACTTCAAACACTTTTCACCATGTGGAAGAGAGGTACTCATCTTCAGAGGATGAAGGTTATGAGTATGATGTTTCAAATTAGAGATACAATGTCCATATGGCTGAACAGCAGGTTCTTTATGATTCTAAAGAAGATTATACAGAGCCACATTCGGTTGAGGTTCCTGCTCAATGCAGTATGAGGAGACTCACCAAAGATGAAATAGAGATACTAATTGTTGTTGTAGTTGAGGAAGCAAGGAGTAAATACTGGTTGAGAAACAAAACAGTAAATGAGAAGGAAGGCATTCCTGGGGGAATATTTATGAAGGATAAGAAGGAAACACAAGGAACTATGAAGAAATCATAAAATAAACATGATAAAGGTGAACATAAGCCTGTCCAAAAATAGGAAGTGAAGGAATTATACAAAGAGATACAACCACTTGACCAGCCTAGTAAAAAAGAAAATAAAGAAAATAAAGGAGAAATGCCAGAATAGAAGAAAATTGTTAAAGTGGAGGGCTCTTCTTTTGACTTCACTCAGGTGTTATCCTAGGTAAAAATGTCTATCCCACTACTTGAAATGATGAAAATAAAAGAATATAGGGACACTGCTGTTCAATTGATAACAAGTGGAAATGAAAAAAATATGAATTTTGAAAACAAAGTAGCTATTAAAGTAGTCAATAGGTAAGAGAAAGTAAATGTCCCAGAAGTTTGCTTGAGTGATGTGTTAGCAACTCCCCCACAAGTTGATCATTTTTTCACTACATTACTTATAAATAACAAACTGCTGAGAAATTGCATGATAGACTCTGGTAATGCTATAAATATTATGCCAATAGGAGTTATGAAGCAGCTTGGCATGTGGGTTGATACATGTGAAGGGAAGTGCTATGCAATGGATAACAGGCCTGTACCTATGGTAGGCATTATGAGAGATGTTGAAGTCAAACTAGCTACTTATCCATAGTGGCATATAATATAGATATAATAGTAATTGATACTCCTCCTCAGTTTGGTATGCTTATATGAAGACAATGGACATCAGTAGTTGGAGGAAATGTTCAATTTGATCTATCTTATGCTACAATTTTAGTGAATGGTTAGGAGGTCAAATTGTATAGGGAGCCGAGAATGAACCAGCTAGTTGATTATGTACCACAAGATCAGATCAACTATTTTTGTGATGTTGATCTTGGAAGTTTTAAGATAGAATCAACCCAGCCAGAATTAACCAATAGTGATCCAATTGAAAAGCATGTGGCACAAAGCTGCAATGAAGTGTGGAAGATGTATTTTGATGGAGCATGAAGCCAAGAAGGTAATGGAGTTGGGATTGTGTTTGTTTCACCTGAAGGTATTACATTTAAATATTCATTCATGTTGGCATTTGTATGTACAAACAATGTGGCAGAATATGAAGCTTTATTAAGAGGTCTGAACATAGCTATGAAACATAAGATCAAGTTGTTAGTTGTTCTTGGGTATTTTGAGTTGGTTTTTTCACAAATTAAGTCAAAGTATGCAGCAAAGTACAAATTATTGAAACAATACAGGAATGTTGTATGGGACACAATTGAATTATTTGATGCCTTCTCAATTGAGTGGATTGACAGATCAAAGAACATAATGGCTATTTTTTTAGCAAATGTGGCGCTGAAAAGAGATGATATCACATTGACTGGGATGTCATAGATTGAGATCAAGACAAGGCCTACTATTCCTAATAACATTTATAGTTGGAAAGTCTTCAATGATGATACTGACCTTTTGAAATTCCTCAATTGCATAGATCAATATGAAGCCCAGGAAATTGACTTCAATGTTTTTGTTGAGGAAGTGGATGGGAAGCAAACAATGTTTGGCAAGGAGATCTTATAGCTCAAAACAAATAAGCTTCTTAAGGGCTTGATGGCATTGGAGAGGTTGTATGATGGAAATGATTGGTCCCTCATGAAGCAAACACCAGTTAGAAGAGAAAATATTGAAGAAGTTAACTTGGGGACTAAGATAGCACCAAGAAAGGTGTACATAGGAAAGAAGATAAGCCCTACAATTAGAAGAATGTTGATAGAGTTGCTGAGAAGGTATAAACACATCTTTGCTTGGTCTTATGAAGATCTAAAAGCATACAAGGAAGATTTGTTTCAGCATGAAATACCATTGAAGCCAGATGCTAAGCCATTCAAACAAAAGCAAAGACCCATAAATCCAACACTAGAGCCTAAAATGCAAGAAGAGTTGACAAAGCTCAAAGAAGGGAGAATCATCAAACCAATAAGGCACTCAACGTGGGTATCAAATTTGGCCCCTGTGAGGAAGAAAAATGGAGACATCAGATTATGTGTGGACTTCAAGAATTTGAATATGGCATCTCTCAAGGACAATTATCCTCTAACCAATATGGAGGCTATATTGCATAAGGTAATAGAGTGTGAACTGTTGTCCATGATGGATGGGTTTTCAGGATACAACCAGGTCAAGGTCAAGGAATCTGAGCAATATAAGACAACATTCACAACTTCTTGGGGAACGTATGTATATATAAGAATACCATTTGGTCTCACTAATGCAAGAGCAACCTTCCAAAGAGCTATGGATGTGGTATTTGCATATTTGATCAATGCTATCATGGTGGTGTACTAGGATGACTTGATTGCTTATTCAAAGAAGGCTGAAGATCATGAACATCTGGAGAAGGTATTTATTAAATCCCTAGAATATGGTATCAACTTAAATCCTAAGAAGTGTCATTTTGTAGTCACAAAAGGTAAGCTCTTAGGAAATATTGTTTCAAAAGAGGGAATTAGGATAGATCCTAAGAGGGTTGAAGCTATTGACAAAATTCTTGTTCCCAAAACTGTTAAGGCTATACAATCATTCTTTGGATAGATTAATTTCATTAGGAGATTTGTTTCTAACTTTGTTGAGATCATTAAGCCCATATCAAAAATGTTGAAGAAATGACAGAAAATGGAATGGACTGCAGAAGCCTTGGAAGCTTTCATATCTATCAAAAGGGCCATCAAGGAGGCTCCTATCCTTAAATCTCTAGATTTTGCAAAGCCTTTTCAGATATTTTCATTTGCTTCAATGCACACAATTGTTGTTGTTATGTTACAGAAGAATGAGGATGGTCATGAACAGCCTGTGTCTTTCTTCTGTAAGTCATTACAAGGTTCTGAATTGAAATATGACATAATGGAAAAATAGGCGTTTGCATTAGTAAAGGCTACAAAATCTTTCAGGCCATATCTTGTTGGAGCAAAGGTGATTTCCTATGTTCCCCATGATGTTGTCAATGATATTCTGACATAGTCTGAAGCAACAAGAAAAAGATGCAAATGGATTAACAAGATCCAAGAATTTGGCATGGAGATACAAATTACCAAATTAGTAAGAGGTCAAGGCTTGGCTAGATTGATGGCAAAATCAAATATTGAAGCAAATCAAGTTTATAATGTAGATGAGGGGACTGCAATTGCAAGCATTGAGAACACTCCTTGGTATACTGATGTCATGCATTACCTTAAGTACACAAAGTGTCCAGAGGGATTGAGTGACAGCTAGAAAGAACTTTAAAGTTGCAGACATCTAAGTATGTTTTCATGGATGGAGATTTGTTTTGGAAGAACAGGGATGGTATACTGTTGTTATGTTTGGATGAGTCTCAGGCTAGGCATGTCCTAAGTGAAATGCATGAAGGAGTTTGTGGAGTAAATTATTTAGCAAAAACAACTGCTCATAAAATCCTCAGGGTAGGTTACTATTGGCCTAGAGTTTTTAATGATTCTTTTACACATGTAAGAAAATGTGAAGCCTTCCAGAAGTTCTCTGGAAGATTGAAGTATCAGGGTGCTTTGCACTCTGACCCTTGCAGGCTGATGCCCCTTTTTATCAATGGGGAATTGATTTCATTGGAGAGATACAAGATAAATCAAGTGGAGGACACAAGTGGATATTGGTTGCCACTAATTATTTTACTAAATGGGTAGAAACAAATCCAACTAAACAAGCTACAAGCAAAGTGGTGACAAATTTCTTGATGGACAACATTATCACTAGATTTGGTACACCACTGAGGTTAATCACAGACAATGGGATGTGTTTCAGGTCAGAGGAATTTAAAAGCTTCTGTGACACATATGGCATTACCATTTCTTATGCAGCTCCTTACCATCCACAAGCTAATGGTCAAGTAGAGTTTAGCAATAAGAATCTTTTGAAGATTATAAGGAGGATGTTAGGACAGAACAAGAAGGTTTGGGATTCAAAATTAAGGCTGGTTGTATGGGTTGACAAGATTACTGTGAAGAAAGCAATTGAAAAATCCCCATTTGAATTGGTATATGGAGCACAAGCCAGGATGCCTTTGCAGAATTTGTTGCCAGTCTACAAGTTTGTCCTTCAGGAAGATTTGAATATTCCTGAACCTATGGAAGAAAGATTGGAGCAACTAGCTAAACTTGATGAAATAAGGAGAGTTTCCCAAAACCAAAACATGAAATTACAGACATAGATGAAGTATCTATTTGATAAAAGGGAAAAGGATAGAAAATTTGAAGAGAATGACTTGGTGTTGATGTGGAATGCAAGGTGTTAAGAGAAGGGTAAACATGGAAAATTTGAAGCTTTGTGGTTGGGACCTTTTGTTGTTGTTGGGAAGAGAGGTGAAGATCGTATTATCTATAGAATATGGCTAGTGAGGATCAAGAGTTTCCTATTCATGGGCAATTCTTGAAGCATTTTTTCTCTTGAGCAACACAGAGGATTAAGGGTTGCCAGTGCATGGACAAGTCTTGATGGTCCTCTTTAAAATTCTTTTCCATGCATAATAGTTTAGGGTTTTGCTCATCTACCTTTTGCATTCATTTTCCATCCTTTCCATCATGTTATGCCTTCATTTTGCATTCAATTCCATTTTGCTCATTGGTTCATTATTTTGGTCTGGTTTGCTCACCCAAAGATCTGGATCCTTGCAATGATCTTACTATCATTCATCCCTAGATGGAGCCACTATTGCAACCATAAAAATTTGATGATTTTTACATATCTTTCATCCCTCTAGGTCTCCATTTGAGTCCTACCTTAGGCACATTTTCCTCATTTCATGATATTTTCACCCATATTTTGGTCGTGTAACCCCATCGAATCCATCGAGTCATGCATTTTTCATGTTGTAGTCCATATTGGCATAGGTCTTTCTAGGTCTCCCCGACCCATGTTGCATGTGTGTTAACATATGTTTGTTGCAGATGATCGGCAGGACTTGTTCATTGTTACAGCGATTGGCATTCACCTATAGGATTCCATCGGCATGACATTCACATGGTTTTGGCGACCGTGGAGGAACCTATCAGCAGGAGTTTGGTCTTCAGTATATCATCTCACCGAGTGCCTTATGTCTCACCGACCGGTATATGGAGATGCATCGGTGAGAGTTTTTCCTTCGATGAAATGTCTTGGCGAGTGACCTTCGATCTCACCGATATTACACAAGAGGCTCGTCGGTGAGAGACTTTTTCTTCGGAGTAAGTCATAGCAACTTTGCATTGTCTCACCGATCGATGGCAGAAGGATGCACGTATTGGTAGGAGTTGAAGCTTTTGGCATGTGGTCTTGGCGAGTTTTGATTGTCTTACTAACTGACAACATAAGGACATGCATCTCGGTATGACTAATGGGCATCGATGTAACATCTTGGCGATCCTGTCTAGTCTTGCTGATTTATTTTCTCACGCTGAGATGTAGATTGCATCAGCGTGAAAATGTTTTTGTCTTAGTGAAATAAATGTATCACGGGGTGCTTTCAATAAGACACAGGATAATCTACGAAGCCTCTTCCCGACTCGATGTTGTCTTGGTGATCTAAAAATGAGCTCAGGGTGTTTCATTATGGCATGGTCTAATTTGCATAGGGTCTCCCTGATACCATAAAGTCACAGCGAATTGCGAAAAGTAAAGGAACTCTCAAGGAAACATAAAGTGAGCTATAGGATATCTCCCCGACTCATATATGTCAAGGTGAAAGCGAATAAAACACGGGGTGACTATAGTGATTAAATTTTCTTCGGAATGAATGCGATTTGTCTTGGCAACTATTTCAGTGAGATTAAAAAAAATTCAAATACTGTGGCCGACATGTGGATGTTCAATTACCATTGCAGGCCGACATGAAATGAGCCTAAATTCAGCAGCAGGCTGACATGGGATCTCAATATGATATTTTTCTGGTGCTAGTTTATAAATAGGCATTCTGTAATTGTAAAAGGTTCATCAGCTATTAAATATTTGATACACAACAAGTAGATAGAGTAGAATAAAATTCTCAGATCATAGACTATTGATGCATGTTTTCAAAATGGAGGTATTTATGAAAATCAATTGATGTTGCTGCAATTTTTTGATGTCAATTATCTATTGAATTTAATGAAAGTATTGCTAAGCTGTCTCCAAGGTGGATTCTTTCCAATTGTTTAAATTGATATAACAAGTTTATATTCAATTCATCAGTGTACATTTGTTGTTTCTGTGTGGTTAATCGGTTGGTTCTTTCAAATAAGGATTAAATCCTTTTAATTGATCACAATAATCAGAGAGGTTCATTTGGATTGTCAAAGTAGAGCTTAGTAGTTACAGTATTGCATGTTTATACAAGTTGTAAATAGAATGTATGCTAGATAATTTGAGTTTTCTCTAGAGAGTGTTTCTCATCTTGATTTCATTTGACTCTATATACCCAACAAGGCATTGGTCTCTACAGTTTAATCATTAAGATTCATTTATTCTCTTTATATTTGTTAATTAAGCATTTTAGGATTTAGATTAAAAGGATTGCTATTGCAATTGAATTCATTTCTTCACTTGCATCTGCCGTTGTGGACAAATCATTGCAAGAAGGATAACCATAAGTCAAGTCTACTTCATTCAGAAAGGTACACCCGCCTAGGTTTAGCAGCACCTAAAGAGTAGAAGGTTGAGCTCTCTTGACCTTGTCTATTACCCTAAAGCATATCAAGAGATTGGCAACCTCTTGAGGCATTTCACCTGCATTTTTGAGAGCTAACATGTGTCATCTCAAAATGTGAGCAAAATAGCATTTTATAGAAAATGCAATTTTGAATGGAAGAACGAGATCGACTTTTGACAAAAACCTAAAATCAGAGGATAAGATTTAATGTGATAATCCCTAATCTAGGTTAGGGAAAAATCATTAAATGAGTGGCCGAGATGTCATCTGAGAAAATGAAATTGGTGATATAGAATAGATGAGATAATTAATTAGAAAAATAAAGATTTTCAAAAATCAAGAAGATAAAGACTGCCTAATTTGTGAGATTCAAAAAATCAAGAAGATAAGAGTTGAACTGAAGATCAGATTTGGAAAATCAAGAATCTACTCGATTGCTTGATTTTTTGAAGAAAGTTACCATTTTGAATTAAATTTATTCAAAATATGGATTTTGTGAGATAATAAATAATCAATTTTTAGATTATTTACTAAAATGAATTGACAGTTAAAAATGTGATATCATTTTAAATAATTTCATTTGTTTAAAATGAGGGAAATGTTAATTTTGACAATTAAATAATTAAAGATAATTATTTAATTGAGAAGATATGATTAATGATTAAATAAATTAATAAACTCATTTAATCATGAGAATTAGTGACATATTAAATAAATAAATAAAATTTATTTATTTAATAATCAAGAAGAAATACATGAAGGTAATTAAATAAATTAAGAAATTTATTTAATTAGGGGAAGACTTAGACAATTAATGAGGTATTTAATAAATAAATAAAATTTATTTATTTAATAATCATGAAGAATACAATAGACATGAATTAATTAAATAATTATGAATTATTTAATCAATAGTCGAATGTGGACCAAGGACATAAGTAAATGTCATAATTATGCTAGGACGAAAGTGGTAAAAATAGAGTTTATAGGCCTAGATCATTTTTAAGTGTCTACAACAACCATAACTTCCCAGCTGAAGAAACATTGAAACTTTCTTATTCATCATTGAGCTTGCATTGGCTCATAGTCAACCATGATGTAGATCTGACCATCCTCAATGTAATGACTGAGGGAAGACACCAAAACCTGCAAACTATCATGATATCCATGGTGGCTAGGGTTCCAAACCCTTCAACAATTATATTGCCCTAAAAATTCTTTCTTTCAAGTTTGTTTAGGACTTTATCAAACACAATGATGATTTGAAGTCCGAAATAAACAAAACATAATAATTCATTTAGAATCCGCTGTCGAAGAAGAATGGAATTAAATCATTGCCAAATACGCATTATCAATGATGGATGTCGATGCCACTTACAAATAGCAATTGACAACTTAAACAACAATACCTAATACCTCATAATTCCCAAAACATCATTACCTTGTAAAAATTATTCCAAAACAAAGACTTTAAAATGCCGACATAGATAATGATTGAACCAAAAAATGATGAATGCCAAATATCTTGTCAATACCATGTGACATTAAAAAATTTCCTTTGTAATAAACCAAGATTCATAAAATGTCAATGACCTCAAAATTTTAAAACAATGTAAGTCAAGAACCATAATGCCCGATACCTTTTTCAAGGTAATTGCTAGCAGTGCAATATATAAACAATGAACCATACCAAGTACCAATGGCAATGCCATAAGAGTCAACCAACTTCTCATAAGAATTGTCAAGAAAATATGTCATGCTGATGGAAATGGCAGTGCCACAACTTATGCATTATAAACCATATGGTAAACCAACTATCTCATTACCATATAAGATACCAATAACAAAAACTCTTTCTTTTGAACCAATCTGAATGCTTAAGACAATAGTACTGCCCTATCACAATAGTAAAAGAGTCAGCATCAATATGTATCAAGATCAACTAGAAACCAAAACTGCATATCATGTCATCATTATCTTGTCATTTGTATATTACCAACCATGTGAATCTGTATATCATGCATTCATTAGACTAAGAATCCAAAGAATAGAACCAATGATGTCATGAACCCAATAAAACAGTTTTGGCATCATGGAAAAATAACATAAACAATTGAAATTCAACAGAGGAAACATAGTTTGACAAATGACAAAGACTGACAAGTGCGACTAACTCTCACTCTATTTTTTGGATTTTTGACATGTTTTGATTTTTTTGTATTTTTTTTTTCAGGACATTTTATATTGTTTTTGGATTTTTTGATGGTTTTGTCTTTAGAATAGCCAATGTAAGAACCAATATGACATAAGTCAAGTGCTTGCTCCTAGTCGGGTATAAGACCAAATGATTATGAATAGGATGGGATGGGGGATATGAAGTGCGCTCAATGTCAATCATTCCAATTTATGGAAAAGACAACCATTTATTATGAATGGTATGTAAAAGTGATGAATGAGAAAGATATGTGATATGTATAGGGAAGTCAGATTGGAATGATGGTAGAAAAAAGAGTAGAGTCAACTACACATGGCACCTGTTTGCCTGGTTTTTACCATGGTACTTATCCAAAGTGCCACCAAAGTGGTTTTCACTATTGAATGACTTATTTTTCTTTACTGTTTTCTTGATTTTGTTTTTGATTTTTTTATTCTTTTTTTTATGTTACCAAGATGCCTGTTTGCCAGGTTTTCACCTAGGTAACAATTTTTTTTTTTGAATTTATTTTATTTATTTTTGTATTTTTGATAATTAAGACAAGGCTCTTAGAAGTTAGCTGTAGAACTTATTCAGATGAAAACTATTGATTAGTGCTAATAATGGTTCCCCTTCAGGAGTAGAGAGTTGATATGCTCTTGATCCAAATGCTTCTATAATGATGTAGGGTCCTAACCAGTTTGGTTCAAACTTTCTTTGTTTTTCTCTTTCTGCTTGATTCTTTGAATTCTCCATTAAAACTAGGTCACCAATGTAAAAATTTATATTCAAAACTTTCCTAGTGTAGCTGCAATGAAGACGATTTTGATATGCTTGGAGATGATCTAACTCCTCCTGTCTTTGTTCATCTAGGAATTCTAGCTCATGTAGTCTTGAAACAAGGTACTATTCATCATCAATATGCACTTTCAAACATACCCTTAGGGAAGGAATCTCGACCTCAATAGGAAAGATGACCTCATAACCAAATACTAAGGAATATGGAGTGGCACCAGTGGGAGTACGGATGCTTGTGTGGTAATCCCATAAGGTTGGATTAAGTTTTAAATGCCAATCACAGACAACATCATTCATAGTCTTTTTGAGGATTTTGATGATATCTTTATTAGATTCCTCAGCTTGGTCGTTGCCTTGTGGGTAATATGGAGTGGAAAAGTGGTGTTGGATATGGAACTCTTCACAGAGATGACAAAATTCTTGGTTTTTGAATGGATGGTCATTATCTATGATTATGGACTAAGGAACACTATACCAACAAATGATATAGTTAAGGATAAACCTATAAATCTATGTGCCAGTGATGTAGGTCATGGGAATAGCTTCAATCCACTTGGTAAAGTACTCAGTCACAATAATAATGAACTTATAGCCATTGGAGGATGTGGGATGTATCTTATCTATGAGATCGAGTCCCCATTGTGCAAATGGCCATGGTGACATTATTGGATGAAGCTCCTATGCTAGTGCATGTATCAAGTCTCTGTGTACCTAACATTGTCAAAATTTCTAGACAAAGATATATGAGTCCTTTTCCATTGTAGGTGAATAATAACCCAGTCTCATAATCTTCTTAGCTAAGGTAGGACCACTAGAATGGGATCCACATATACCCTCATGTACCCCACACAAGGTTGCTTGTGCTTCTTCAATATCAAGACATCTCAATAGGGTATTGTCTAGGGCACATCTATAAGGGGTGTCTCTGATGATGGAATACTTGGCTACCTTATGGATAAATTTCCTACATTGGTTGTTGGAAAGGTCAAGGGGTAGGATCTCAGCATGGAGGTAGTCATATATGTCTTTATACCATGGGGAATTGGGACCAACAATCTCACACACCATCTCGAAATCTAGGATGTCATAGGAAGGGATCAAAAGTTGTGTTGTGCAATTTTTGCACACACGCCCCGCTGAAAGTAGGGACCCTCTTTTTCTTTGGTTTTGGTCTCTTGACCCCTTCTTTTTGAGGTTTTATCTTACTTTGGCATATGATAAAATGTTTATTTTGATTGCCTAAGTGTCTCCCTTGAGTTATTCATTGAAGATCTTTGGTTTTGAGTTAAGTTCGGGTTTTCGCTAAAGTTCGGGACTTTCTGCCTCGTCCTGATGTTCCCGAATCCTGTTCAAACTCTGGTTGAGCGCTGTCGTTCAGAGATTTTGGGTTTTCATGGATTTCCACATGGGCCTTATTTTTCTTGATTCTGTCTTGTTGTTGGGTTTTTGGGTTCTCTGACTGTCTTGTCGATTGCATTTAATGTCATCTGTACCTTTGGATAGTGATGTATTAAATTGATTTCAGATGATTATTATGCTATTTGCTTATTGCTTGTCATCATTTGAGCTGAGAAGTGCATTCTTGTGAGTGTTGGATTTGAATTTGAGGCATTGAGTTTGCAAATTGTGAATCTATTGGTGATTTTTTTGGTGCTTTCCTATCGCTATTCTTTGTGGACACCATTGAACTTTGCATTTGTTGTTTCTGAGATTGATTTTCACTTCACAATGGTATGTTTTCAATTTCCTTGCTTCTAATTGATGATTAAAAATAGTGCTTTGAAGTTATTAAGCTTATTTGGGTTTGATTCTTTGTGTTATTTGAACATTTTTATGACTAGGGTTGTGTAGCATTGTCTGATTTATGGTCTTCCAAGTGAGCCCTGAGCTCATCTATTCATTTGCATTGAGAGGGGTCATGCCCAAGAGGTCGTGAGTTTTCCCTAGTAAGGCTTTGGCAATCGAAATATTTAATTTTGAGCTTGTTTGTACTTTAATGGAAGATCTGTGAGGTTTAACTTAGGGCATCACCATTTATCTTTAGTATGTTCTCGAATTGGCTTAGAATGCAAAGAAAATCCATAGAAATTCCATATTAAACTTGACCTAAGCTAAAATATTTGAAATTCATGATCGATCTGGTGTTCTAAGCGTAATCGTGATTTAACGCCGATATTCGGTTTTCAGCCTCAATCCAGGATTTTACGTTCCCTCGGGACAATCCATCTCTGGTAGATTTTCTTGATCTCCTTGGTTTTTCTGAAATCTACTGTCATTTTCAGAGTTTCATATACTCCATTGATTTTCGTCAACACTGGATATTCCCGATCTTTGCCATTTTCCCGATTTCCTTTGAGTTCCTCGAATCTACATCCCTTTCAAAATTTTACCTTATCCACGGATTTTCGTTGACTTTGGATTTTCCCGAAGTTCTTTGTTCCCTATTTTTTTCAGATTTGCAAAGTGTCTCTACCTTTGCGGAAATCTGTCTCTGGCGGATTTTCCTAAAATTTGGTGAAATGTAAGGAAGTATGGAATAGCATGATTTATTAATGATTTATGACACATTTTATGTTTTATTCATGCTATCTTATGATCTCCTATGTGGTTTATTGATGGATAATGATCAAATTTAATTGTTAGTAGGTGTTTTCATGATTATTTTGCTAGAATCCGTCAGGCCTAGAATTTCCCAAGTTTCCTCTCTGGTTCATATTCCACAGATAGTCTTGAAACCTGAAATTTGTTGTGATCATTTTATATGAGTTTTAATAACACCTTTATTGTATGAGGTTCATTCTAACAGTGTTCTAATGGATTAGCATTCCCTTTCTTATGGATTTTACTATGATTTCCATGTTGAGTGCAAGCTGAATCTAGCAAGGTAGTAGTTGGGTCTTCAATGTTTGATGCATAAAAGATTAAGATGGACATTAAGAGAAAGATCCCTGAGAGTAAGATTACATCTATCTAGTCAGAGGTGACTGATACGAATGTTGGATTGTGGGATTATGAAGAATTTAAAGGAAGAATGGCAGCAGAGGATTCTCCTTTGGTGGCTAGAAGGATGATGGAATTAGGCTTGTCACATGTTGCTAGTTTCCCTTCTATGGTGCAGTGTTATGAGCTGGTCCTCAAGTGTGCCAGGCACTATGATTAGGACACACAAAGAATAATTGGTCCTCAAGGGAGAGTTGTAGCAAATCTCAACCCTATTTCCATTGCTCAAACTTTTGATATGCCAGATAGGTCTCATGTGGTGGGATTCAACATGAAGGTAGCTCAGGAGTTCTACAATGAACAAACTATGAAGTCACAATAGTTTATCAATTCATGGCTAGAGAATCCCAAGTCACACTACTCCAAGTTGCCTAAGCAGTTATTTAGAGCAAAGTTCAAGAAGAAGTATTATGATGCCATCACCCTTCTTAGTAGGGTGGTTGGATTAAAGAATGATAGCATGTTTGAGAATTGGATGTGCCATGTGATTGTGAGGATGGAGCAAGAGAAGATTAACTACCATTGGGTAGGAGTCATTAGTGGAGTAATTCATGAATAGTTGTCCAATGTGTTGCAAAAAAAGTCCTTCACAATGACCTCATATTTGGTCTATGCACTTGCAAGATTCCACCCCTACAAAGGATTGAGTACAAGGGGCATCTTTGGATAGGATATCATCTACGAGGTTTACCCTCAATTGCATCTAGGAAGCTTGAGCTATAGGAGGGTGAATGATGCATTCACCATGCATATCACTAGATTGCTTCAAGGTGTAGAGCATGTCAGGATTTCAAATCAAGCAAAAGAACTCATCAAGAAATATGGGGCATGCTTTATTCAGTTCCCAACTTTCTCCTACATTCATATTGATGGCTTCTAGAGAGCTCCATATAGACTTCCAAGATACCCTACCGATCACATTCTATTGTTGGAGGTCACTAGGTAGATCTATGACTTTGATGCCATTGTCAAGAGGGACAAGCATAAGACCGGATTTGGTGGAGACTTCCCCTTGAGGATTGGTAGTGGAGAGGCTTGTCCTTCCATTGGTTCTACCCAAGCTTCAGAAGAAGAAATGAGTACTTTTGGCTTGTCTTTCCACTGCAAGAGATCCTACTTTGATATCATGGGAGAAGCCCAAAAGAAGGCCAATAGAGAGTATAGCCATAAGGTGGATTTGGAGGACTACTGGGCCAACTACAGTGATGAATTTGAGGTTAGAAAGAAGAAGTTTTCTCGCCTTCTAATTGAATTAGTCTGACTATACAATGTGAAGGAAATCCTAGACCAACTTGACGATGATGGAAACTTGATCTAGGATCATGCTTATGAAGCCATAAAAGACAAACCAATTGCTAATGTGGATTGGTTGGAAGAGGAAACAATGAAGGATCCGTCACCTAAACAAGAGGAAGAACATGCTGAAGAGAAAAAAAGCAAGACAGATGAGACTCCCGATAAATAGAATTCAAGTGAAGAAGCACCTAAAGGTCAACAAGAAGAGGAAAAATAGGCTGAGGTACAATTGGAATCCACTATTCTTGGTTGGTTGGACAAAGAGATAAAGAGAAAACAAGTTGTTGTGGAAGATAGTCTGCCAAATTGGGATGCACTACTAGCCAAAATTGGAAAAGACAAAGGCAAGAAGAAGGCTAGGGTGATATCGAGGATTGAAAGAGATGAAGCTCATAATAGAGTTGTTCACATTGCCACCCCTGCTTCAGATAAAAAAAGAGATGATGTGGCTGGAAAGGATTACAATGTTCAGACTTTCAATTTGGGGCCTACATCCGTTGAGTAGGATATTGAGGATTATGAGGGGTCTAATGCAGTCATCTTGGGAAGATTGAGAAAGGAAATAAAGACCAAGAAAGAGCTAAAGAAAGAAAATGAGAATCTTAGGAAATGCTTGGAAGATTTGATGAAACCCCTACAATCTATTAACTGCTTGGTTTCTGTTGCAAAGCCTTTACCTCAGGGGACCATTACCAAGCTTGAAAAGATGAAGGCTTTCACTCTTGCTACTACAAATTGGTTGTGAGGGGTGCGAACAAAGGGTAATGAAGCTATCAAGGAGATTTTTTTGACTAGAAAGGATGTTATTAGAGAAACTGATTGGTTGAAGGCGGTGTTGGCACAAGATAGGGAAGATACGGATCTCCTACTGTAGAAAACCAGAACTATCATGGAGTATACTAGGGATAGGCTAGTAAATAATAAAATTATTCCTTCCTCCAGAGCTGTTGAACCTTGGGAGTGGTTTGAGGCATTGCAGATGAGGTAGAAGGTTTTGAAAAAGATTTACAAACAAAGGAGGCAAATTGATGATACCCTAGCTGGTGTGTACAATGGCTCCATTGTCTTTTTTGAGATTATGACAGGGAGAAGGAAGATTTCTCCCAAGTATTTGAGTTTGGAATAGTTGAGGAAGTGGTGGCATGATGTTTATGTCCCAATTAATGATGATTATGTTTCTGAGCACCAGTTGGATGATGCAGCCACATACATTGTTGTGATTGATAAATACCTAACCTATAGGGTTGATTGGGATAAATTGGTAAAGTAGTCAAAGGAGGAAATTGTGTCAATAGAGAGGTGACCTAGGGTTTTGCCTTTTCCACTTGTGGCTGACTTGGATAGGGTGCTTTTGAAGGTTCATGAAATGCTAGATCAGAATAAGGACAAGGGGGAAGGTAGTTAATGATTGGCTACATTGAGATTTGTGCTTCCCTATTATTTTTCCATGCATTGGTCTAAGCTACATTGGGGATCCTAGGCCGACTTGGATGAAGTTCATGCATTTAATGCATATTTTATTTTGAATTTCACTTGGCCGACTTGTGGTGCCTTATTATTATTTTAAAATCTTATCTAGGCTGATATGTTTTGGGGGTTCTATAAATTTGGCATTTTTCCTCATTTGTAAGGGTTAAGAAGTTTTAGATATAGACAAATAGAGAGCTAGTTATAGTGAATTTGATGCAAGTAATGGCATTGTGATTTGGTGTTGTGTGATAGAAAGATGTGTATCAAAATAAATAAACAAATCACACAAAATGAAACATTAAACCAAAGAAAACTGAATAATTGAATTCAAATGAAACAAACAGAGCTTCTTCAAAGTTGTTCCATTTTCCTCTATCTCTAGGGATTTGTTTGAAGCCACTGCTCTCAGATTGTGTAAGCAAAGCTTCTTTGAATAGCAACCTACAGAATGAGTGTGTAAAGGAAAGTCCTTCTCTATCATGTATGCTGGTGGAGTGAAAATGTTGATATAAATATGCATAGGGGCTATAGATTATGCACAGGGGCTATGAATTATGGATGCTATGATATGAGGTGAATAGGCCATGATGTGGAATTATTCTATGTTATGCTATAATGCTTGAATGCTATGAATACTAGAAGGCTACGCTATTGAAAATTGTCTATAGTTTTCCTGTATGAAAGCTTCTTTGTGATTTCAAAGACCCGACATTCCTTTTTATAGTTTTTTGTAGGTAAGAGCCTGGCTGACAAAGATCAATGGCTATGAGATTGTCTAGTAAGTTTGAATGGTGAGAGATGGAGAGATTGAGAGGAAGATGGAGAATGTTGGGAGGTTGGAGAGAAGAATGGAGCCTTGTCTTCAACCCACGGGAACAAACTTGCACATGAATAGATAAATTTATTTTTTCTGTTTTGGAGGTTTGTTTCACGGTTGTTGAAGATAATCCCCAAATTAATTAAATAAATAAAATAAATTTATTTAATTTCATGTGAATTTTGAGGAAATTAAATATTTTTGAAATATTTAATTTTAGAACTATAGAAGACTCAATTAAATATTTTAGAATATTTAATTGCAAATGGACTTTTAGAAAAATTTCATTAAATATTTAGAATATTTAATTATGAATGGATATTAGAGGAATTTAATTAAATATTTAAAATATTTAATTGTGAATGGACTTTAGAAGAATTTGAAATATTTAATCTTTATTTGAATAAAATATCCAAGCCAAGATTAAATGATAATTAATATAAATAAATCGTAATGTTTTATTTAATTAATTAAGAAATGAATAAGAAAAGTGATTAAATAAACTTATTTATTTAATCGAAATGAAAGAATGAACAAATATAAATAAATTATTTAAATTTATTTATACACATTTGAACTCTGAGATTTAATTAAATATTAAAAATATTTAATTAATTACCAAACTATGTGATGTGACTAATTTTAGGTGTATACATTTTTCCCCTCTTTGAAGTGATATGTTTTATGCATTGCTTCAAAGAATTTTAAAATTTTCCCCAGATGCTAATTGTCGAATGTTGATAGGTATATGCCCCCTCGAACGATGAATCGATAAGATTTTGATTTTTAGATTTTTTTTTTCAATTTTTATGATTTTGATGATGTCGATTCATCATTTGAAAATGATGATATGAAGAAATGGATGTGGAAAAGATTGGAAATGAAAAATTGATGACTAAATTGCCCCTGCTATGATAAAATGTGATAAAAATACCCCAATTTTCCTTTTAAATAGGTTAAAAATGTCATTTTTCATGTCATTTTCCATTTTAACCTAGTAAAAATTGTAAATTTTGAGCTCTAGAGTGAGAAAGATGGCACTTCCAATTCACCAGCACCATTTTGAGTGCATCCAATGACATCAACCGCCAACACACTATGGACCTCTGGTATGTATCCCGTTAAACTTCTGCTCTTTGAAAATTTTCTGTTCGGAACACGTTTATCCATGTTTTGATTGTGAAAGGGTGCGTTTTAGCGCCCTGCAGTGTTTTTGTAGTGCCTGTGATAATTTCCATAGTGCCTATGATTTTGTAGTGCCCATGAGGCTTTTTGTAGCACCCTTGATCTTGTAGCGCTCTTGAGGAATTCTGTAGCACCCATGATTAGATGTTGTTTGTGAGTGATAAATTTGTTCCCAAAGTTGTTGGAAAACAAATAATAGCTGATAAATTTGTTTTTAAAGTTGTTAAAACAAATAATATTGATAAGTTTATTTCTAAAGTTGTTAAAAACAAACAGGATGTTGATATATTTGCTTTCATGAAAATGAAAACCAAATAGTAGTTTGATATGTTTGCTTCTAAGGCTTTTAAAAACAAACATGATTTTGATATATTTACGTTCCATGATGATGAAAAACAAATAGTTTGATTGATATGTTTGCTTCTAAAGTCATTAAAAACAAACGTGATTTTGATATATTTGCGTTCCATGATGATGAAAAACAAATAGTTTGATTGATATGTTTGCTTCTAAAGTCATTAAAAACAAACATGATTTTGATATATTTGCGTTCCATGATGATGAAAAAAGAATAGTTTGATTGATATGTTTGCTTCTAAAGTCATTAAAAACAAACATGATTTTGATATATTTGCATTCCATGATGATGAAAAACAAATAGTTTGATTGATATGTTTGCTTCTAAAGTTATTAAAAACAAACATGATTTTGATATATTTGCGTTCCATGATGATGATAAACAAATAGTTTGCTATTCAGATTTGATTGATAAGTCGTGATGATTTGATATTGATTTTGTTTTGTCATGATGATGTTTCAAAAGGAGAGATTGGGCATTTTGCAGTTATGAAAGACATTCCTGAGTACATGGACATTGATTCAGCAGCTGGTACAGGTGGATAGAGATATTATCAAGGCATGTGGCCTGACTTCATTACTTGAGATGCCTAAGGTGCATCTCAACAGAGCTTTATTGATAGCACTTGTAGAGAGATGGCATAGTGATACAAATACCTTTCATTTACCGACCGAAGAGATTACCGTGACTCCAAAGGATGTGTATCGCATCTTGAGGATTCCAGTTATGGGAGAGATAGTGAGTTTCGATGTTTGAGAGGCAAGAGGTACAAATGCCTTGAGACGGATATTTAGAGATGATGAGATTACAGGATATTATATCCCATAGAGAGAGATGAAAGATTCATATGCACCCCTACCATCTGTACTTGTTGGTTTCATTGGAGGTGTTTTGTGACCCAACCATAGGTCGAAGGGGTTTGCAGTTGGGTGGGGCCATGTTCTGGAGAGTATGTTGATGCAGGGTACACGGTATGCATGGGGGTCATGCATGCTTGTGCATTTGTATGATGAGTTACACCACATTGTATATGGTAGAGGCCAGAGTTTTGTTGTTGGTTGTTCGTTATTACAGATATGGGAATGGGAGCACTTTTCCATTATGCGACTGTTGACTCGTAGCCGACGACCTGTCGGTTGATTGTACAGATGGGGATATACTAATATTATTGCTCAGCCTAGACTAGGCTAGATGGATCATTGGTAGCATCTCTTAGATGATCTTGATACAATATGCTGGCGGCCATATGTAGATTGTGAGGCATGGCCAGAGGATGCGAGGGAGATGCCCTATGTCTTTACTTCCCGATATCTTATTGGCCATACTTCATGGATTATTAAGAGATTTCTTGTTGGACGGGTATATCAGCAGTATGGTCAGCCTCAGGGTATGCCTATGGGTTCTGTGATTTATGCATAGCGACAGTAGGAGATTGTAGTGTGGGGTCCATAGATTTCTTATGAGGTGGCGGTGGCAGAGTTCACTAGTTTAGGAGCACAGATGTAGGATTACCGAGCAGATATTCTTAACGGAGGGACGACACTAGAGTATGGTCAATATATGGTAGAGCATCCTGCACCACGATTGTTTGATCATGATGAGCGTGTTGCTCCAGTTGTTGTACAGAGACGATGGAGAGGTGGTCAGAGACGATAGAGAGAGACAGCTTCAAAGGGTGATGATTCGGAGGGAGATGATGATGATGAGGAGAGTGGAGGTAGTGATGATGAGTCAGAGGGAGATAGTGATGATGAGGAGAGTGGGGGAGGTGAAGATGGTGGTAGAGGCATTGGGAGAGGTGGTAGAGGTGGTAGGAGAGGTGGTACAGGTGGACCACAGATGAGACATACAGATCCATCATCTTTAGTAGATCTAGTGGTGACAAGTCAGATATCCTCTTTGCAGAGTATAGTGCAGAGCTTATAGGGTTAGTTAGCACAGACACAGACCTTGATTACACAGCTTCAGGGACAGTTGAGGATAGTTACTGCTGAGAGAGATACATCCAGACAGTGGGGTGAGCAGGCCATCACTCTAGCTGATAGTCTACAAAGAGTAGCAGCAAGTACCTTGCTTGGTGACATGATGAGAGAGGTGACCAGAGCCACCCGGGAGGCTGAGTTCTATAGGACCAGGTATCAAGATGTGGTGCCACCTAAGCAGAGGGAGAGTTATACACAGTCTTGGTCTACCCATAGTCACTCTCAGACTACCATCAGGGGTGTGATGCAACCATTACCTCTAGGAGGGCCATCAAGGACAGGTGGGGCAGGTCCATCAGGTGCAGGTGGGATAGGTCCCAGACTAGCACCATCAAAGGATAGCACTGCCTAGTGCATTGTACATGATGTTTTTGTGATACTCTATTGAGACATTTGTATACACCCTAAGATGATCTCATTTTTTATGATGTTATATCATGTGTAGTTGACATCTTTGTACATTTTGACATTCATTTTTGAGATATATGAAATGCAGTGATGATTTATGATGAGATAAATACATCTATTTTCTATATGCATGATGTTTTATGATATGATGGTTTTTCAATTTTTATGCTTATGATGTATATGTATGCATGATTTATGAGATGAGTGAAATCTATTGATGCATGATTGTATGAATATGATGAATGGTACAATTTATGAATGTTTATGAATGTTTTGATTATGATGTATACTTTATTTTTATTATTTTCTGATGCAAATATATATGAAAAATGTATGAAATGATGTTTTTGTGAATGTCAAAATGTACTCAGTCATTTTATTGGAAAGACATGAAACATTTGAAACTTTGCCAGCTTTTGGAATAATCCATAAATGAAAAATGCAAATTCTAACATGAATGTAATCTATACTAATCATGTAGGGTATTCATACAATATTACCATTCTGAGAGCTTATTTGTGCTTTTTGTATCATCATAGAGCATTGAAATATTGAAAGTTAATACAAGCATCAAAGGGTATGTTAGCGCCAGTGATGACCTGAGTATTGCTTTCATGAATTTTGATATAGCAAGATAATACAAGCATCTAGGTATAATTAAACTGAGATGACCTGAGTATCACTTGCATAAACAATCAAGAGTTAACCTGTTTCCTATGCAAATTCTGAAATGTCATCAATAATACTCAGTAGAGCATGTCTCGCGACCAATTTGCATAGTATGAATGATTTCCTCACAAATAGCAGACAAAGAAAAATCATACTCCTTGCTTTTCTAGTTCAGTACATCATTGAATTGCTCTAGAGATATGATAGAAAATCAAACAACCATTCAAATCTTGCCTAAAATATTTCAAACATTATTCAGATTAAGATCATCCAAATTGGTTATCAACATTGATGTTTTTGTTTTTATATTTGTTTGGATCATGTTGTTTTGATTTCAATTGGCATTGAATAAGATTGTTGTGGTTGATTTGATACGGCAATGTTTGTTGCATTTTGGCATACTGTCTTGTGTCTGTTTGTGGTGTTCGAAAAGCTCGTTGCCCCTCTCTTGTTCAGTCTGTGTTTCTACTTTTTCCCCTAGTGTAAACACAACTTAAATATGATGGATATGTACAAATTTCATCAAGCCGTGATGAAAACATAAGGATTCTCGTTGCATGATATGGATATGAAAGATATGTACAAATGATAGATATGGATGAATGATGTGGAAAGCGAATGCAAAACATAAGCTAACAGATGAAGGAGCCCAGTTTGATCACAAGTAGCGCCTGTTTGCCAAGTTTTCACCACTTGATTTTATTGCATTTTTTTAGGACTTTTCTAAATTTTTTTGTATTTTTTTAGGACTTTTTCTGATTTTTATGATTTTTTTAGGACTTTTTCTGATTTTTATGATTTTTTCAAGACTTTTTCTAGTTTTTTTTTTTTAGACATAGAACTTCTTCAAATGAATGTTGTTGATCAACTCTTCAAACAGGTCCCTTTTTGACGTAGATAACTGATATGCCCCAGAACCGTATGTTGCAATGATGACAAATGGACCAAGCCAATTTGGTTCAAATTTTCCTTTCTTTTCCCTATCTTGCTAATTACATGGATTTTCTCTCAAGACTAAGTGAAATGTCCGTGATTTAACTCTGTGATTATAGCTACAAGACATAACTTGTTGATAACCCTTCAAATGGTCAGCTGCATGTTGACATCTTTCATCTAATAGTTCTAACTCTTGCAGACGAGATACTTTGTAATATTCATCATTTATCAGTCCTTTGAGTGAGACCTGAAGCGAAGGTATTTCAACCTCTAATGGTAAGATTGCTTCTGCTCCATAGACCAAGGCATATGGGGTAGCTCCTGTTGGTGTGTGAATACTAGTTCTGTATGCCCACAAAGCTAGATTTAATTGGACATGCCAATCATGACGAGCATCATTCACTGTCTTCTTCAAGATCTTCAAAATTGTTTTGTTTGAAGCTTCTGCTTGACCATTACCTTGTGGATAGTAAGGTGTAGAGAACCTGTGTTGGATGTGAAATATTTCACAAAGTTCATCAACATCCTGATTCTTGAAAGGTCTCCCATTATCAATGATTATAGAATTTGGAATTCCATATCGGCAAATGATGTAATTCAGGATGAATGAAGAGATTTTTTTACTAGTCATGGTTGTCAAAGGAACAACTTCGATCCATTTTGTAAAATATTTTGTAGCTGTGATGATGAATTTATGCCCATTTGCTGATGAAGGATGAATTTTTCCAACGAGATCTAGTCCCCACTGAGAAAAAGGCCATGTCAGAGTGAAAGGTTGCAGTTCCTATGCAGGTGCATGAATAAGATTCCCATGGATCTGACATTTAGACCACTTCTTGACAAAAGTAAAAGAATCTTTCTCCATGGTAGGCCAATAATATCCCATTCTAACAAGTTTCTTAGCTAAGGTCAAACCACTTAAATGAGTTCCATAAATACCACCATGAACCTCTTGTAAGGATTTTCCAGATTTGTCAAGTTCAAGACATCGAAGGAGTGTACTATCAAGACCACATCGGTAAAGGATGTCGGCGATCAAGGTATAACAAGATGATTGGCGTATGAAATTCCTTTTTTGGTTTCAAGATAAGTCCAGAGGTAAAATGTTGTCTTTTAGGTAGGTATAAGTCTTGCCATATAAAGGTGAATCAAAACTGGTTAAATGATATATGACTTGGGTCTCAGGATTATCATAGGTGGGAGAAAACAATTGTTCCACCAAGAATTCATACCGTTTTTGACCTTCTGACAATTGTAACAAGGAAGAAATTGTAGCCATTGCATCTACAGCTTTATTATCAATCCTTGAGATTTGTGAAAACTTCATTGACACAAAATACTTTTTAAAATCATCCACCATGTTCTTGTAAGGTAGTAACTTATCATCTTTAGTCTGATAATCATCATTGATTTGATTAATGACAAGTTGTGAATCACCATAGACATGTAGCTCTATAATCCACCATTCCAAGGCTATCTTTATCCCTATGAGCAATGCCTCATATTCAGCTATGTTATTTGTACAAGGGAACATCAATCGATATGATTTTGAATGTTATCTCCTTTAGGTGTGATAAAAATAATTCATGCGCCTGAGCCTTTTTGCATGTAGGATCCATCAAAGTATAATGTCCATGATTTCTGAATTGTTGCTGTGAAGACATCTACATCAGGAAACTCAATGTGCATTGGATTTTCTTCTTGTAAAGGTGCTTCAGCCAATTGATCTACGATGACTTGTCCTTTAATAGCTTTTCGATCTACATAGTGAATGTCAAACTCACTTAAGATCATTACCCATTTTGCAAGTCTTCCTGTTAAAGTAGCTCTGCTTAAAAGATATTTTAGTGGATCAATTTTGGTTATCAACTTAACTATATGAGCCAACATATAGTGTCACAACTTTTGAGAAGAAAACACCACTACAAGGCAAGTTTTTTCAATGAAAGTGTAGTTTAATTCGTGACTTGTTAAAGTTCTGCTGATATAGTATATGGCCCTTTCCTTTCCTGTAGAATCCTCTTGTGCTAGTAATGCTCCCGAGAATACTTTTGTTGCTGAAATATATAATATGAGTGGCTTTCCTGGAACGAGTGGAATTAAAACTGGTGGGTTCATAAGATATTGCTTGATCTGATTGAATGCTGCTTCACATTTTTCTTCCCATTTGAATGGGACATTTTTATGCAATAAATGTGTAAATGGTAAGCTTTTGTTTGCCAGTTGAGCTATAAACCGCCTAATGGACTGTAGTCATCCTTGCAATGATCAAAGATGACTAATATTTTGTGGTGGCGGCATGTCCATTATAGCTTGTACTTTTTCTGGATCAACCTTTATGCCCTTTTCTAAAACAATGTATCCTAGGAGTTTTCTAGATGTAACACTGAAGACACATTTCTTTGGATTAAGGTGAACATTGAACTTCTCCATTCTGGTAAAGATTTTTGAAAAAATTTCTAGATGTCCTTCTTGTGTGTGAGATTTGGCAAGGATATCATCAACGTAATTTTCCATGAATGTATGCATCATATCATGAAAAATTGTCGTCATTTCTCTTTGATAAGTGGCTCCTACATTCTTTAACCCAAATGGAATTACGTTCTAGCAATAGGTGCCACAAGGGCATGTGAACATTGTTTTATCTTGATCCTCTGGTGCAATTTTTATCTGGTTGTATCCTAAAAATCCATCCATTAATGAATACATTGCATGGCCAATAGTCAAATCAACAATCATATCTATGTTTGGCAAAGGGAAGTCATCTTTGGGACAAGCTTTGTTCAAATCTCTAAAATCTATACAAATTCTAATCCTTCCACCTGGTTTTGAAATAGGTACAATATTGGAAATCCATTCTACATAGTCAATAGTCTGAATGAATCCAACATCTAAAAGCTTATTTAATTCCTCTTTAACCAATAACACAACATGTGGATGCATTTTTCTGAGTTTTTACTTCACAGGTTTTGCCCCTGCATTTATAGATAAATGATGCATTATCAAATTAGGATCTAACCCTGGCATATCAGCATATGACCAAGCAAAGTTGATTTGATTCTCCTTCAAGAACTCCATGAACTCCAATACTTCTTCGAATATTAATGACGCTGCAAGTTGCAAGATTTTTGGCTGCTCTATTGTACTTATGTTGATTGATTCTATTGGTTCGATCAAAATAGAGGATCTTTCATGATAATGCTTGGGAAGAGTGTCAAGTTTCTCATCCTTCAATTCCTCAAAAATGTTTTCACTGTTGGATTAGCTCTTTATTTTTCTCTTGTTATGATCTACCACTGCCATTTTTTAGTTTTCACTGATAGATCCATCTTTTACTTCATTTATTTTGCAACTAAGAGACTTGACACCCTCCCTATCAAAATCGTGAGTATGAAATTCTTGGATGAAACAATTGTTTGCCTCATTAGAGGAACAAAGGAAATTTATAATGTCCTCATCATCATGAAATTTAGGGATATGGATAGGTGCATCATTGTCCCAATCAATAAGTACCGGATAAACTAAAGGTATGGGATCATTAGGTTGGGTAAGGTCTTGAGCTGTAAAAGTCATGATGTGGTTGTCATCTTCATGGTAGACAAGGTCTATGATGGTATTCTCCTGTTGATTATCAATCTTGTGAAAATCTAAATAGTCCTCAGTTGAGTCATCATTATATCGTGAGTCAAATTCAAGTGATTGTGTTCCCGAGCCTTCTCCTTGTATGAGAACAGGTGCATATTTGTGTATGGTATCAACTTGTTTGTCTCTCCAAAATTCATCATTATAAATTTTGTCCCATTCATATTCATTAGAATCAGTATCTAAACCGTCCTGCAATTGGAAAACCGATCCATAAGATTTTTGTAGGGTGACATCTGCATGGTGTTTATCTAAAATTGATTCTCTTTCATGAGTTTGTTGTGCTTGCTATAAAACTGACTCTTTTGTATCCTTACCATATCCCAATCCTGTTTTATCATTTGGATGTATTGAAATAGGTTGAATTGGTTCCATGATTCCTTCTCTTCTTTTTCCTATATGACCATTTCCTTCATAGCCCATTTTCTACATGATAGCGTACCCCTTACCATATTGTTATGTAGGTAACTTAATATGCAAGAGAGATTCATCTTCATCTTTGTATAACCAACTTAGGATATCCCTATCTTCAGCTTCTTCCTCAGTGGTTTTGGCTTTAATGAATTGTCCATCAAACTTTGTGATTGGCATAGAAGCTTGGGACATAGAGGCTGTTGCAATATTTTAATTTGATAAAGTTGGATGACCATGTGACCTCGGAGAAGCAGGTAAGGTAGAAAGAGATAGCGAATATTCACCTACTCCTTTGTCTTTAAAATGTAGCTTAGTGTCAAGATTCTTTGTCAGTTCTTGCAATTGGCCTTGTAGATTGGAAGAAGAAACAACAATAGCCTCCCTATTATGTGGCACAAAGGTGTCTTGAGTTGCTCAAAGATTTGAACAAGTTTGGGTGCTATTGTAATTAGCTTTTATAGTTATTTCTTGTCCATTATATGGAAACTTGAGGCATTGATGATACGTTGATGGTACTGCTTGCATATCATGAATCCATGGACGACCCAAAAGTATGTCATAGGAAAGATCTCGATCTAGAACCTGACAAAATGTTTTTTTCACAATAGGTCCCACTCTGATGGTAGCATTATTAGTCCTTTAGAAGCTCTTTCTTCATCATCATATGCCTTGATAGTTATTTTCCTTCGTGGATCAATGGAATTTTCTGATATTCCTAAGGCATGTATTAGCTTTAAGGTACAAATGTTTAAACTAGCTCCTTCATCTATTAAAACACGTCTAATTCGATGTTTATGGATCATGACCTCAAGATAGAGCGATGAATTATGTGGATGTGCCATGGAGGCATCATCTTTTTTGGAAAATGAAAGACAAGTGGGGGAAGACAAATTTCCCACCATAGCTTGAAATTTTTTTACATCCAGATCAGTATCAACAGTTGTGTTTACAAGAGCTTCTTCTAAAATATTCTTGTGTATGGGAGATATTTTGAGAAGTTCAAGAATGGAGATTTGAGCTGATGTTTTTCTAAATTGATCAACTAGATTATAATGATTTGAAGAAGGAATAGTTGTCTTAGATGAACTTCCTTTTAAAACAACTTTTGCTTGTCCTCTCATAGTCACATTTACCTATTGATATTCTTGTTTTCCCTTGATTTTAATAACATTAACTCATTGATCATCCACATAGATGTGACAGATTATATTGTCTTCAACATTATGTATGCTTTTTGCTTTGGTATCCGATGTTTCCCCTTTTTGATAGTTCGGTAAAGGATCTTTGAATGCTTCATGATCATCATTGGTATGATGTCCTTCAATTGTAATGGTGCCATTGTCAATTAAGTCTTGTACTAGATTTCACAAAGCTTGACAATTATTTGTTCTATGACCTTTACATCGATGATAATTGCAATAATACGAGTCATTCCAAGATGGTGGTTTAACTCGTGGCTCAAAATTTATTTGTGGTGGTAAGGTAATAACCTTATTATCGAGAAGCTCCTTGAGAGCAGACTCAAGAGATTGACCTAAAGTTTTAAAATTCTATTGATTTGAAAAGAATGGTGGTCTTGATGGATTTGATGTTTGGGTATTGCCAAGATTGTTATTGAAATGACTATTATTTTGATTGGTATTTTGATTGGACACGATTTCTTGATTGGAGTTTTGTCTTTGTTGATTGTTGTCTCCTTGTTGGTTTATATTTCCTTGTTGGTTGATATTTCCTTGTTGGTTGATATTTGCTTGTTGATTGTTTCGTGGAGCACTTGATAGGTTGAAGATAGATGGTCTTGTTCGTAGATTATTTGCATCCACTATACCATCATTGACAACATTTTTATTTTTGTTCCAAAACCTTGTTTTATCATTGTTGTTTTGGTTGGATGAACTTGGATTATCAAGTTTTATCACTCCTCTTTTAACCAAGGCCCCTTCAATGGTGATTGCATTTTCAATCAATTTTTCAAAGTTAGGAGGACAATGAAGATTAAGCCTGTAACTTAATTCTTGATCTAGGCTATTGATGAAGATATCCATCTTTTCCTTTTCAGGAATAGGATGGGAATATCGCACAAACAACCTTCTCCACCTTTGCAAAAATGTAATGAAGGATTCTCCTACTTTTTGTTTCACTTCACAAAGATCAAGCATTGTTATCTGGTGTTGGATGTTGTAGGCGTATTGTGATATAAACTGATTTATTAACTCCTCAAAGGTTTTGATGGGGGGAGTGATCTTGGAAATCCACTCCATGGATTGTCCACCCAGACTTCGTGGAAACAATCGCATTAAGTAGGTATTGTCATAAGCAAATTCTAGACTCATATTTCAAAAATCCCTCACATGTTCAATGGGATTAGTTTTTCCATTGTACCTATCAAATTTATGGATTTTGCAATGTTTTGGAAAAGGGATCATTTGAAGACTCCTATCGAATGGATAAGGAGATATGTCATCCAAAACATACTTCTTTGTTGCACCCCCTTGCATCTCCTTTATTTGCCCTTGTAATTCTTTTATCTATTGAGTAAGGGCACTAAGATGATTAGAAGGAGTTTTGGGATTTTGTTTAATTCATTCTATATCAAAATCGGAAGGTAGTTTAGCTCCTTGATTAGCTAATGAAAGAAAATATCTTTCTTTGTTTCATTTTAAAATCCTTTCCATAAGAGTATGGAATTGGGGATCTTGCTCTGCTTCTTGAAGCTTTTCTTCTATTAATTCTTCAATATTAAATGTATCCTCTTCTTTCTCATTATGGTCACCCATTTTGCTTGTAGTTGTTTCTCCTTCGTGTTTTTCAATGTGTTTTCGAGATCTCATGAAAACAGGAATAAGCTTTGTTCCAAATTCTGCTAACTTTTGATCAAAAGAATGAAATAGTGCAATTTGTGATAGGTATGAAAGTCAAGATAGAATGAAGATTCTGACTTGCAAAGGTTTCTAATCTTTAGCTTGTGTTGTTCCCGAATTGAAAGGATGAAAATCTTGTTGGTGGGAATTTAAGCAAAAGATCAAGAAAAGGATGATTTTGTACTTTATGAAGTTTGATCGTAGTTTCGTAAAAGGATGGATTTTGTGATGAATGCCTAATGTGATTGAGTTCTCTATTACAAAATTTGATTTGGACGAGTAGAATATTCAATTGCAAGTTGGGGAATATAACAAAAATGAATATGTTGACTATGGTTGTGCTTTGGGAAAGGGCTCTTCTTTGAAAGAAAGCTTGTGAGTACAATGGTTCTATAGCATAATCATCAGTGAAACCTCTAACACAGTCATGATATCGATGAAGAAAGGTTCTATATTTGAATAACACCTTTCGGCTTTGATACAAGAATCGTCTTTTCTTCAATAGTTTCTTGTAGCTAATGGGTTTCTTTGGCTTTTTGATTCGTTTGAGAATGGATTTCTTAACAAAGGTTGTGGATTTCCAATTTCGTAACATGAGAGTATTCAATATGATTGTGAGTGTTGGATGATCTTAATTGAATTAATTTTTTGAAAACACTTCAAACAAGTTATAGAATAGTTGTTTTTAATTCCTATACTAAACATCAAGTGTATGATCCAAATGTTTTTCAAAAATTGTTTTAACAGGTTTTACACATGATAAACATTTCAAACAGACTCACTCTTAGTACTCAAATAGGTCATCATACTAATCAACAGCCCACATCTTAGAACTGTGTCAACTCACACAGTCGTGTCACCCCCGAAAGGGCGCCCATATTTTTGTCTTTTCCAGGTGCGTACTCAGAGTGATGGAAGTGGATATTGGATCCCTTGAGCAAACAGTCCTTGGTAGTTATATGGTGAGTATCTTGGGGGTAGATTCTTCCCTCCCCTACACTGTGATTATTATGACATTCAAAAACTGACTTCAGTTGGATACTACACTAAGTTCATAGTAATGGTTTCTGTTTGGTGTGGAAAATGATATACTCCCTCGAGAGACCTCCCTACCTTTAGAACAAAGGCTTTGGGGATGGTTATCTTGTACACTATGGTCAAAAGAGGGTTTCCCCAATTTTGCTTTAAATTTTATAGTGGGGTGGAATAGCCTGGCTTTGGCTTGAACCCACTTGAGTCGTTCCTCTTGGGTGAGTACTTTTTCCCACAAGAGTAGGCTCTCTAAATGGTATTCAAAAAGTGCATGAAATAAAATAGATGAGTTTGGCATTTTGATCACCCAGTTAAAGGGAGAGCATAGGCCTATCACCGTTTAAGCAAAGCAAACAAGAGTTCAATTTTAAGCCCAAATAGACAATTTTCTATGCTAGGTGAAGATGTTGCTTCACAAAATCATGAAGTTCTTTTTAGTCCCAAAATAAAATGAAGTGACTATCCTAGGATTGCTTCATTTTAAATTATGTGACTACCCTAGAATTGCTTAATTTTGAATTATGTGACTATCCTAGGATTGCTTGATTCTTTTAAAGTTCCTACTGTCCGCGGTCATGTCAGATTGAGTCAAATTATATTTAAATTACAGATTACAATTTGAAGCCTTTTTAGAAGTGCGCTATAACAGACATCACGGGTGCTAAAACAAAGTTAATGGGTGCTACAGGATGAAATAAGGGTGCTACAAGATGAATCATGGGCGCTGCAAGATGAGTCACAGGCATTGCAAGATGAGTCACGGGCACTGTAGGATGAGTCACAGGCACTATAGGATGAGTCACGGGTGCTGCAGGATGAATTACGGGTGCTAAACTGGGTGTGAATTTTGCTGAAGTGTGTTTATTGCGCTAATACGTTGTTTTAGCCATGACCTGTCAGAAAAATCTGCAAAAAGATGTTAAAATAAGGGCAAGAGCCCCATGTGGGTGCCAAAAATGTGTGATAGAAAAATGTGTACCAAAATAAGTAAACAAATCACACAAAATGAAACATTAAACCAAAGAAAACTGAATAATTGAATTCAAACGAAACAAACAGAGCTTCTTCAGAGTCATTCCATTTTCCTCTATCTCCAAGGATTTGTTTGAAGCTGCTGCTCTTAGATTGTGTAAGCAAAGCTTCTCCGAATAGCAACCTGCAAAATGAGTGTGCAAAGGAAAGTGCTTCTGTATCATGTATGCTGGTGGAGTGAAAATGTTGATACGTATATGCATAGGGGCTGTGAATTATGGATGTTATGATATGAGGTGAATAGGCCATGATATGGAATGATTCTATGCTATGCTATAATGCTTGAATGCTATGAATACTAGAAGGCTATGCTATTGTAAATTGGCTATAGTTTTCCTATATGAAAGCTTCTTTGTGATTTCAAAGACCCGGAAGTCCTTTTTATAGCTTTTTGCAGGGAAGAGCCTAGTTGGCAAAGATCAATGGCTGTGAGATTGTCTAGTAAGTTTGAATGGTGAGAGATGGAGAGATTGAGAGGAAGATGGAGAATGTTGGGAGGTTGGAGAGAAAAATGGAGCCTTGTCTTCAACCCACGGGAACAAGATTGCACAGGAACAGAGAAATTTAATTTTTCTATTTTGGAAGTTTGTTTCACCGTTGTTGAAGATAATCCCCAAATTAATTAAATAAATAAAATAAATTTATTTAATTTCATGTGAATTTTGAGGAAATTATATATTTTTGAAATATTTAATTTTAGAAATATAGAAGACTCAATTAAATATTTTAGAATATTTAATTGCAAATGGACTTTTAGAAAAATTTAATTAAATATTTAGAATATTTAATTATGAATGGATATTAGAGGAATTTAATTAAATATTTAGAATATTTAATTGTGAATGAACTTTAGAAGAATTTGAAATATTTAATCTTTATTTGAATAAAATATCCAAGCCAAGATTAAATGACAATTAATATAAATAAACCGTAATGTTTTATTTAATTAATTAAGAAATGAATAAGAAAAGTGATTACATAAACTTATTTATTTAATCAAAATGAAAGAATGAACAAATATAAATAAATTATTTAAATTTATTTATATGCAGATTGAACTCTGAGATTTAATTAAATATTAAAAATATTTAATTAATTACCAGACTATGTGATGTGACCATTTTTAGGTGTATACAGGTGCCATACTTGTGTTTTTCTTATCTTGCATGGTTCTTGTCATTCTATATTTAGAATTTCTTTGAGGGGGTTAATATTTATATTAGATTTTATTTAATAATGTTTATGGTTTGATATTTGAAGTGTTGCAGCAATCCCTGGTCCATACTTTTCGCAACCAACTAATTGTTAGTTGCTTTGTAAAGTTAGCCTGGACTTTTATATTCATTGTGCTTATTTCAATTGTGAGGATTTATTCATTTCAATTGCGATAGGGTTCTTTGAATGAATATTCATGATTTTAAAATCTTAACACCTTAGAAGATTGCACTATTTCTATAAGATTACAGATTTATCTAGATCAAGTAGAGAACAGTTTTAAGGGATTAGTCCATTTTGAGTATTGGTCATTTACATTGTTAATCTTAGGTTTAGTATTAAGTTTAGAAATCTCTTTGAAACCCTTATCTTTTGTTATTTCTTTGATTACTAGGTTAAATTTAGGATTGAAGTATCATCTTATTGTTAGATCTGATAAATTGAGATTCAATATTTTGCTTGTAGTAAGGTCCCATTGTGATTACCAGCATTTTCACATTATCACTAAGTTGTTTATGCATTGTCAAGACCTAACATTAGAGACCTTGGGGTTATCTCTTGAGGCTTGCTGATAGAGATTTAATTTTCAAGTGAGATAGGATATTATATTATGTCTGAGTTGTTGTTGTATAGAAAAAATCATCAGCAGATTAGCACTAGAAGGAGGGCCTGAATAAGCAAGCTGGATCAATTTTTGAATGCCATCTCTCCTGAAAGATTCAGAAGAACAAGATCTGCTCCAGGAGAGGAGGAATTTTGGGAATTACCAGACCCCACTAGGTCTAAAAGGACTGATAGAAGGGTAGAATCATCATCATCCCATCCACCTCCCACATCTCCATTATCCTCATCTTCATTAGGTTCATCTAAGTCTGAGGGTATTCCTAGTCCACAACCTCATCTATTTATAAATCATCCATTACCACCCCCACCTCCACCAATGGCTTTCCTAGCAACCAACCCATCTCCATTGAGTTTTTCCATTTACAATGTTATGCCCAAAAATCTTAAACAATTTTGTTCAAAATTCCATATCAATGATCCAAATATGACCACTGAGGAACACATCAGGATCTTTCAGACTGGCCTTAACGATAGAGGGATAAACCATGAGGATGCAGCATGTAGATTATTTCCTTATTCATTGGGAGAAGATGCATTCTATTGTTACAACCATTTGCCTACTGGGTCTATTGAGCATTGGACTAAGCTAGAGGCTATTTGTTTGCCAAAGTTTTGAATCCCCATTAGTTCCAATGAGCTCTACTGTCAGTTCACTAATGTCAAAAGGAAGGTCAATGAGCCTATATGATCTTTCAAAAATAGTTTTCATCGTGTTTATACTAGACTAGAGGCCTCTTATGTTGTTGATGAACCCACTGCTCTAGAAGTTTACTATGAGGGACTTGATAGTTTGACAACTACCTTTATGAAGTGGAGTAATAATCCTCCTACTATTCTACTTGATGCATATGAAAAGGCTATGAAAGTTAGCACTAATTTAAGGCAACATCTGTCTGGGCCTCTACCCTCATTAGGACCTGTTGCTCACCCTGGACAAGTTCCAGCTCTCAACCAGGCTCTGACAAACCATACCCCAATCATGAATCCAGTACCTCAGTTGCCTCTGGCCCCTCACACAGGGCCTCCCGTGGGACAAGTTTCATCCACAATTAGTTACCCTCAACAAAATGTGAATCAACCTCTACATATCCAGCCTCAAGCTAGTTATCCTTCATACCTATAAAATTTTGAAGTCTTGAACTAGTCGCTAAATGCCAATGTTGTAGTAGCGTATTCCCAAAATAATGTGAATTAGCCTCCATATAGTAATCCTAACAAGGAGAGACTAGATGAATTATATGAACAAATAAAGAAGTTGAATATGGAGGTGACTTACTTGAGGAACCAGAACAATCAGTTGCAAGCTACTCAGAAAAATATGCAGTCCAATCAAAATAGAGAGAATCCATAAGGACAACACTATGAAAGAGGATACAGTAATGACCGAGGATACAATAATGAAAGAGGATACAGTAATGATAGAGGGTATAATAATGAAATAGGATATAACCAAGATAGAGGTTACAACAATGATAGGGGGTATAATAATGGTAGAAGACAAAAGTATGATAAAGGGAAATCCTCAAGTCAGAACTTTGGGCAAGGTGGTGGACTAGGATTCGATAGGAGGAAACCATCAAGATAGAACAGGACTTGGAACATAGGACCCAACAATGGAGGATTTCCCACCCTGCTGGATCAACCAGTTAATCAACTAGTTAATCAACCTGTCAATCAATCTGTCAATAAGCCAGTTAATCAAGAGAAGCCTCCTAGCGGTGTATATCTAGTTGTGGCTACTTTATCAAGATGGTGTAGGCTCCACAAAATGAGTCAATATTCTGAGTTAGATTGTCAAGAATTCCAAACAACGGCTTCTATCTTTTAGTACAAAGTGGAGAACAATGTAGGGAGTCAATAAATAGTACCATCCAATCCTTATGATTCACCGGTTTTGGTGCTGAATCATGCTCCTTTTCCACAAAGTAAGGAGAATGTACCTGAAGAGGAATCTGACCAGTTGGATGAGGAAGTAGACCAAGTATGCAATGGAGATGAAATGGTACAATTATTTGATGAGAATCTAGTAAATGATAATGGTCCTAGAGATGAAGAAGAGGCTTATGTTGAAGAAGTGTAGACCTTCTAGAGACTTGTCAAGAAGTATGACTTGAGAGAATTACCACATAGACACCCACAGGCCAAAGGCCCCTTCACTACTTCCATTATGACTTGAGAGAATTACCAGATAGACACCCACAGGCCAAAGGCCCCTTCACTACTTCCATTCCACCGAACAATTTCAACATACCTCCATACCCTAATGCTAGCAATAATCCATCATTGCCTTAGGTGTCCAAGCAATATTTATCTCAAGATCCAGGACACGTTGATGTGCAAAAAGGGAGAAATGCTAATGCAAACAAAGATAGGGTGATCGAATATCCAAGGGAGACCCTTGCTGATTTGAGTGAGGAACAATTGGCCCTATATGTTGCTGAAGAACTCAGAAAATTAAAGGTAAGCCTATCTGCATTTGAGTTATTAAGAGTTCCAACCATTAGGAATGCAGTCCTAGGATCTTATAATGCAAATTCCATGTCACAAGATAAATCAGTTAGCGAGAGTGTCAATAGAGCATCTAGTTCTCAATCAGTAGGAAGACATAATCAGACTCACAATCAGGTCCATATGCCCCCTGAAGATACTGGGAAAGAAAAGGACAAATCTCAAGTTGCTCAAGTAGATACTCCCTTAACTTTGTTTCAAGGGAAAATAGACACACCTCCATTCTTGATTTCTATTCGAATATTCGATAAGAATTTGCATAATTGTTTGCTAGATTTCGGTGCCTCAACCAATGTTATGCTTTTCGGTGTATGTAGAGCTATGGGTATTACTCCTGCTAACTCACAAAAGAAAGTCACATAGTTAGATAGCACTGAAGTCAATGTTGTAGGAGAGTTAAATATGATTCATATGCAGATTGCTTTTGATCCTAGGATTTAGTAGGTTATCAATATATAGGTGGCTGACATACGTGACGCTTATGGCCTAATCTTGGGAAGAGACTTTACCAGGGCCTTGAATGGGTATGTTTCAACTGACCACTCCAATATGTGGCTTCCCTAGAAGGGAGTGCCAAACTAGATTAGAATTGAAAGAGAACCCAGAATGAAGTACATGATTACAGAATATCAAAAAAATTCTACTAAAATTATGGTATCAGAAGTAAGTATGGGTAACTATATGCTTGTTGCTCCTCTTGAAGAGCTAGATATGGAGGAAGTTCTTATGTTCCACACAACACCTTTTGACCTTTCAATAGAATCCAGTATTACTGAAGTCCTGATCGAACCAGATGAAAATGATAATGATCTGGAAGATAGTCAGCTTGGTTTGCTAGATAATTTTCAAGAGTTCATTCATAAGTGCATTCAAGATGAAGTTCAGTTGGGAAGAAGGATGAACTTTGGAGAACTAATTTTTCCCAATTGGTGCAGGGTACATAATGCCTCTCATTCAGAATTGGATTGTTGCTTATGCCAGGCTGTAGTGGAACAAATATAGAAACATATCAACCCCACTCCTACAGCCAAAATTGATATGCTAAATTTTCAAGAAGATCCCAAAGGGAAAAGAGTAATTCCTTCTGAAGCGCCATCCAGTAGTAACAGTACAAGTGAAAAAGTAGGAAAGTTTATAGTTACTGGTTGTTGGACTTTAAGATTCGATGGGTCCAAATCAAAGAATGGAGCTGGGGCAGGTTTCAAGCTAATTAGCCCAAGAGGTAAGACATTTTTTTCTGCTCATAGACTTCATTTCCATTGTACGAATAATGTAGCAGAATATGAAGCTTTGGTGCATGGACTATTAATGGCATTGAAGAAAAAAGTTAAAATCTTGCAAGTTTTTGGAGATTCTGAGTTAGTAGTCAAGCAAGTTAGAAGACAATACTCTTGTCATGATAGGAGAATGACCAACTATAGACATAGAGTGTGGGACCTCATTGAAGGATATGATGCCTTCAACATTTAGTTGGTTCCATGAAATAAGAACTAGACAGTTGATTCTCTTGCTCAGGCAACTAGTACCTTGCAGCCCCTATCTCTTTCTGGACTAAAGAAGTTTATTGTGGAGCTGACCCCAGTACCCTCAGTACCTGATAATATCACCAACTGTAGGTATTTGAAGATGACAAGCATATCTTAGATTTTATTAATACTACAGATGTCTTTGCTTCTCAAATCATTGATGAAACTGAACTTCAAGAAGCTGAGATGGACTTGGAAGGGGTAATTAATCTGAAGACCAACACAATTCCCAGGAGAATGGTGCAACTAGAGAGGATCTTTGATCTAGACAAGGTCAGAGATCAAGAACGGGATACCAAGAAGGATTCCATCAGTGGACAGTGTGACAAATATAATATGGGAACTCAAGATGATGTCAAATTTTTTTTTATTGGTAAGGTGTGCACTTTGGAAGAAAGGCAAGGAATCATCAATGCACTACATAGATATCCAAATGTGATAGCCTATAGTTATGAAGATTTAATGACTTATGATACATCAATCATAACCTATACTATCCCTCTCAATCCAAGAGTAAAGCCTTTAAGACATAGGCAAAGGCCCATCAATGCTTTACTAGAACCCATAATACAAAAGAAGGTGCAAAAACTATTGTCTGCATGAATAATATTTCTAGTCAGACACTCTACTTGGGTTGCAAACCTGGTTCCAGTAGGAAAGAAAAATGGTGAAATCAGGCTATGTGTGGATTTAAGAAATGTAAATAGAGCATCAAAGAAAGATAATTATCCAGTACCCTCACTAGATGAAGTGCTCCATATTGTCAACAGATCTTAGATGATGTCCTTGGATGGTTATTTTGGATACAACCAGGTCATGGTGCAGTATGAGGACAGGCACAAGACTACTTTCACCACCAAGTGGGGCACTTTTTCCTATAGGAGGATACCTTTTGGCTTAATCAATGTTGGAGCCACATTTCAAAGAGCCATGGAGATTTCCTTTAAGGACACAATTGGTAAGTGCATATTCATTTATATGGATGATCTAACAGTCTTTTCCAAGAAGAAGGGTGATCATATCTTAGATTTGTGCAAAGTTTTTCAGAAATGTAGAGAGTTTGGTATATCACTCAATCCAAAGAAATGCATCTTTGGAGTTACAGAAGGTAAATTGTTAGGGAATGTTCTTTCTGAGAAAGGAATTGTAATTGATCTAGAGTGCATAGAGGCCATTCTTAAGATCCTGCCACCTGCTAGTAAGAAATAAATGAAATCATTATTTGGTAAGATCAACTTCGTGAGGAAGTTCATCACTGGATTCGCAGAAATAGTTAAACTACTGAATGCAATGTTGAAGTAGGAGGCCAAGGTTGAATGGAATGCAGAAGCAAAAGAAGCATTTGCAGGGATAAAGAGGGCTATTGTTGAAGCTCCTATTTTGGTAAGTCTGTACTATGCTAAATCATTCTATATATATTTGTTTGCCTCTGATCATTCTTGTGCTACTATGTTAACTCAAAATAGGATCAAGGGAATGAGCATCCCATAGCATTCATGAGTGCACCATTGAAGGATGTAGAGCTGAGATATCCAAGTGTGGAAAAGCAGGCCTATGCCTTAGAGTTGTAAAGAAATTCAGACATTACATCCTCAAGAACAAAATCTTTCCAATAGTTCTAGATCCTATAGTTAAGATGTTATTGATGCAAAATGAGCTGGGGGAATGCAGAGCCAAGTGGGTAACTATGTTACAAGAGTATGATATGGAAATTCAACCCATGAAGCTGGTAAGAGGGCAAGTGTTTACACAGACAATGGCGGAAATAGGCCCTGATCTTACAACTCATATTTATAATTTGGAGGATGTTTCTCCTAGAGAGTGGTATGATGATATTGTTCATTACCTCTTGACTCAGAGATGCCTTGATCATCTTAATTTAGTATGAAGAAGGGGATTTTTCTTAAAGAGTGACGGTTTCATGTTGAAAGGAGTTTTCCTATATGAGAAAAATCATGAGGGTGTTTATTTGAGGTGCCTAGGAAAGATAGAATCTGAAAGAGTGATGTTGGAGTTTCATGACAGATATGGTATAGGCCATGGATCAACACCTTCTACAGTGAACCAGATTCTGAGAGCTAGTTACTATTGGCCTACACTATTCAAAGATACACACAACCACGTCAGAACCTATCATGTGTGTCAGACTGCAGTGACCAGAGAGAAGTATGCAGCACTCTCACTCCAACCTGTATTCGAGGTAAAACCTTTTGCATAATGGGGGATGGACTTCATAGATCCCATCAATCCACCTTCCTCTGTAGGACATAGATGTATCCTTACCATCACTAATTATTTTAGAAGATGGACTGAGGCCCTTACTTGCAAGCAATGTAGTTCAGAGGTAGTTATTAACTTCATCGAATCAGGTATCATTAATCGTTTTGGATGTCCTATGTCTTTAGTTTGTGATAATGGTCCTGCATTTTCATCGTTGAAATTTTCTAATTGGGCTTTTGACCATGGAATTATCATTAAGTTTGCATCCAACTATTACCCTCAGGGTAATGGGTTAGTTGAGTCATCCAACAAAAATCTCCTGACTATTATCTGCAAACTGTTAGAAAGAAATCCCAAGGATTGGCATACCCAACTTAGATTTTCTCTTTGGGCAGATTGCACTAGACATAAGACTTCCATAGGAATATCACCTTATCACCTGGTTTATGGATTAGAGCCTGTGTTTCCCATTTAGTTAAAGATCCCCACCTTACAGTTCATTACTGAATATTATGATGAGGGAGATAAACATGAGGCCAGACTTGCTGAATTGCTACATCTTGAGGAAAAGAGAGACGAAGCCCTGGAAAACTTTGCTAAACATCAGGGGGTTGTCAAGAGATGGTTTGATAAGGGGGAGCATGGAAAATTTGATAAACTTTGGCTTGGTCCTTACCAGATTTTAGAAATTATGGGAGATAATGCTTTCCGTTTGAAAACTCTCACTGGAGAGGATATCCCACTGCCTGTCAATGGGTAGTATCTAAAGCATTATTTTTAGTCTTGAGTTATTTCAGCTCTTGTATTGTATATAGTTAGATTAGGTTTCCTTTCTGCTTTTCTTTTGCTTGTTTTGGTTAGTGTAGGTTTGCTTTTGTTTTGTTTTGTTTTTCTTGCTTTGCTCTTGCTTTAGAGGTTTCTCTATTTTTGCCTAGATGTGTTACACCTACATTGCAAATATATCATTATCTAGAATTGTTCTAAGTATTTCATTGGAGGACTTTAGTCTTGTATCTTGAAAGGATGGTTGACGTCTTTGCTATTGCCAACAGTCTTAATGTTTGATTTATTAATGGTAGGTCACTGGTTTTGATTTGAATTTGAAGTATTCTGAAATCTTATATCTCTCATATATCTTAAGAATCCTAATGTTAATGTGGGAATCCTTGTGAAGTTTTATCAGGTGAAAAATCCTATTTCTGCTTCAGCGCCACTGTGGTTCTCAACCCTGAGTGTGAACTTCATTGTTCATAGGTTGAAATGAAAAGTGACATAGAAAAGAATATCAAAATAAAGAAAGGTGAAATGTTTAAACTCAAAAGAATGAATTCAACTTATTAGGGGTATTTGAATATCTCTATCAGGGTTATAAATGCCTGGCTGGAAATAAAGCTATGTTTAGAAGAGTCATAGCGATAACCTTGTCGGGGCTATAGATGCCTGACTGGCAACGAGGCTCTATCCATGTTGCTTTTGAAGTTAGAATCCTTACATAGCTTGAATTGACTGAGCTTGGTTTCTACAGTAGCTTAAGGAGGGAAATGAACTCATATGCACACACTTGGATTTTTAGTTTATGAAAGGTTTGGTCTATCCTTTGGTTCTGATTCATTAAATCTTTGCATTCTAACTAGTTTTTTTGATGGCGAGATTGAAACTAGAGATTTTGGGTTCTCGATTCCTATTCGTGATCAAATTCTCTTAAGCATTTTCGTCGCCATTTGTTGTACAGTTTTCACACACACACACCCTGCTGAAAGTAGGGACCCTCTTTTGCTTTGGTTTTGGTCTCTTGGCCCTTTGTTTTTAAGGTTTTATCTTACTTTCACATGTGCTTAAATATTTATTTTGATTTTCTAAGTGTCTCCCCTGAGTTATTCATTGAAGATCTTTGGTTTTGAGTTAAGTTTGGGTTTTCGCTAAAGTTCGGGACTTTCCACCTTGTCTGGATGTTCCTGGATCCTGTTCAAACTCCAGTTGAGCACTGTCATTCAGAGATTTTGGGTTTTCATGGATTTCTGCATGGGCCGTATTTTTTTGGATTTCCTCTTGTTGTCAGGTTTCTAGGTTCTCTGACTGTCTTGTCGATTGCATTTAATGTCATCTGTACCTTTGGAAAGCGATGTATTTAAGTGATTTTAGATGATTATTATGCTATTATGCTTATTTCTTATTGTCATTTGAGCTGAGGAGTGCATTCTTATGAGTGTTGGATTTGGATTTGAGGCGTTGAGTTTGCAAATTATGAATTTGTTGGTGATTTCTTTGGCGCTTTCTTGTCACTATTCCTTGTGGACGCCATTGAACTTTGCATTTTTTGTTTCTGAGATTGATTTTTGCTTCACAATGTTATGTTTTCAATTTCCTTGCTTCTAATTGATGATTACAGATAGTGCTTTGAATTTATAAAGCTTATTTGGGTTTGATTCTCTGTGTTATTTGAACATTTCCACAACTAGGGTTGCATAGCATTGTCTAATTTATGGTCTTCCAAGTGAGTCCTGAGCTCATCTATTCCTTTGCATTGAGAGGGGTCGTGCCCAAGAGGTCATGAGTTTTCCCTAGTAAGGCTTTGGCAGTCAAAATATTTAATTTTGAGCTCGTCCGTGCTTTAATGGCAGATTTGTGGGGTTTAACTTAGGGCATCGCCATTTATCTTTAGTATGTTCTTGAATTGGCTAAGAATGCAAAGAAAATCCATAGAAAGCCCATATTAAACTTTCCCTAAGCTTAAATCCTTGAAATTCATGATTGATTTGGTGTTCTGAGTGTAATCATGATTTAACGCCGATATCCAGTTTTCAGCCTCAATTCGGGATTTTTCATTCCCTCAGGACAATCCGTCTCTCGCGGATTTTCCCGATCTCCTTGGTTTTTCTGAAATCCACTATCATTTTCAGAGTTTCATATACTCCACAGATTTTTGTCAACCCCGAATATTCCCAATCTCTGTCGTTTTCCCAATTTCCTTTGACTTCCCAGAATCTGCATCGCTTTCAAAATTTTACCTTATCCGTGGATTTTCGTTGACTCTAGATTTTCCTGAAGTTCTTGGTTCCCTATTTTTTCTAGATTTTCAAAGTGTCTCTGCCTTCATAGAAATTCATCTCTAGTAGATTTTCCCAAAATTTGGTGAAATGTAAGGAAGTATGGAATAGCATGATTTATTAATGATTTATGATGCATTTTATGTTCTATTCATGCTATCTTATGATCTCCTATGTGGTTTATTGATGGATAATGATCATATTTAATTGTTAGTAGGTGTTTTCATGATTATTCTGCAAGAATCTGTCTAGCCCAGAATTTCCTGAAGTTCCTCTCTGGCTCAAATTTCGTGGATGGTCCTCAAACCTAAATTTTGTTGTGATCATTTTATATGAGTTTTAATAACACCTTGATTGTATGAGGTTCATTCTAATGGTGTTCTAATGGATTAACATTCCCTTTCCTGTGGTTTTTACTATGATTTCCATGTTGAGTGTAGGGTAAATCTAGCAAGGCAATAGCTGGGTCTTCAAGGTCTAATGCAGAAAAGATTAAGATGGACATTAAGAGAAAGATCCCTGAGAGCAAGATTACATTGGTCTAGTCAAAGGCGACTTATACAAATGTTAGATTGTGGGATTATGAAGAATTTAAAAGAAGAATGGCAACAGAGGATTCTCCTTTGGTGGCTAGAAGGATGATGGAATCAAGCTTGTTACATGTTGATGGTTTCCCTTCTATGGTGCAGTGTTATGAGCTAGTCCTCAAGTGTGCCACACACTATGATCAGGACACACAAAGAATAATTGGTCCTCAAGGGAGAGTTGTAGAAAATCTCAACCCTGTTTCCATTGCTCAAACTTTTGATATGCTAGATAGGTCTCATGTGGTGGGATTCAACATGAAGGCAGCTCAGGAGTTCTATAATGAACAAATTGTGAAGTCACAATAGTTTATCAATTCCTGGATGGAGAAGACCAAGTCACACTACTCCAAGTTGCCTAAGCAGTTATTCAGAGCAAAGTTCAAGAAGGACTATTATGATGCCATCACCCTTCTCAACAGGGTGGTTGGATTGAAGAATGTTGGCATGTTTGAGAATTGGATGTACCACGTGATTGTGAGGATGGAGCAAGAGAAGATTAACTACCATTGGGCAGGGGTCATTAGTGGAGTAATTCACGAACAGTTGTCCAATGTGTTGCAAACAAAGTCGTTCACAATGACCTCATATTTGGTCTATGCACTTGTAAGATTCCACCCCTACAAAGGATTGAGTACAAGGGGCACCTTTGGATAGGATATCATCTATGAGGTTTACCCTTAGTTGCATCTAGGAAGCTTGAGCTATAGGAGGGTGAATGATGCATTCACCATGCATATCACTAGATTGCTTCAAGGTGTAGAGAATGTCAGGATTTCAGATCAAGCAAAAGAACTCATCAAGAAATATGGGGCATGCTTTATTTAGTTCCCAACTTTCTCCTACATTTAGATTGATGGCTGCCAGAGAGCTCCATATGGACTTCCAAGATACCCTACCAATCACATTCTACTATTGGAGGTCACTAGGCAAATTTGTGAATTTGATGCCATTGTCAAGAGGGACAAGCATAAGACTAGATTTGGTGGAGACTTCCCCTTGAGGATTGGTTCTAGAGAGGCTTGTCCTTCCATTGGTTCTTCCCAAGCTTCAGAAGAAGAAATGAGTACTCCTAGCTTGTCTTTCCAGTCCAAGAGATCCCCGTATGATATCACGGGAGAAGCCCAAAAGAAGGCCAGTAGAGAGTATAGCCATAAGGTGGATTTAGAGAACTACTGGGCCAACTGTAGTGATGAATTTGAGGTCAGAAAGAAGAAGTTTTCTTGCCTTCCAGTTGAATGAGTCTGAATATACAATGTGAAGGAAATCCCAGACCAATTTGATGATGATGGAAACTTGATCTAGGATCATGCTTATGAGGCCATAAAAGACAGACCAATTGCTGATGTGGATTGGTTGGAAGAGGAAACAGTGAAGGATCCGTCACCTAAACAAGAGGAAGAACATGTTGAAGAGAAGGAAAGAAAGATAGATGAGACTCCTGATAAATAGAATTTGAGTGAAGAAGCACGTAAAGGTCAACAAGAAGAGGAAAAATAGGCTGAGGTGCATTTGGAATCTGCTGTCCTTGGTTGGTTGGACAGGGAGATAAAGAGAAAACAAGTTGTTGTGGAAGATAGTCTGCCAAATTCTGATGCACTACTAGCCAAAATTGGAAAAGTCAAAGGTAAGAAGAAGACTAGGGTGATCTCGAGGATTGAAAGAGATTAAGATCATAAGAGAGATGTTCACATTGCCACCCCTACTTTAGATAAAAAAAAAAGAGATGATGTGGCTAGAAAGGATTACAATGTTCAGACTTTCAATTTGGGGCCTACATCCGTTGAGCAGGATATTGAGGATTATGAGGTGTCTAGTGCGGTCATCTTGGATAGATTGAGAAAGGAAATAAAGACCACGCAGGAGCTAAAGAAAGAAAATGAGAATCTTAGGAAATTCTTGGAAGATTTGATGAAACCCCTACAATCTATTAATCCCTTGGTTTTTGCTACAAAGCCTTTACCTCAGGAGACCATTACCGAGCTTGAAAAGATGAAGGCTTCCACTCTTGCTACTACAAATTGGTTGCAAGGTGTGCAAACCAAGGGTAATGAAGCTATCAAGGAGATTTTTTCCACTGGAAAGGATGCTATCAGGGAAACTGATTGGTTGAAGGCAGTGTTGGCACAGGATAGGGAAGATACGGATCTCCTGCTATAGAAAACTAGAACTATCTTGTAGTATACTAGGGATAGGCTAGTAAATGATAAAATTCTTCCTTCCTCAGGAGCTACTAAACCTTGGGAGTGGTTTGAGGCACTGTAGATTAGGTATAAGGTTTTGAAAAAGATTTACAAACAGAGGAGACAGATTGATGATACCCTAGCTAGTGTGTACAATGGCTCCATTTCCTTTTTTGAGATTATGACATGGAGAAGGAAGATTGATCCCAAGTATTTATGTTTGGAATAGTTGAGGAAGTGATGGCATGATGTTTATGTCCCAATTAATGATGATTCCATTTCTGAGCACCAGTTGGATGATACGGCCACATACATTGTTGTCATTGATAAATACCTAACCTATAGGGGTTATTAGGATAAATTGATAAAGCAGTCAAGGGAGGAAATTGCATCAATAGAGAGGTGACTTAGGGTTTTGCCTTTGCCACATATGGCCAACTTGGGTAGGGTGCTTTTGAAGGTTCATGAAATGCAAGATTGGAATAAGGACAAGGGGGAAGACAGTTAATGATTAGCTACATCGAGATTTGTGCTTCCCTATTATTTTTCCATGCATCGTTCTGAGCTACATTGGAGATCCAAGGTGGACCTAGATGAAGTTCATGAATTTAATGCATATTTTATTTTGAATTTCACTTGGTCAACTTGTGGTGCCTTATTATTATTGCAAAATCTTATCTAGGCCGACATGTTTTGGGGGTTGTATAAATTTGGCATTTTGCCTCATTTGTAAGGGTTAAGAAGTTTTAGATATAGACAAATAGAGAGCTAGTTAGAGTGAATTAAGTAGAGCAAGTGTTAGCAAGTAGTTGTTCTCAAGAAAATATTGTAATAGAAAGTTGGAATTGTTGCTATAGTGGATAATTTGATGCAAGTAATGACATTGTGATTTGGTGCCATACTTGTGTTTTTTTATCTTGCATGGTTCTTGTTGTTCTATCTTTTGAATTGCTTTGAGGAGGTTAATATTTAGATTAGATTAGATTTAATAATGTTCATGGTTTGATATTTGAAGTGTTATAGCAATCCCTGGTCCATACTTTTTGCAACCAACTTATTGTTAGTTGCTTTGCAAAGTTAGCCTCGACTTTTATATTCATTGTACTTGTGTGTGAGAAAATTGGATCAAATCGTAATTAAAACCAACACATGTTAATAAAACATTAAATCGAAAAGCTGAAAGAAAGAAAACAAAATATGCAAACCGTAACAACAGCCTTCCGAAATCATGTTATCCTCCTCTATCTTCACTATTTTGTTGCTTTGAAATGGCTCTCAGATCAGCAGATAGAGCTCAACAAAATGACAACATGAAGAACGAGATTTAGAATGCAAACTATGCTAAGAATACCAGATTTTTAAAGTTGATAATGGAGGGATGTTGGTTGTTCACTTCAGCAGCATAACGACTTGATATGATGACAAATGAAGAATGATAAGAATGAATGAAAGATTGAGGAATGATTTTGGCAGAATGAGGATGTCTGAAGAAGATCTGATCCAAATGGCTTGTGAAATGATTGATTTATAGATTTTCAAAGGAAAAAGCTCAGTTGGCAATGATCAACAGTTGAGATTCAATCTGGTAAGATGAATGGTATAGGATTTTCGAAAGTCGAGAGGGAGATAGAAGGTTTCCTCTTTTTCAATTTTTCTCATTCAGATCTGAAGGAAGGTTTTTGTTTTGAAGGATGAGTTGAAATGAGATTTCATAATTAAATAAATAAACTTAATTATATGAGAAGATGAATTTAGAAATTTACATAATTAAATAAGTAATATTTAATTATGTGAGAAAGATAGATTTAGAAAGCCTTAAATTAAATATTTAAAATATTTAATTTAACTATGAGATGAAGAGGAGGAATATTCCATTTTGAATATAAATATTCAAACCTAGAATAATATGATAATTAAAATAAATAATCATAATTATTTAATTTAATTAAGAGTGTATACACTTAAAAATGGTCATATCACGTTGTCTGGTAATTAATTAAATATTTTTATTTAATTAAAATCTTTTGATTCTATCTACGTATAAATAAATTTAAATAATTTATTTATATTGTTCATGATCACCTTTTCATATTCATTTCTTAATTAATTAAATAAATGTTACAATTTATTTATATTAATTATCATATAATCTTAGTTTGAATATTTTATTCAAATAAAGATTAAAATATTATAATTCTTCTAAATATCATTTGTAATTAAATATTCCAAAATATTTGATTATTTCCTCTAATCTAATATTCATTTTTAAATCATTTCAAAATTCCTCTAATTCAATTCAAAAATCTATTCATAATTAAATATTTCCAAAATATTTAATTAAATTCTTCTAAATATTTCAAAAATATTCTAAAGTCATTCACAATTAAATATTCCAAAAATATTTAATTAATTCTTCTATAGTTTTCAAAAAAATCAAAAATCAAAAAGCAATAGAGGAAATTAAATAAATTTAAATATTTATTTAATTTGGGATTTATCTTCAACTCCCGGGAAACAAACTGCCAAAACAGAAAATTAAATTTCTCTGTTTCTGTGCAGGCTTGTTCCCGTGGGTTGAAGACAAGCTTCCATTCTTCTCTCCAACCTCTCAACCTCCTCCCTTTTCTTCTCAACTTCTCAATCTCTCACCATTCAAACATACCAGACAATTCACAGCCGTAGATTCTTGCCAGCAAGGATGAAGCCTGCAAAAATCTATAAATACAGCTGCCGGGAGCTCCAAATCATATAGAATCAGAAGCAAGAAAACTATAGCCAAATTACAAGCAGCATTAGCATTCATAGAGTATTATCATAGCAATAGCAATCATAGCAATAGAATCATGACTTATCTCATCTACAGCCCCTGTACATAATCTACAGCCCCTGTCCATCTTCACCATCATTTAGGATAGTTTTCCTTTGCATACTCGTTCTGCAGCAGTCATTTGGAGAAGCTCACACAATCTGAGAGCCAGAAAGCTTCAAACCAATCTCTGGAGATAGAGAAAGACGGAACGTTCTTGAAGAATTTTTATTTTATAGCCAAGTTTATTTCAAATTTTCTTCAATTTAAAGTTCTGTTAATAGTGTTTTGTTTTAATTAGATTAACATTAGAATACATTACACATTTTTGGCGCCCACCGTGGGGCTCTTGCCCCCTTTTTAATGTTTTGTTTGTAGTTTTTTTGACAGGTTACAGGAAAAACAGCAGAATAGCGCAGACGACACGTTTTTGAAAAAACACTTCCAGTTTAGCACCCGTGACTAATCTTTCAGCGCCCGTGACTAATCCTTCAGCGCCCATAAAGTCTGTTTCAGCGCCCTTGAAGTATTTTTCAGCGCCCGTGACTAATATTTCAGCGCCCGTGACTAATCCTTCAGCGCCCGTGAAATCTGTTTAGTGCCCGTAAAATCCTTCAGCGCCTGTAAAGTCTGTTTTAGCGCCCTTAAACTCTGTTTCAGCGCCCGTGATAAATATTTCAGCGCCCGTAATGTTTATTTCAGCGCCCATAATATTTCTTGCAGCGCAAATTTTTAAAACACTGTAATCTGTAATCTGTACTCGTAGTTTAGTTTTAACTGATTCCGACGCAGCCGCGGACAGTTAATAATCTAAGGATAAAATTTACCAATCCTAGGGTAGTCATCTAAAGGATAAAATTAACCAATCCTAGGGTAGCCATTTAAAGAAAAACGAACCAATCCTAGGATAGACACATCATTTCTCAATTTTAGCTTAAAATGAATTTTCTGTTTATGTGAAGCAAAATCTTCACTTAGTTTAGAAAATTTCAATTTGGTGCTTAAAATTGAATCTAGTGTTTGCTTTGTTCTCAAGTGATAGGCCTATGCTCTCCCCTTAACTGGGTGATCAAAATGCCAAACTCACTTATTCCTTTTTATGCATCTTTAAGTTTTATTACAACCTTGTAGAGAGCCTGCTCTTGTGGGAAAAAGTACTCACCCAAGAGGAACGACTCAAGTGGGTTCAAGCCAAAGCCAGGCTATTCCACCCCACTATAAAATTTAAAGCAAAATTGGGGAAACCCTCTTTTGACGGTAGTGTGCATGATAACCATCCCCAAAGCCTTTGTTCTAAAGGTAGGGAGGTCTCTCGAGGGAGTTTATCATTTGCCGCACCGAACGGAAATCCTTACTACGAACCTAGTGTAGTAACTAACCGAGTCAGTATCCAAACATCATTTCAATTACAGTGCAGGGGAGGGAAGAATCTACCCCCAAGATACTCACCATATAACTGCCAAGGATTGTTTGCTCAGGGGATCCGGTATCCACTTCCGTCACTCTGAGTACGCACCTGGAAAAGACAAAAACACGGGCGCCCTTTCGGGGGTGACACGGCTGTGTGAGTCGACGCAGTTTTAAGATGTGGGCTGTTGATTGCTATGATGACCTACTTGAGAACTAAGAGTGAGTCTGTTTGAAGTGCTTGTCATGTGTAAAACCTGTTAAAACAATTTTTGAAAAACATTTTGGTTACACACTTGATGTTTAGCATAGGACTTAAAAACAATTGTTTTCAACTTGTTTGATGTGTTTTCATTACATTAATTTAGATAAAGATCATCCAAAACACTCATTATCATATTGATCAATCTCATGTTACGAGATTGGAAATCTACAAAGTTTGTAAAGAAATCCGTTTCCAAAAGGATTAAGAAGCCAAAGAAACCTCTCAACCACAAGAAATTATTGAAGAAACAAAAATTCTTATATCAAAGTCGAAAAGTTTTACTTAAATATAGAACTTTTCTTCATAGGTATCATGATTGTGTTAGAGGTCTTTCAGATGATTATGCCATAGAGCCTTTGTATTCACAAGCTTATTTTCAAAGAAGAGCCCTTTCTCAAAGGCATAACCATAGTCAACGCATCCGTTTTAGTTATATTCCCCAACCAGCAATTGAATACTCTACTCGTCCAAATCAAATCTTACAATAGAGAACTTAGAATATATTGGGCATTTATCATTAAATCCATCTTTTTACAAAGCCATGATCAAAACTTCATAAAGTGCAACAACCATCCTTTTCTAGATCTTTTGCTTATATTCCCACCAACAGGATTTTCATCCTTTCACTTAGGGAACAACACAAGTTACAAGATTAGAAAATTTCATGTAAAGTCATAGAATTTTCATTCTATCTTGACCTTCATACATACCACATCAATTGCACTATTTAACTCTTTTGATCAAAAGCGAGTAAAATCTTGATACAAATCTATGCCTGTCTTCACAAGATCTCAAAAACAAATGGAAAAAGACGAAGGAGAAACTACAACTAGTAAAATGGGTGATCGAAATGAAAAAGAAGAGGAAACATTTAATATTGATGAGATAACGGAAGAAAAGCTTCAAGAAGCAGAACAAGATCCTCAATTCCATACTCTTATGGAGAGAATCCTAGAACGTAACAAAGAAAAATACTTCCTTACATTAGCTAATCAAGGAGCTAAGTTGCCTCACACCTTTGACATAGAGGGGATTAAACAAAATCCTGAAAATCCTCCTAATGACTTTAGTGCTCTTAATCAACAGATCAAAGAATTACAAGGGCAAATAAAGGAAATGCAAGGAGGTACAACAAAGAAATATGTTTTGGAAGACATATCTCCTTATCCATTTGATAGGAGTCTTCAAATGATCCCATTTCCAAAACATTGTGAAATTCCTAAGTATGATAGGTATAATGGAAAAACCGATCCCATAGACCATGTTAGGGATTTCCGAAACATGAGTCTTGAATTTGCCTATGATGATACTTACTTGATGCGATTATTTCCACGAAGTCTAGGTGTACAATCCATGGAGTGGCTTTCAAAAATCACTCCACCTATCAAAACTTTTGAGGAGTTGATAAATCAGTTTATCTCACAATACGCCTACAATATTCAACATCAAATAACAATGCTTGATCTTTGTAAAGTGAAACAAAAGGTAGGAGAACCCTTTACTACATTTTTACAAAGATGGAGAAGGTTATTTGCACGATATTCTCGTCCTATTCCTGAAAAGGAAAAGATGGATATTTTTATCAATAGCCTTGATCCAGAATTAAGCTATAGGCTTAACCTTCATTGTCCTCATAACTTTGAAAAACTGATTGAAAATGCAATCACTATTGAAGGGGCCTTGGTTAAAAGGGGAGTGATAAAACTTGATAATCCAAGTACATCAAATCAAAACAACGATAAAACAAGGTTTTGGAATAGAAACAAAAATGTTGTTAATGATGGTATAGTGGATGCAAATAATTTACGAACAAGGCCATCCGTTTTCAATCTATCAAGTGTTCCAAGAAACAATTCACAAGGAAATACAATACAACAAGGAAACAACAATCAACAAGGACAAATTTCCAAGCAAGAGAACATAACCAATCAAAATACCAATCAAAATCGTGGTAATTTCAATAATAATCTTGGCAATACCCAAATATCAAATCCGTCTAGACCTTCATTCTTTTCAAATCGACGGACTTTTACTGCTTTGGGTCAATCTCTTGAATCTGCTCTCAAGGAACTTCTTGATAATAAGGTTATCACTTTACCACCACAAAGAGATTATGAGCCACGAGTTAAACCAACATCATGGAATGACTTGTATTATTGCAATTATCATCGATGTAAAGGCCATAGGACAAACAATTGTCAAGCTTTGAAAAATCTAGTACAAGATTTAATTGACAATGGTACTATTACAATTGAGGGACATCATACCAATGATGATCATCAAGCATTCAAAGATCCTTTGCCAAACTACCAAAAGGGGGAAACATCGGATACCAAAGCCAAAAGCATACATAATGTTGAAGACAATATAATCCGTCATATTTATACAGATGATAATCGGATTAATGTTATCAAAATCAAAGGAAAACAAGAATATCAACAGGTTAATGTAACAACAAGAGGTCAAGCAAAGGTTGTTTTAAAAGGAAGTTCGTCTAAAACAACTATTTCTTCTCCAACTCAGTATAATCTGGTTGATCAATTGAGAAAAACATCAGCTCAAATTTCTATTCTTGAACTTCTTAAAATATCCCCTATACACAAAAATATTTTAGAAGAAGCGCTTGTGAACACAACTGTTGATACTGATCTAGATGCAAACAGATTTCAAGCCATGGTAGGACATTTGTCTTCCCCCACTTGTCTTTCATTTTCGATAAAGATGATGCTTCTATGACACATCCACATAATTCCTCGCTCTATCTTGAAGTCATGATCCATAAACATCGAATTAGACGTGTCTTAATAGATGGAGGAGCCGGTTTGAATATTTGTACCTTAAAATTGATAAATTCCTTAGGAATTTCAGAAAATGAAATTGATTCACGAAGGAAGATAACTATTAAGGCATATGATGATGAAGAAAGAGCTTCTAAGGGATTAATATTGCTACCTATCAGAGTGGGACCTGTTGTGAAGAATAATTTTTGTCAGGTTCTAGATTGAGATTTGTCTTATAACATACTTTTGGGTCGTCCGTGGATTCATGATATGCAGGCCGTACCATCAACATATCATCAATGTATCAAGTTTCCATATGATGGACAAGAAATAACCATACAAGCTGATTACAATAGTACCCAAACTTGTTCCAATCTTAGGGTGAGTCAAGATGTCTTTGTGCCACATAATAGAGAAGCTCTTGTTGTTTCTTCTTCTAATTTACAAGTCCAATTGCAAGAATTAACAAAGAATCTTGATACTAAGCTGAAATTTAAAGACAAAGGGGTAGGTGAATATTCACTATCTCTTTCTACTTTGCCTCCTTCTCCAAGATCACATGGATTACCAACTTTATCAAATCAAAAGATTGCAACTGCTTCTACATCTCAAACTTCCGTGCCAATCACAAAGTTTGATGGAAAATTCATTAGAGCTAATACCACTGAAGAAGAAGCTGAAGATAGGGACATCCTAAATTGGCTATACAAAGATGAAGATGAATCTCTCTTGCACATTAAGTTACCTAAAGAACAATATGGTAAAGGGTACGCTATCATGCAAAAGATGGGTTATGAAGGAAATGGTCCTATAGGGAAACGAAGAGAAGGAATTGTGGAACCAATTCAGCCTATTTCAAAGCATTCAAGTGATAAAACAGGACTTGGATATGGTAAAGATAAAGAAGAACTTACTTCACAGCAGACATCATTAGTTCATGAAGGAGAATCCGTGTCAGATAAATCTCATGAATCAGTTTTCCAATTACAAAATAGTTCAGATACTGATTCTAATGAATATGAATGGGACACCATTTATAATGATGAATTCTGGAAGGATAAACAAGTTGATATTATACACAAATATGCACCTGTTCTTATACAAGGAGAAGGGTCAAGGCCTTCACTCGATTATGTTTTACAAAGCGATCATGACTCAAGTGAGGAAGAATCAGATTCTAACGAGATGGATAATCAACAGGAGAATACCATCATAGACCTTGTCTACCATGAGGATGACAACCACATCATGACTTTGACAATTCAAGACCTTACCCAACATAATGATCCTATGCCTTTAGTTTATCCAGAACTTATAGATTGGGATATTGACGCACCTATCCACATTCCTACATTCAGTAATGATGAAGATGTTATAACTTTCCTTTGTTCCTCAAATGAAGAAAACAATTGTTTCATTCAAGAATCTTATACTCATGATTTTGACAAGGAGAGTGTCAAGTCTCTTAGCTGCAAAATAAATGAAATAAAAGATGGATCTATTGATGAAAACCGAAAAAAGGCAGTGATAGATCAAAACAAAAGAAAAATAAAGAGCGAATCTGACAGTGAAAACCTTTCTGAGGCATTGAAGGATGAGAAATTTGACACTCTTCCCAAGTATTATCATGAAAGATCTTCTATTTTGATTGAACCAACGGAATCAATCAACATAAGTACACCAGAGCAGCCAAAAGTTGTGCAAATTGCAGCATCATTAACAGTTGAAGAAGTCCAGAAATTCATGCAATTCTTGAAGGATAATCAAATTAACTTTGCTTGGTCATATGCTGATATGCCAGGGTTAGATCCTAATTTGATAATGCATCATTTATCTATCAAACCTGGGATAAAACCTGTAAAGCAAAAGCTCAGAAAGATGCATCCACATGTTGCATTATTGGTCAAGGAAGAATTAAAGAAGCTTTTAGATGTTGGATTCATTCGAACTATTGACTATGTAGAATGGATTTCAAACATTGTACCTGTTTCAAAGCCAGATGGAAGGATCAGAGTTTGTACAGATTTCAGGGATTTAAATAAAGCATGCCCTAAAGATGATTTTCCTTTACCTAACATAGATTTGATTGTTGACTTAACTGCTGGACATGCAATGTATTCATTAATGGATGGATTCTCAGGATACAACCAGATAAAAATTGCACCAGAAGATCAAGATAAAACAGCGTTCACATGTCCTTGGGGTACTTATTGCTGGAATGTCATGCCATTCGGGTTAAAGAATGCTGGAGCTACTTATCAAAGAGCAATGACAACTATTTTTCATGATATGATGCATACATTCATGGAAGATTATGTTGACGATTTACTTGCTAAATCTCATACACGAGATGAACACCTAGAAATCTTGTCAAAAATCTTTGTCAGAATGGAAAAATTCAATGTTCGACTGAATCCAAAGAAATGTGTCTTCGGTGTTACATCTGGAAAACTCCTAGGGTACATTGTTTCAGAAAAGGGTATAGAAGTTGATTCAGAAAAGGTACAAGCTATAATGGACATGCCTCCACCACGAAATATCAGTCAATTAAGATCCTTGCAAGGAAGATTACAGTCCATCAGAAGGTTTATAGCTCAACTGGCAGACAAAAGCTTGCCATTCACACATTTATTGCATAAAAATGTTCCATTTAAATGGGATGACAAATGTGAAGCAGCATTCAATCAGATCAAGCAATATCTTACACATCCACCAGTTCTAATTCCGCCTATTCCGGGAGAGCCGCTTATACTCTATATTTCAGCAACAGAAGTATCTTTGGGTGCATTGCTAGCACAAGAAGACTCTACAGGTAAGGAAAGGGCTATATATTATATCAGCAGAACCTTAACAAGACATGAGTTAAACTACAGTTTCATTGAAAAAGCTTGTCTTGCAGTAGTGTTTGCTTCTCAAAAGTGGCGACATTATATGTTAACTCATACAGTTAGGTTGATAACAAAGATTGATCCATTAAAGTACCTATTAAGCAGAGCTACTTTAACAGGAAGACTTGCAAAATGGGTAATGATATTAAGTGAGTTTGATATTCACTATGTAGACCGAAAAGCGATTAAAGGACAGGTCATTGCAGATCAGTTAGCTGAAGCTCCTCTACAAGAAGACAATCCAATGCATATTGAGTTTCCTGATGCAGATGTCTTTACAACAACAATTCAGAGACCATGGGCATTATACTTTGATGGATCATATACACAATATGGCTCGGGGGCAGGGATTCTTTTTGTTACACCTGAAGGACATACCATCTCAAGATCATATCGGTTGATGTTTCCTTGCACAAATAACATAGTAGAATATGAGGCATTACTCATAGGATTAAAGATAGCTTTGGAATGGCAGATTACAGAGCTGGAAGTTTATGGTGATTCACAACTTATCATTAATCAAATCAATGATGATTATCAAACCAAAGATGATAAGTTGCTACCATACAAACACATGGTGGATGATTATAAGAAATATTTTGTGTCAATTAAGTTTTCACAAATATCAAGAATTGACAATAAAGCTACAGATGCAATGGCTACCATTGCTTCTTTATTACAAATATCAGAAGATCAAACCAAGTATGAATTCTTGGTGGAACAATTGTTTTCTCCTGCATATGATAATCCTGAAACCCAAGTTATATGTCATTTGACTGGTTCAGATTCACCCTTATATGGCAAAACATATACCTATTTGAAAGATAACATCTTGCCTTTAGATTTATCACGAAACCAAAAACGAATTTTATTCGCCAATCATCCCGTTATACCTTAATTTCCAATATCCTTTATAGACGTGGTCTTGATGGTACACTCCTTAGATGTCTTGAACGTGATGAATCTGAAAAAGCCTTACAAGAGGTTCACAGTGGTATTTGTGGAACTCATTCAAGTGGTTTGACCTTAGCAAAGAAACTTGTCAGAATGGGATACTATTGGCCTACAATGGAGCAAGATTCTTTTACTTTTGTTAAGAAATGTTCTAAATGCCAGATTCATGGGAATCTTATTCATGCACCTGCACAGGAATTGCAGACTTTTATTTCAACATGGCCTTTTTCTCAGTGGGGATTGGATCTTGTTGGTAAAATACATCCTTCATCGTCAAATGGTCATAAGTTTATCATCACAGCTACTGAGTATTTTACAAAATGGATTGAAGTTGTTCCTCTAACAACAGTGACTGGTAAACAGATATCTTCATTTATCCTGAATTACATTATTTGTAGATATGGAATTCCTAATTCTATTGTTACTGATAATGGAAGACCTTTTAAGAATCAGGATGTTGATGAACTTTGTGAAAGATTTCATATCCAACACAGGTACTCTACACCTTATTATCCACAGGGTAATGGTCAAGCAGAAGCTTCTAACAAAACCATTTTGAAGATATTGAAGAAGACAGTAAATGATGCTGGACGTGATTGGCATGTTCAACTCAACCCAGCTTTGTGGGCATATAGAACTAGTATTCACACACCAACAGGAGCTACACCATATGCTTTAGTCTATGGAGCAGAAGCAATCTTACCATTGGAAGTTGAAATACCTTCGCTTAGGGTTTCACTTAAGGGATTGATAAGTGATGAAGACTACCGAGTTTCTCGCCTTCAAGAACTCGAACTGTTAGATGAAAGACGCCAACATGCAGCTGATCACTTGAAAGGTTATCAACAAGTCATGTCTCGTAGTTATAACCACAGAGTTAAACCATGGGCATTTCAAGTGGGTGACTTAGTTTTGAAGGAAAATCCACGTAATCAGCAAGATAGAGAAAAGAAAGGCAAATTTGAACCTAATTGGCTTGGTCCATTTGTCATTATAGCAGCATATGGTTCTGGAGCATATTAGTTATCCACATCAGAGGGGGACCTGTTTGAAGAGCCAACAAATAGTATTCACCTTAAGAAGTTCTATGTCTAAAAAATCATAAAAAGTCCTGAAAAAATCAAAAAAAAATCATAAAAAGTCCTGAAAAAATCAAAAAAATCAGAAAAATCTTGAAAAAGTGCAATAAAAATAAGTGGTGAAAACTTGGCAAACAAGCACTACTTGTGATCGAAATGGGCTCCTCCATTTATTAGTTTATGTCTTATTTTCACTTTAGGCATCATTCATCCACGTCTATCATCTGTAAATATCTTTCATTATCCATATCTTTAGGTTGTGTTTACATTGGGGGCAAAACGCAGAAAAATACAAGAGAGGGGCAACGAGCTTTCAAAATATCACAAGCAGACAAGTAACAGTTTGACAAAACAAAACGAACATTGTCAAATCAACTCAATCATAAACATGTTTATGCCAACAAAATGATCCAAACAACTATCGAAGTGAGAATATCAATGATGATAACCAAGTTGGATGATCTTAATCTAAATAAATGTTTGAAATGTCTTAAACAGGATTTGAATAGTTGTTTAATTTTCTATCATATCTCTGGAGTAATTCGATGATGTACTGAACTAGAAAAGCAAGGAAGGAGTATAATTTTTCTTTGTCTTCTGTTTGTGAGGAAATCATTAGTACTATGCAAATTGGTCGCGAGACATGCGCTACTATGTATCATGGATGACATTTCAGAATTTGCATGGGAAAAGGGTTAACTCTTGTCTGTTTATGCAAGCAATACTCAGGTCATCTTGGTTTAATTATACCTAGATGCTTGTATTAACTTGCTATATCAAAAATCATGAAAGCAATACTCAGGTCATCACTGGTGCTAACATACCCTTTGATGCTTGTATTAACTTTCAACATTTCAAAGCTCTATGATGATACAAAAAGCATGTATAAGCTCTCCAAATGGCAATATTGTATGAATGTCCTGCATGGTTAGTATAGGTTGCATTCATGTTAGAATTTGCATCTTGCATTCATAGATTCCTAAAAGCTGGAAAAAAAAAAAATCAAAGATTTATATCTCTTCAAATATGACTGAGTATATTTTGACATTCACAAAACATCATACATTCATTCATTTATCATAAACATCATTTCATAAATTATTGCATCATCTATCATAAACATCATACATTCATTCATTTATCATAAACATCATTTCATAAATTATTGCATCATCTATCATAAACATCATACATTCATTCATTTATCATAAACATCATACATTCATTCATCTATCATAAACATCATACATTCATTTATCTCATACCATCATGAAACCCTCATATGCATACACATCATATATCATGTAAAATCATCACTGCATTTCATATATCTCAAAATGAATGTCAAAATGTACAAGGATGTCAAACTACAAATGATATAATATCATCAAAAATGTGATCATCTCACGGTGTATACAAAATGTCTCAACAGAATATCATGAAAGAGATCATATACAATGCACTAGGCTGAGCTATCCTGTGATGGAGCTGGCCTAGGACCTGTATCACCTGCCCCTGATGGACCTGTATCACCTGCCCCTGATGGACCTGCTCCGCCTGACCCCGATGGCCCTCTAGGAGGTAATGGCTGTGTCACACCCCTGCTGGTAGTACGAGAGCGACCATGAGTAGATCGTGACTGAGTGTAGCTCTCTCTCTGCTCAGCTGGGACTGCATCATGATATCTAGTGCGATAAAACTCTGCCTCTCGAGTAGCCCTCGTAACCTCTCTCATCATATCACCTGGCAAAGTGCTCCCTGCCACTCTCTGTAGGCTATCTGCTAAGGCAATGGCCTGCTCACCCCGCTGTCTAGCTGCATCTCTCTCGGCAGTGATCAAAGTCACCTGACCCTGCAACTGTGAAATCAAGGCACATTACTGTGATGGTGAGCACCTGGCTTCATCTTGTGCTTTCTTGCAAGGATATCGACTTCCTTCTTTAGCGGATCCCCGGCGAGAATGGGTGATGTCACCTCACATCAGTCAGTCCCACCTCTACCTGCACTACCTCCTCTGCCACCTCTCCTGCCACCTCTCCTGCCGTCTCTCCTGCCACCCCTACCATCACCACCATCATCTCCATCTGAGTCATCATCTCCACTACCCTCCTCGTCCTCACTGTCCTTTGAATCATCATCACCTAACTCTGAGTCTCTCTGTCGACGTCTCTGTCCAATGACAGGAGCAACAGCCTCATCGGGATCAAACATATGTGGAGGAGGATGCTGTAGAACATACTGAACATACTCTGGTGTCGCCCCTGCATCTAGAACATCCGCCTGGTAGTCCCACATCTGTGCACCTAAACTGATAAACTCTTCCACCACTGCATCATAAGAGATCCGTGGGCCCCACACTGCAAGCTCTGCCTGTCGCCGTGCATAAATAGCTGAACCAACAGGCATACCCTGAGTCCGACCAAACTGTCGTAATACACGTCCAGCAAGAAATCTCTCCAAAATCCATGTGGTCCGTCCAATCAAAAATCTAGAAGTGCATACAAAAGGCATCTCCCTCGCATCCTCTGGCCATGGCTCACAATCCAAATATGGCCTCCAGCATACTGTATCCAAACTATCCAATAGCCGCTGCCAATACACTAGCTTGCCCAGTCTAGGCTGAGCAATAATATGTGAATATCTCCATCTGTATGGTCGACCAGCTGGACGATCTCCTCGAGTCAATGGACGTAATACTGCAAAATGCTCCCATGCCCATATCTGTAATAATGAGCATCCGACAGCAAAACTCCGGCCTCTACCATATACAATGTGATGTAGCTCGTCATATAAGTGGGCTAGCATACAGGTACCCCATGCATATCGTGTGCCCTGCATCACCATGCTCTCTAAGACATGACCCCATCCGATCGCGAACCCCTTCGACCTATGGTCGGGGCACAACACACCTCCAATAAATCCTGCAAGTACAGCCGGTAGTGGTGGATAGGCATCTGTAATCTCACCCCATGGGATGTAGTACCCAGCAATCTGATCATCTCTGAATATCCGTCTCAACGCAAGAGTACCTCCAGCCTCTCGTCTGTCAAAAAAAACAATCTCTCCCATCACTGGGATCCGTAGGATGCGATATACATCCTCGGGAGTCACTGTAATCTCGCCGGTCGATAGATGAAAGGTGTTGGTGTCGCTATGCCACCGCTCTGCAAGTGCTGTCAATAGAGCCCTATTGAGGCGAACCTTGGGCATATCAAGTAATGCAGTCAAACCACAAGCATCAATCACATCTCTATCAGACTGTAATAAATGTGGAATCAATGACCATGTGCTCGGGAAAGCCTCTCGTATCTGCAGGACACCTAGTCTCTCCTGTTCACATACTTCATCAAAACAACATCAATATCAAATCATCTTAACATATCAATCCAAAATGAATCAATCAAATTATTTGTTATAGAAATAATATCAAAATCATGTTTGTTTTTAACAATCTTAGAAGCAAACAAATCAATCAAACTATTTGTTTTTCATTATCATGGAACGCAAATAATCAACATCAAGTTTCTTTCTAACAACTTTAGGAGAAAACTTATCTATACTATTTGTTTTTAACAACTTTAAAAGCAAATTTATCAGCTACTATTTGTTCTCCAACAACTTGGGAAACAAATTTATCATGTGGAACAAAATGCGCTACAGAACTAGTTGTATGCGCTACAAAATTCTTTATCAGCGCTAAGTAACTTTTTGCGCTACAGAATCAATTAATGGCGCTATGATTTTTATCAACAGCGCTATGGAATATTTTGCGCTACAATATTTGTTAAGAGCGCTGCAATACATCTTAGTTGCGCTACGATATCATATGCGCTATGAAAATCATCAAATGCGCTATGAAATCTATCACAGGCGCTACGACATTGTATGCGCTATGGAAATTTCAAATGCGCTACGATACGCCTTAAGGGCGCTATAATATTGTATGCGCTACGAAAATTGTTGAGTGCGCTACGAAAAACTTTAAGAGCGCTAAAACTCAATGTTTTTGAATTAAAACATTAAAAACGTGCGCAAAATGAAATTTTCGACAGACAAGCAGTTACGAGACACATACCGGAGGTCCGTAGTGCGCCGGCTGCTGATGACGTCGGATACGCTCGAAACGGTGCAGGTGAACTGGAAGTGCCATGATTGTCAACCCAGAGCTCAAAATTTGCAAATTTTACTAGGTTAAAATTGAAAATGACATGGAAAATGACATTTTTAACTTATATAATGGTAAAATTGGGGCATTTTATCATATTTTTACATACCAGGGGCAATTTCTTCATCAAATTTTCATTTAATATTTCTTCGGGTCAGTTTCTTCACATCATTATTTTCAAACGATGAATCAACATCTTCAAAATCAAAAAAATTGAAAAATTCCACAAAAATCTAAAAAAAAAAAAATTCAAAAATTCAAACATCGATTCATCGTTCGCGGGGGCATACACATACATCTATTAAATGTTTCAAATCAATATTTGGGGCAAAATTTCAAAATTCTTTGAAGTAATGCGTAAAACACATCACTTCAAAGAGGGGCAAAATGTATACACTTAAAAATGGTCATATCACGTTGTCTGGTAATTAATTAAATATTTTTATTTAATTAAAATCTTTTGATTCTATCTACGTATAAATAAATTTAAATAATTTATTTATATTGTTCATGATCACCTTTTCATATTCATTTCTTAATTAATTAAATAAATGTTACAATTTATTTATATTAATTATCATATAATCTTAGTTTGAATATTTTATTCAAATAAAGATTAAAATATTATAATTCTTCTAAATATCATTTGTAATTAAATATTCCAAAATATTTGATTATTTCCTCTAATCTAATATTCATTTTTAAATCATTTCAAAATTCCTCTAATTCAATTCAAAAATCTATTCATAATTAAATATTTCCAAAAATTTTAATTAAATTCTTCTAAATATTTCAAAAATCTTCTAAAGTCATTCACAATTAAATATTCCAAAAATATTTAATTAATTCTTCTATAGTTTTCAAAAAAATCAAAAATCAAAAAGCAATAAAGGAAATTAAATAAATTTAAATATTTATTTAATTTGGGATTTATCTTCAACTCCCGGGAAACAAACTGCCAAAACAGAAAATTAAATTTCTCTGTTTCTGTGCAGGCTTGTTCCCGTGGGTTGAAGACAAGCTTCCATTCTTCTCTCCAACCTCTCAACCTCCCCCATTTTCTTCTCAACTTCTCAATCTCTCACCATTCAAACATACCAGACAATTCACAGCCGTAGATTCTTGCCAGCAAGGATGAAGCCTGCAAAAATCTATAAATACAGCTGCCGGGAGCTCCAAATCATATAGAATCGGAAGCAAGAAAACTATAGCCAAATTACAAGCAGCATTAGCATTCATAGAGCATTCTCATAGCATAGAATCATAGCAATAGCAATAGAATCATGACTCATTTCATCTACAGCCCCTGTACATAATCTACAGCCCCTGTGCATAATTACCACCCCTGTCCATCTTCACCATCATTTAGGATAGTTTTCCTTTGCATACTCGTTCTGCAGCAGTCATTTGGAGAAGCTCACACAATCTGAGAGCCAAAAAGCTTCAAACCAATCTCTGGAGATAGAGAAAGACGGAACGTTCTTGAAGAATTTTTATTTTATAGCCAAGTTTATTTCAAATTTTCTTCAATTTAAAGTTCTATTAATAGTGTTTTGTTTTAATTAGATTAACATTAGAATACATTACACAAAGAGGAATGTGGAGATGATAATTAAATAAGGGTATTTATTTAATTAAGATAGAAGAATTATAAGAATGAACAATATAAATAAATAATTAAATTTATTTATATGTAGATGACTTTAGGAGATTAATTAATTACTTGTATTTAATTAATTACCAGACTTATTATAATGTGACCATTTTTACGCGCATACATTTTTCCCCTCTTTGAGATGATGTTCGAGATGATATTTTTTTGTCGAGTAACATCATTTCAAAGAAGTTAAGGTATGGATAGAGGAGAATGGATAATGATATAAAGATAGGATGATGGAATGATGATGCCCCCTCGAGAGGATAGGTGGGTTGAACAAACACAGGTAGGCTCTCGAAATGAAATGATAAGGATAGACAAGATGAATGATGCAAGATAGAAAGTCGATGGAGAGGAATGATACGTTATGCTGCAATGAAGGTGAGCAACCATGATGTTTGATTTAGCACTAGACGTTATGCACCAAGATATAAGGACCAAGGTGACGATGTGTCTCATGCCCCAGCATAATACAACCTTGTCTAGACGTATGAGGAAAGAGACTTAGAGCATTAAACTCCTAATGCACAAAAGGTATTATGTGACCTTAGATGCAAAGGATAGTGCAAAAAGCTATTCCAACATACAAAAGATATGAATATTAGCTGGAATGATACAGATTTGATACAAATGCAAGATAAAATGATAACACACACAAGCAAGCAAGCAAGCATGCACAAATGATACAAAAACAAACAAGGAATTGCCCCTGTCAAGCTATAAACCATTGATTTGATTGATTGATTGATGATGATGATAGTGTTGTCATTGTTGGGAGTGGCATGTCCCTAGAGCAACACAAGGATGATGATAATTGATTGATTGATTGGTTGATTTGGTTTACGACAAGATTAGGATCAAGACCAAAGAATGTGATTGGATAATTTGACAAGATTGATTGACTTGATTGGTATGGATTAAGGATTGACTTTGCATTTGGATTATTGCTTGGATTGATTTAATTGAGTTGATTGGATGAAATGGTTTTGATGAAGATGATTGATTTGGTTGAATGGTTGAATGATTGGATTGACTTGAATTGAGATGATGGATTGATTTTATTGCTTTGATTTTTGTTGGATATTTGATTTTTTGGGGTTTTTGACATTTTATGATTTTTTTGGACTTTTCAAATGTTTTGATTTTTTTGGATTTTTAAAATGTTTTGATTTTTTTATTTTGAGATGTTTTGATTTTTGGATTTTGAAATGTTTTATTGTTTTTGGATTTTTGAAATGTTTTATTTTTTTGGATTTTTGAAATGTTTTTATTGTTTTTGGATTTTTGAAATGTTTTATTGTTTTGGATTTTTGAAATGTTTTGACGTGTCAAAGGATGAAAATTTGAGTAGCGTTTGTGCTAGAGACCAATGACAAGGGGAAAATCAGGTCTAGGTGCAAGAAGATAGATGGGATTGATGGATGAAAGGGTGGGTGATGGGATAAGGGATAAAAGGCTCATGATATATGGATGGATGGAAATGATAGGTCATAATAAATGGAATGGATGTATGCATCATAAGAGAGCAAGGATGTGATTTCCAAAGACCATGTCGCATAGGAATAACATGCCCCATTCTAGGTACAAGACTTAGGATTTTTCATGACAAATCTTATGACAATAGGATAATGATATGATTGTTTGGAAGGATGAGGTATGTCAAGAGATACCCAAAAAACATGTTTCAAAATTTTTCCCCTATATCTTTATCAAGATCAAAAGAAGAAGGGTGGATGAATGGACTCAATATGATAGGTATGGATGATGGCTAAAATGGTAGGTAGGATGGAAATGATATGATATAAAAAGGATAGGTTGGATAGATAAGACATTGTGCCCCCAAGTGTAAGCGACATAGAAGATAAACCTACACATGATGCCTATTTGCTAGGTTTTCATCATGGTACTTATCCAGGGCGCCTGTTTACCAGGTTTTCACCGTTGGACGAAGGGATTTCTCTTTACTTTTTTTTTTCATTTTTCATTTTTTTTGACTTTTTTGACTTTTTGGATAGGAGGGACTCAAGTGTCTAGTTGCATGAAAGGTGATAGTCCCACTAGGGATGGATGTCATTGCATGGACCATGTCAAGTGTCATTATGATCATAGATGTTGGTAAGATATGACATGAGTGTGAGATGGATTAGGTAGATGGTGGATTATGATGTAGATTATGGAGGAAAATAGTGGATTATGATATGGATTATGTAGGGAAGATGACAGGTTTAGATGGGACTTGTGCCAAAGATGAATGAAAGGTTTATGCAAAAGCATGGACCATAGGAAGGTGATCGGGAAGATATGTAGGATAATAGTTGAAGGATGGGGAGATGGAGGTATGTGGAATTGTTGTGAAATGGAAGGGAACCATGACCAATGGTTGCACACATTGCGATAAACGTTGAAGCTTTTGATGTGGATGGGGTGTAGGAAGCAATGGAGATGTTTTCTTAGGAGGTGGAGGGTGTAGTGCTTTAGGTACCCACATAGACTTAGTATTTTTATGATTTTTATTTTGCTTGTGGGTTTTAGGAATTTGAGACTTTTGAATGGAATGAGAATGTGGGATGGAAGTGGATTGTTGGGATTTTTGTGATGTGAATGCCTCATTTGAATTGCTTTCTTTTTTCTTAGGTACCCAAACCATTTTAGTTTTGGCCTTTACTTTTGGAGGTATGGGCTTATATAACTTTTTGGATATATTTGGCTTTGATATTTTGTATTGATTTCCTAAGGCATGAGAACCCTTAGGATTTTTTACTTTATAGGTAGAGGCATTGAAATTATTTCTTTTGAATCCCATGGGTATGGTGGAATGGGTGGAAGCTTCATGTTTATACAATGTGTGCATTTGTTGGTCATGATTAGGAATGTTAGGGTATTTATGGATGGAGGGATAAGAGGATTGAATGGTAGGGATATTAGGTGTTGGGAGAAGTGGAGGTAGATTAGATGGAGGGATATTAGGAGTTGGAAATAATGGTGGAAGATTTGATGGTGGAAGGTGTATGGTCACATGCTTTTGACATTTGTAGGATGATGGAGGGGGGATGGCAACATATGTTTTAGGGATATGATAGGCTCTATGATGGAAAGGGGTGGACTTAGGATGGATGGAGGAAGTACCAACAACTTTAGGTTGTCCTTGGGGTGTATGTCCAAGGTCATAAGAGCGTGGAGGGACTTTGACATGTATAGGCTCCAAAATATCTTGTTCATGAAGGTCTAGACTTTTACCTTGGTGGTTCATGTTTTGGAGTGTGCAATGGACAATGGGACTAGGTGTAAGTGAAACACTAGACACAAGTTCCTTATTGGATGGAGAAGATAATGGTTGTTGTTCAAAGGAGGAACATTCATGAATGAGGGTAGAAAAACCAATAGGATATGATGGAGGACTTGCAATGGGGTCGATAGTGGGTGATGGAGGATCATTAGGATCTTGATTAGCATTGTGTTCACTTAGATCCAAGATATTTGTTTGATCTTCTATGTGGCTTGGGAGGCATGTGTCTCATCAAGGGAAGTGGATGTTGATAGATCATGGATAGGACTAGGTGGAGGTGAATTTGGAATATCTTTCTCATGGATGGGTATAGGATCAAGTTGCTCATGGATAGGCTCTTCATCATTATGGATATCATCTTGATCATAAAAATGATATAGATTATGGATAGGTTGGATGAAAATGATTTGATCTTGATTAGGACTAGGGCTTGCTGTTTCCACATGCTTGGGAGTAGACTCTTGATATAACTCTTGGGTTTCTTGAATGGAAGTGGAATGGAATTTCTCATGGAGGGACTTGACATGTTTTTGATGATCAATAACATAGGAGCATGAAAGATGGTGACTTGGACTTACGACAAAAGACTCTTGAATTGGCTCAAGGGGTTGTGGATGACACGGTTGACTTGAAGGACTTGGCATGGCATTTGAGGACTCTTTTGTATGTTCAAGTATATGTGTTGAATGACATGGTGACAACTGATTCCTTGCTTGTAGCCCTTGGGTCACATCCTTTGGAGGTGTAGGGGTGGATTTAGGCAATTTCATGGGTTTACTTTTGAAAAATTTGTACCATGGAGTTGATGTATTGGCAAGTGGATTAGAGGATGGTAAGGGTAATGAAGGGGTTAATGGGTTGGAAAGTGTAGGGACCATTGGATTAGGACTAGGACATGGTGGCTTTAGGATAGGCTTTTGATTGGATAGTGGTATGATATACTCAGAGGGTGCATGAACTAGATTAGTGTTCCCCTTGTCAAATGGAACATGAGAATTGAAAGGCTCTTGATTTTGCTGCCAAGGTGGACTTGGGCTCCTATGTTCTTGTAGTGATAAGGGTGGATGTGTTGATGTGGCATTGACATGAAAAGAAGTGGATGGATTAGATTGGTATGAGGTGGAAGGGGATGACACATTAGGTTGAGGTGGAATTGGTTGATAATGAATGGATATGGGATGATGTTGTGGTTGTTGAATTTGACAAGTATCAATGAAATGATTGGCTTGAGCTAGGAGGTGTTGGAGGTGAGGTGATTGGTTTGTTTGAAGTTGAAATTGTTGGATGACACCTTGGAGCCCATGTATAGCTTGTTCATCTAAGGGTTGTGGTGCTTGATAAAGCGATTGGAGGAGGTCTTGGAATTTAGATACTAGGTCTTCTAATGTTGGCATGGTGTAAAATGATGTTGATTGGATTAAAGAGATGATGATGATTAGGATATGATGTGGAATGAAAAGATTGGATGATTTGGATTGATTAGTATGAAATGGATAGGATGTGGCTAAGAAGGGTGATTAGGATGAAAGTGATTGGAAATGAATGTGTTGGAAGAATGTGTAGAGTGACTTGTCTTTATGTGTTTGGTGTTTAGCTTGATTTGGAAATGTTTAAATGAATAATCACACATGCACACACATGAATCACACATGCAAGACACATAAGCAAGTTTGAATTTGAAATTTATGAATGTGATTATTAAGCACACACTTGAAGAAGACACATCAACAAGTCCTAGAACTAGTCAAGTGGGTATGGCCAATTAGGTTTCAAACTAGTTTGAACAAGGTTGACTAAGGATGATTTGGAAGAAAAATCCTGCCACACAACTAGGAGAAAGGGGTAACCCACCCTTCACCTTCACTTCCCAAAGGTATAAATTTCTTTGGGGCTTAGCCAAGAGTGATAAGATTTTAACTTCCAAACAAGCGTGTCTTTCGATTCACACTTCGATTGAGGTCGTCCCTAGGGGTGATGAAATTCCCTAGCAGGCCTCCTATAAAGGATTTGACAAAAGCAAACCAAGTGAGGTGTTTGTGATCACACACACACTTGATTCACACTCACAATGATTAATTTCCCTTAGATTAGAAATGAAACGTGTAAAATAAGTTCAAACACTTGTTCTTTTTAGATCCGAAATCAAGATGTGATGGAAGATAGTGGTAAATTTTAGACCTAATTTTTGATATGTGATTGAAAACAAGATTCGTTTTAATATCCCAAATCCAAATGTGTTTGCAAACAATGATTAATTTTATGCCCCAAATTGAAATGTTTGACAAACAAGATTAAGAGATTAAGGATGGAATGAGTGCACCTGGTTACTTTTTCTTTCCAAATTATTGTTGTGAGTGATATTGCTGCTATGAGATCTCCTTATGATCACCTACAAGATCAAAAAAATAATATTATAATGCAGCAAAAGGAAAAAAAACAAACTCATCAGAAAATTGTGATTTCAGATACATGTTTTTAACATAGCCGAATTAGATTTTATTATTTGATGATTTTATTTATCTGAAAAATAAAAACTCAGAAAAGATATCCCTATTAATTTTCTGAGAGCTTTCCAGAAATGTAAAGAAGTCGGAAAAATTCTCTGTTTTGCTCTCAGAAACGCGGATTTATGGAAATCACACAGAAAATGAAGATTGGATTTTTTTCACATTGTATTTGACCTCAAAATTAAATATGTAAAACACAAACCCCTATTAGAATTTAAAGATATTTCTGAAAATGTAAAAGAATTTAAAAAATTCGCTAATTTGGATTCAAAAAACCAATTTTATAAAAAAAATAAAATTATGATAACTTTTACAAAATTAATGATACACCCTTGATTTTTTTACTGTAGCCTCTTGAGATGATGAAAAAGACTCTATAAAAATATTGTAGAAAAATTTGCATCTGTGTAGAAGATATGAAGAAATTGGTGAAACTTGCAGTTTTTTTCAAAAATTGTCAAATCTGCATCAAAAAAATTAATAAAACCTGCAAGTAGATATTAAAAACGGGGCAAGGATGCCCCATGGTGGGTGCCATTTTAATGTGTGTAAGAAAATTGGATTAAATCGTAATTAAAACCAACACATGTTAATAAAACATTAAATCAAAAAGCTGAAAGAAAGAAAACAAAATGTGCAAACCGTAACAACAGCCTTTCGAAATCGTTTTATCCTCCTCTATCTTCACCATTTTGTTGCTTTGAAATGGCTCTCAGATCAGCAGATAGAGCTCAACAAAATGACAGCATGAAGAACGAGATTTAGAATGCAAACTATGCTAAAAATACTAGATTTTCAAAGTTGATAATGGAGGGATGTTGGTTGTTCACTTCAGCAGCATAACGACTTGATATGATGACAAATGAAGAATAATAAGAATGAATGAAAGATTGAGGAATGATTTTGGAAGAATGGGGATGTCTGAAGAAGATCTGATCCAAATGGCTTGTGAAAGGATTGATTTATAGATTTTCGAAGGCAAAAGCTCAGTTGGCAATGATCAATGGTTGAGATTCAATCTAGTAAGATGAACTGTATAGGATTTTCGAAAGTCGAGAGGGAGATAGAAGGTTTCCTCTTTTTCAATTTTTCTCATTCAGATTCGAAGGAAGGTTTATGTTTTGAAGGATGAGTTGAAATGAGATTTCATAATTAAATAAATAAACTTACTTAATTATATGAGAAGATGAATTTAGAAATTTGCATAATTAAATAAGTAATATTTAATTATGTGAGAAAGATAGATTTAGAAAGCCTTAAATTAAATATTTAAAATATTTAATTTAACTATGAGATGAAGAGGAGGAATATTCCATTTTGAATATAAATATTCAAACTTAGAATAATATGATAATTAAAATAAATAATCATAATTATTTAATTTAATTAAGAGGAATGTGGAGATGATACTTAATTAAATAAGGGTATTTATTTAATTAAGATAGAAGAATTATAAGAATGAACAATATAAATAAATAATTAAATTTATTTATATGTAGATGACTTTAGGAGATTAATTAAATACTGGAATTTAATTAATTACCAAACTTATTATAATGTGACCATTTTTACGCGCATACAATACTTAGTTCAATTGTGAGGATTTATTCATTTCAATTGCGATAGGGTTGTTTGAATGAATATTCATGATTTGAAATTCTTAACACCTTAGAATATTTCACTATTTCTATAAGATTGCAGATTTATCTGGGTCAATTAGAGATCAGTTTTAAGGGATTGGTCCATTTCGAGTATTGGTCATTTACATTGTTAATCTTAGGTTTAGTATTAAGTTTAGAAATCTCTTTGAAACCCTTATCTTTTGTTATTTCTTTGATTTTTGGGTTAAATTTAGGATTAAAGTATCATCTTATTGTTAGATCTGATAAATTGAGATTCAGTGTTTTGCTTGTAGTAAGGTCCCATTGTCATTATCAACATTTTCACATTATCACTGAGTTGTTTATGCATTGTGAAGACCTAACATTAGAGACCTTTGGGTTATCTCTTGAGGCTTGCTGATAGAGATTTACCTTTTAAGTAAGATAGGATATTATATTCTGTCTGAGTTGTTGCTGTGCAGAAAACATCATCAACAAGTTGTTCTACCAAAAACTCAAATTTAGGCACATTGCTAGGTATGTCCAAGAGTGAAGCAATAGTAGCCATGGCATCTGCTACCTTGTTTAGAATGTTAGGTATTTGATGAAAGTAAACCTTATCAAAATATTCTTTGAAACTATCTGCCATACATTTGTATGGAACCAACATTTCATCTTTAGTCTCATAGTCATCATTTACCTATCGGATTACTAGTTGAGAATCACCATAAACCTATAGGTTCTTCATCTTCCATTTGACTACCATGTGTAATCTTGTCACAAGAGCCTCATAATTCTACTGTGTTGTTGGTACATGGAAAAGTAATCCCAAATGACTTAGGAATAGAGTCACCCTGTGGTGTGATAAACAATATACCAGCCCTTGAGCCATGATTTGTGTGGGACCCATCAAAGTATGTTTTCCATGTCATTCCTATGCCAATGGTGAATATAAATTCATCAGGAAAATTTGCAAATAAAGGGTGATCTTCTTGTATCAGTGCATTGACCAATAGATCAATAATGACTTTTCATTTGATAGCTTTTATTTCTATGTACTGGATATCATACTCATTGAGCACCATTACCCATTTGGCTAGTCATCCTATTAATGGTGCTTTGCTTAGGAGATATTTCAAAGGATGTATCTTTGTGACCAACATCGTTTGGTGGTTTAGCAAGTAGTTCCTAATTTTTTGGATAGAAAATACTACTATAAGACAAGAACATTCAATGGTACTATAATTGAGCTCATAACCCACCAAAGTACGACTGATATAGTATACTGCCCTTTCATGATCCTCATTGTCATTTTGTGCAAGCAATGCTCCTAGTGTTGAGGTAGTGGAATATATGTGGAGAATCAATGGCTTTCACTCAATAGATGGCATTAACATTGGTGGTGTGAGTAGGTAATCTTTGATCAGTTGAAAAGCTTCTTGGCACTTACCTGTCCATGCAAATGGTACTCCTTTTTTGAGTAGATGCTAGAAAGAGTGTGTTTTATCTGCTAATTACACTATAAATCTTCTAATAGAATACAGTCTCCCTTGTAGTGTCCTTAGTTGAATGAGATTAGTTGGTGGAGGCATGTCTATTATAGCTTTCACTTTGGTTGTGTCTACTTCAATGCCTCATCTATAAATGATATACCCTAGCAGTTTTCCTAATTTCATGCCAAAAACACATTTCTTTGCATTTAGCCTCACCTTATACTCTTCTAGCCTTTTAAAATATTTTTTAAAACCTATAAATGATCATCCCTTGTCAATGATTTAGCTATTAGATCATCAACATAGTCCTCCATAAGAGTGTGTATGAGGTCATAAAAATTGTCATCATGGCTTGTCGATATGTTGCTCCAGCATTTTTAATTCTAAAGGGCGTGACATTCAAACAATAAGCTCCCCATGGATAGGTGAAAGCTATCTTAGGTCAGTCTTTAGTTGCAATTCTAATATGGTTATACCCTAAAAATCCATCCATAAGTAATAACATCTCATATCTTGTTGTTAAGTCAACAATCATGTCAATGTTTGCTAAAGGAAAATCATCTTTAGGGAATGCTTTCTTTATATCTCTAAAATCTAAATAGATTTGGATGCCCCCTATTGGTTTTCTGACTGGCACTGGATTAGAAATCCAATCTGCATAGTCAATTGATCTAATAAAACAGACATCCAATAATTTCTATAATTCAACCTTGACTAGTAGAGCAATTTGTGGGTGCATTTTCCTCAATTTTTGTTTCACTAGTTTAACATCTAGTTGTAAGTGAAAATTATGTAATACCAATTCAAGATCTAGCATAGGCATGTTAGCATATGACCATGCAAATTTTATCTATCTTTGTGTGAAGAAGTTGCGAAACTTTGGCTGCTTTGTTTTTGTCAAAGATGCTACAAAATAGACTACCTAGGGATTCTCTTTAGTGCCTATGTTGATTTCCATAGATTCTTTGACTAACATGGGTGACTTTTCTTGAGCAACGGGGAGAATGTTCAAACCTCCATCCTTAGGTGCCTCAGAGAGGTTTTCCCCTTCAGATGTGTCCTTATTTTTTTCTTTTTCATTGTCCAAAGGTTCCTTTTGGTTTTCACCTAGGGACTCATCATTTTTATTTTTTTCATTGTTTTTCTTATTTTTGGGACTGGAGGATTGAAAAAATTCCCCAAAATATGCCATGTTATCCAAGTCTATGGTAAAGCCAGCCTTATGATCACCACTAGGTATGCCTTCTCGTAGTCCTAGGAACTCAACTATTACTTCATCATTCTCAAAATGTCTAAGATAGGTGTGTCTTGTTGGTCCCAATCGATGAGCTGGGGATATACTAAGGGCATGTCATCATCAGAGGTGTCAAAGTTCAAAGGGGTCAAGGTAAAAGTTGAGTTGTCCACATAGCCACCAAGGTTTCTTACCAAATCCTCTTTGTTCTTTTTCTTAGGCATAGGTGGATTCTGAGGTGGGCCTATTGTCAAGGTGTGGTTATCTCAAATGGATTTGTTAGGTTCCCAAGAGGTAGGATCAAGAGATTCCCAATAGTAATGTTTAAACCATTCCTCTTTTGTCAAAGTCTTTGGTGGACATGAATTCAATGGATTTGGCAAGGATTTCAGCATTTGTTCAAGTTCTCCAAATAGTTTATGAAGGTCCATGATAGAGGTGGAGGATAGGGAATCCCACTCATATTCTTTAGAGTCGAGGGAATCACAATAGGGTAGATCAGATGTTTCATTGGATCTCTCGATATCTTCAGAAGCACTTACTTCCTCTAGTAAAGGTGATGTGGCACTAGAAATGCCAATCTGTAGTAGTTGAAACCCAAGCCCTAGGCTTTCAACCATTTAGAAACAATGATAGGTTCATTCCTCCCATTCTAATGTAACCCTAAGACACTATGTCCATTAATCCTTTTCTCTTCATTATTGTGAAACCTTTTCCATATTTTTCTGTAGGTATCTAAGCAAGTGGAGGAAGTTCTTCACTGTCCTCTTTGTATAACCAAGAGGTCACATCATCTTTGTTTATGGCTTCTTTACTTAATTCTCCCCATTTTGTGAAAGTTGTTGTGGGAGGAATGTGTATGGTGACCACTAATTGTCTCCTATCTGTTGTAGGTAAATCGTATGATTTAGGAGGAACCAAATGACTAACACAATAAGATGTCTTCATGTGATATTCTCCACAACCCTTATCTTGGATATTGACCTTAGGAGTGGAAGGTACTGATGGTAGAGTGGATGTTTTCAAGAGAGTGGATGGATTGACATAGTGAGATGAATTGGATGATGAAGCTTCTTGGTTTATAGGCACTTGGCATTGGGGTATCTCTCATAGCTTAGTACAATATTGGAACAGATCTAGGTCACCATCTATTGTAATCTTAGTGCCATTGTAGGGCAATTTTAGATATTGATGATATGTGGAAGGGACTGCCTTCATAGCATGAATCCATGGTCTTCCTAGTAGAAGGTTGTATGGGAGGATGAGATCCAAGACTTGGAAGTTTGTCTCCATAACTGCAGGACCAATTCTGATGGGGAGTGTTACAAATACCTTTGATTTTCATTCTTCATCATCATAAGCCTTAATGAAAATTATTTTTGTAGTGTCCACACATGCCTCTAAGAAGCCTAAAGCCTTAACCAATTTTAAAGTGTAAAGATTCAACCCTACTCCTTCGTCTACCAAGACTCTTCTAACTTTTATTCTATGAATGACTTCAAGGTACAAAGGGTCATTATGATTTGTCTTCTCGGTCGCATAGTCTTGTTTGGAGAAGGTAGCATGATTATTATTGGTTAAGTAACCTACCAAATCTTGGAAATGATTGACATCAAGGTCATCAGGGACATTCGTGCATTGTAAAGCCTTGTCTAGAATGGATCGATGATCGGGGGAGATACACAATAGTTCCAAGATAGAGATTTGGGCTGGGGTATTCCCCAACTAGTCAAGTAAGTTATACTAAGGCTTGGAAGTATATGGTGGTTGCTGTGATGGAGGTCCTTGGATGGTGATTTTGGTTTGGTGAGTGTTGACAACACACTCAGGAGTTTTATTTATGGTAATCGTGTTGACATGCTCATTGGCAGCTCGGATGTGATTTATGATTGGGCCACTATAATCATTCTTGACACTAGTATAGTTGGTGGAAGTATTCATTTGGTTTCCCGAACTAAGGGCTTTTCCTTTCCATGGTCATGTAATGGATCAGAAAAGACCTTGTGATCAATGTTTGAAGATGTCTATTTCGGTCCAACGACTTCAGTAGTTTTGTTCTCAACAAAGTCGTATATGATGTTTTTCATTTGTAAATTTTGTAGGCTATGTCCTTTAGTCAGATGGAAGTCACAAAAGGTATTTTCATCCCACAAAAATGGTTTGAATTGTCCTGGATCATATTGTCTTGGCTCTTGAAGCTGTATGAGATTGTATTGCAATAGTTGTTTGAAGATTAATTTGATGGGTTCCCCTAAGGGAGTGAACTCATTTTTTGGAAACCTCCTTTGTTGTTGTGGTTTTTGGGTGTATTGGATAGTGTTGGGAGTTTGATTGATGATGTTGAGTGTGTTGATAGAGGGGTTATCTCCTCTAAGTGTAATGATCGGTCCTGCTTGTAGGGTTTTAGCATCAATGACCCCATCATTGGTAACGTTTTTGTCCAAGACCAAAAAAAATTTCTATTATTGGACATGTTCTAAACATTTAGATTTCTATTTGGAATCTTGATTTCACCCTTTTCTATAAGACCTTTTTCCAGTATGAGGCCCTTTTCCACCAGTTCTGTAAAGGATGTGCAACGATGTACTTTCAAGTCACTTCTCAATTTTGAGTTGAGGTTTTCTTGGAATATAGTGACTTTCTGTTTCTTAGGTATCTCTATAGGACATCGACTGGATATACTTCTCCATCTCTGGAAGAAGGAGATAAAAATTTCTCCTTTTTCTTGTGTAGTGTGACACAAGGTTGCTATGTTGATCTTGTTGTCAATGTTAAAGGAGAAGTGTTCGATAGATTTTTCAGCTAGTTCACCCCTAGATTTTATGCCATATTGGAGACCCAAAAACCATTCCAATGCAATTCCAATAAGACTTCTCAGAAAGAGTCTCATAAGATAGGTGGGGTTGTATGTGACATCTATGCACATCATGGAAAATTCCCTTATGTGTTCAATTGTATTGCACTTTCCATTGTACTTGGGAAAGTTTGGTATAACATACCCATGTGGGAAAGGTGTCATGTATAATGATTTGTCAAAGGGAAATGGGCATAAATCCCTTTCTAAAAAGGTTCTTTTGTTAGACACCTCCATATTATCCATCTATGTTTGTAGGGAATGCACTTGTGTCTGTAGGATGTCAACTTGAGTTAATGATGTGTTAGTTGGATTGTCTGGGTCTATGTACGTGTTTTGGAATCCAACATTTTGTGATGGGTTTTGGTTAAGTGTCGGTATGTAAAGTGGATTTTGATTTGGAATGTTAGTGAATGGATTTTGATTCAGAATACGTGTGAATTGATTTTGATTTGGGATTTGTGAAAATTGATTTTGATTCAGAATCTGTGAGAAAGGGGTTTTGATTTGGAATTTGTGAAGTGGTGGATCGGTTTCCATATTGAAAGGAGGGTATGTTTCCTATCTATGAAACCCCAATCTGTGGTATAGTACTAGTGGAATTAACACTTGGTATAGCTATTGTCTGTGGAATAGTACTAGTGACATTGACACTTGGTATAGGGGCTAATGTTTTAGGTCTTTTGTTCCCAACAAGAGGACCAAAGGTATTAGACGATGATGCCCCTATGGTAAAATTTAGATCTTGTGTCATGCTAGATGTACCAAATGGAGATGTGTGTATTGTTGGAGAAATCTGTGTAGGTACTCCAAATGGTATAGTGGTAGTCACTTGAGGTATAGTAGCACTAGTAGTTTTCGTGTTTGTCCCTTGGGTAGATGCAGTTTTTAAGGTACAAATGTCGAATCGAGGAGGTAACTTGGCACCTTCTACTAGCAATTTAGCTAAGTATCATTGAGGATCATTTTCTAGATAATCATCTACAAAGGAGGAAAATTCAGGGTACTATGTAGCAGCATCTATGTCTTCGACTACAATGCGTCCTTGTGTGTCTCTAGTGACAAATTTGTCTAACAAAGTCTTGTGAGGTCTCAATGAAGATGTCCCTAAAAAGGGTTTTGAGAACAAATTGATGAAGTCATTTGGATCAGCCATCTTTTCTCTTTCTTTCCTTTTAGATCTTGTTTCAACCATGTAAGATAAGCTCAAAGTGCAAGTGATGGAAAAACTAAGTCTATAGATGGTATGAATCTAGTCTATGTTTTTGGGATTTTCTAGATATAAGGAATGAATGCAGCTATTCTTTTGGTTTTTCTGGCAAATAAGATATGTCTAAAATGATGCTATCCTAGGATGACAGTGTCTAAATATGCAAAAGTCTAAGTGATCAATTTTGGAAGATTCTAAAAGAGGTTACCTACCACCTAAAGCCTTAACCCAGGTTTCAATTTAGTTTTAACAAGGAACCTTTGTAGGACTAGGACCAAAAGATAAGGTGAGCTCCAAAACTAGACTAATGAGCTAGAAGGACTCGCCTGTAGGACAAAAAGATATGATGACAAGGTTTAATGACAATGTTCATTGAAGAAAGGGTTTATCCAAAGCATGGAAAGTTCCTATTCTAAGATTTGCAAATGATGATTCTTTTAAAGGCAATAAAGACTCCTAAGATGAAAGTAAGATCTACAACTAGGATTCCTAAAGGATACAATCATGCAAAGCACGAGCAAACTTTTAGTTTCTATCCAAGGATCAATGCAAAAGGATAAGTCAGATATTGGTATGACTATTTGGTTTCAGTCTGTGATAGTGAATTCAAATTTTTTGGTAATCAGGAAAATACGCTACAGGATGATAGATGCATCACAAAATTTAACAGATGTGGTTTATACAGTTAGATGTCATCTACTAGTAAATTAAGTCTTAGGTTTCTATTAGGAAAATGTGACTCTATATCAGGAAGATGTGACTGACTGTATTAGATGTGACTGAGAATTAATCAGATGTGGTTTTTAGACTCAGTTAGTGTACTAGTAAACAAAGGTTCAGCTCTATGATAGGGAATATTCGTCATTCTAGACTGAAAATGTGACTCACCTAATTAGATGCATCATAAACAATTTTGAATGTGGTTTTCCAGTATCAAAGGTAATTAACAGACTTTACATTTGTGACCTGGGATATCAAATGTGGTATTGCAGTAAGCAGATGTGACTTGTTCTAACTGATGTGACTTGCTTTCTATTAAATGATAGTTTGGATTTAGTTTTGACAAATGTGACTTACTAGTTAACAAATACAACTCAGTTTAACGATTGCAGTTTTCTAGTGAACATATGTGTTTTTCTTGTAAAATGTAGGTTTTCACTCACTATTTTTGATCAATTGTTTGGAAAATAATAGACGCTCAGAAAATGTAGTATTTTAGACATGAAAAAATTATAAATCAAATGAAGACAAGTATGATCCTAAGGATGGAATGTGATAGTATCTTACTGAGTTCTCACTAGGGTTTCCCCAACTACACTTATTCAAAGCAGATGATTAGAAGCTTGACCCCATTGGCTACCCTCCATAGGCACTCACTTCTCTAGGGCAGCCATGCTTCAGTACCCATGAAACTCCCATGGAATACTTCTCATCTCTACAAAGAACTGTATGGATGTGAAACAGCTTCACAGGTTCAACCTTCTACACCAATAGATAGAAGGATTTGGGTTTCTAAAACAAAGGGTCTCTAGTAAGGGAATTTGTGAACAGAGAGCCCATTTGAAATAGCCTGAGATTGGGAGGGTTTCTCCCACTCTCATCACATTTAGTCTCAGTGGACCAAGGGTCTCGAGGCTTGGATTTAAACAATGCTAGCCACTCCTTTGGGTACAAATTTCATTCTCCCCCCTTTGATATAGACCACTAGAAAATGTGCTCAAGTTCAAACCCTGAGGTGATGAAATCCCCAGGGAAGCCTCTCTTGAAAAATAAAAAGACCAATGTGTACATACACACTGGATCTGGAAACATAGAGAATGAAAGTACGCAAAACATAGTAGACAAGGTTCTTTTTAACCACTAATTGAAATGTTATTAATTCTAAATAGACAATCTTGTTTCAAAATTGTCTTCGACAGACATCCTGCAAAACAATTCATTAGTAGTTTCAATTTTTTCTTCGTCAATCATTCTACAAAAAGTTTTCAAAAAGTTTTCTTCTATGCTACGTCCTGCAAATACTATGTTAACTCCCTAAAACACACGTTGCAAACTAAAAATTAGTCATAAAAACTCAATGAAAACTTAAAAACTAGGATTCTGACTCAGAAATTATACCAGTGAGATGCGTTGTGCAAGGCAACAGATCTGTCATGGATTTCACCAGTCAATTGCATCACAGAAAGCTATGGATGGGTTGTGAGTTGTTAGATTCATCACTTTATTCATCATATGCGGCTCACAGTGTCAATTATGTTGTTTTGTGCATCAAATGCATTGGATTGTATGATACCTACAAAAGGGAATAAAATTTCTATAGATTTGCAAAGAGCGTGTCTTCATGTCAGGTTCACCAATGTAACATCATGAAAAAAAAATAGATTAAAGCAATAACAATGCAATTAAACTCAAATTTAAACTAAGCTAAGCAACAAAGAACAATGGAAATTTGATAAAACATAAATACAGAACAATCTCACCCAATATAGACCTAGTTCCATGCATGACCTTGATTTTCCTTCTCTATTTTTCTGTTTGATTATAAATTCCCTCAAATTTCTTTATGAAAGTATAGCCTATGGTAGTGATTCAACAAAACATCAAAGATTAAACAATTTATTGCTTCCAAAATTCATAATATTTAGGAGGGAGTCATAATGATGAAGGTCAACCAATTTATAGAAAATAGGGTTTTCAATTGACAGGCTCAGATTGAAAGATAGACAGATGATTAAGATTAAAGAATGTGACATGCATTGAGATTAGTGTCAGTAGTAACACGAGTGATAAAACATAAAAGGTGGAAATCAAGATTAAATAATGATTTAATCTTTAGTTGAAAGTATTCAAAAATTAGAAGAATCATAATTGCATGTAAGGGATAAAGATGAAATAGAGGAAACAATCTATTCGAACACATGAATGAATGAATGAATGAATTAATTAAAGTTGTTTAATTAATATAAATTTGTGTGCAAAAGAATTAAAACTAGATAACTAACTGATTAAGTCAGGAAGTCTCTTTGTCAGAGATAATCATACATTAAATTAGGAGATGACTGACTAATTTAAATAGGTCTCGACTTAAGTAGTAAGTGAATAATTAGATAACTAAGTGATTAACCAATTATAGAAGAATATGCCACAAATAGTTCATTTTATGAATTAAATGATTATTTAATTCAACATTCAACATTTAAGGATTAAATCAAATAAATTAAGATTTATTTAATTGACTGAAGACAAGATTTAAAAAATAATTAAATAATTAAAGTGTTTATTCAATTATAGTTGGAAATGTGATAAGGATAAATTAAATAATAATTTATTTAATTTAAGAAAGGGGATAAAGTCAATTAGTGATGTAATTAAATAAAAAACATTTATTTAATTAATCAGGGTTGAATAAAAGATAAAAATAAATTAATTAAATAATTAAAATTATTTAATGAATAGATGAGAAAGGACTTTATAAAATAATTAAATAATTAACATTATTTAATCATGATGATGAAAATATGAATAATGAAAAAATTGAAGTCGCAGGCCTAGATCAAATTTTAGTGTCTATAGTTGACATTGTTTTCCACCAAAGTGAACTTCCCCCTTTGGAAGTGCAAAAACAAAATGATGCTTTCATGATCATAGATCAATACAAAAGAATAGGGATAAATCAAACCCTTGTTAACAATGGCTCCACCCTTAATGTGTGTAGCATAAACCTTTTGGATAGGCTTCGTGTGGATAAATCAAAAATTAAACCAGACTCTTTATCTATTAGGGGATTTGACAATGTAGGAAAACAACCACTTGGTGTGATAACTTTGCCTATTAAAGTTGGAAAGGCCACATTGGAAACATGAATCCATGTTATGCCACATGATCTCTCATATAATATTCTCTTAGGTAGACCATGGATTCATGCAATGAATGGGGTGCCTTCTACTCTTTGCCATAAAATGAAATACATCTACAAAAACAAAGTGTACACACTTGAAGCTGACCTCGACCCAAATAGTTGCTTAAACACTGAGAAAAACAAGGAAAATCCTTTGGAAACATTAACACCAACTACACAAGTCCAACATGTACAACAAAAATACAATGAAACACACATTGAGGAAGTCACAAAGCTATTAGAAGATGATTGGGGTTCCTTAGATTTCACACCAACATTAATGGGAGAATCCAAGATCATACACAAAGGCTCTGACAAGGGAAGATGAAAAACAATAATGTCACCAAAAAATTTAGAAGACCCTTTGAAAGCATCCACCTCCTCCAATTTAGAAAAAGAAACAAATTACACAACAAACTTTGATAAACTTAATCATGAGCAACCACCAGATCCAAAAGCAATGAAACAACTTTATGAAAAAGGTTATGAACTTATGAAATAACTTGGGTATAGTGGAAAATGATGTGGTACTAGAGGAAAAGGTATCCATGTCCCTATAGACCCTCACATGCAAGAAAAAAATTATGGTCTTGGTTATTGTCCTTTGATAGAAATAAACAAGCCTTTAATCCATATCAACACCATCACAAATAATTCCTCTAAGCCAACATTAATCATAGTGCATCCTAAACTGATAGACACTAGTAGTCTTTATCCTTTGCAAGAAATGAAACAAACAAAGAAATATTTGCTTAATTTCAATGTCATCTCACAAAATGATAATGATTTGAATTCATTAGATTTTACACCCTACTATAAAGGAGAAAACAAAATCTTACAATTTAAAGAATCTTGTGTAGATAGGAAATTTTGTATTAAGCAAGAGAAATCTTTGGCACATAATAAAGGAACATCTCCCATTGATCAAGAGGGTATCTTGTTAAGACTCCTCCAAGATCACTTGATATCCCTTCCTCCAAGAACTTAAAATAAATTTTATTGTAAACATTCATTTTGCACATATCATAGAGTTCATGGTCATTCTACTAATGAATGTAAGGTTTTGAGTAGGAAAATTCAACATCATAAGGAGTCTGGTGTTCTTCCTTATGTGGGAACACCTAATTCCTCTAATTAATATTTATTTTCACTCTACCATGCATCTTATCAATCATTTAGGCTCATCCTTATCTTGCACTAAGTGGGGGCGAGGGGTTAAGTAGCCTTGCCCTCATATGTCACTTGTCATTGTCTCTTTTGGCTAGTCATTAACCTTTCATGAACATATAAGAGCAAGTTTGGGATGTGGACGACATGCCTTAAGATGGCTTGCTTGTGACATCCTACCTTATTCATGTTGTAGCTTATCAGAAACGTATGACTTGGCATAGTGATTTATGAATAAGCTCTCATATCTTCTTCTACTTTAAAGCAATTGATCACAGCAATGGTGTTAGCAACCGCTTTAAAGTGGGGGCATACATCAACACTCATGTTTCACTACATGATTTTTCTTTCTTCTTGCGATGCATCTTTTTCTTGGTGGTTTCATTGAGCTTGATTCCCTCCAAGAGCGTGATATATATTTTGACTTGTCCTCTCTTGGAAACATTAGATACATTGTTCCCTAAGATGAGACCTTGCATTTATCCTCTCTTGGAAACATTAGGCATAATTTTCCCTAAGGTGAGACCTTGCACAAACAAAGCAAAATCCGATTTAAAAAATATTTACATTTTCATTATGGCACCATATTATAGTTATTAGGAGATATAACTTTGGCATGGCTTGAACGAAAATCCCAATCTGAGGCATGAATTTCCCCATAGCCGCTCACGTGTGTGTGAGCACATATCAGTCGTATGTGTCTCACCTTTTAGGAATTCTCACCCAATGGATAGCCAAGAGTTTCATCACCTCAGAGTGAGTATACATTTTTGGATAAACAGCCTAGATCTGATCCACATCATGTTGGAAAAATAGTTGAAGCTTGATCCACCTTTTTATTTTTGTTCTTCTCTTCCTTCTAGTTATTTCCATTGCATGATCATGTATCTTGTTTTGTTGCAAATCATTCACATTGTGCATGTCATTTTGTGCTTATGTCAGTTTGACCTAGGATCTTGGATCCTAGGGGCTTGACCACTTCCTTGATCTTTGTTACCCTAGAACATCTACATTGGTATGATTGGACCCATTTTGAATGTCTACTTTAGTGTGAATTTGAAGCAGGTTCATGCTCCCACTAAAGTGGAGGCTAAATGTAGACACCAAAAAAGTAACCCTTCTACTTTTTTGTCTCATTTGGGTCCTGCTTGTGATTTTTTGCTCAATATTACCTTGATTTAATGTTTTAATGTGGATAACACATTCACATTAGGTATTGGGCTCTTTGAAACTAAATAAAATGTATTTATCAATGTCTTGCAAAGGTGTTGTAAAGTGTTGTAAATAACTTTCACACTTTTCTAGACTTTTATTAAGCATTTAAATCTCATGGACCTATCTCTCTCTTAATTCAATATTGTAAAATGTATTTAATTGCATTCTCACATTAATCTAGAAGGCTTGTAAATTAAACCTAATCTTAATCTAGTGTTGTAATGTGTTTTACACATCCACATTGGATCTTGTTCCTTTCTAGGCTATGTGGACCTCATTTTACTGTTTAAAGTGTATTTAATCATACTTTCACATTGAACTTTGTCTCCCTAGCCCTAATCACTCTTTATATCATCATTAATAGGCCCCTATGACCCCATATGTGCATCTCAAGGCTTAATTTTATCAAAAACCTGACTATATCAATTTAAAAGCTTAATTTCTTCATTCCCTAACATCCCAGCTAGAAAAATAGCCTTTGTGGGACCCATTTTCCACTTTGGGTGAATGAGTCCCATCCAAGTGGGACTAAGTCACCCAACTTAGCGAATGAAGCCCATTTGGGCCATTTTTGAGGTTTGAGCAGGAAAAATTAGATTTTAAGTTTAATTTTCCTCCATGTCGGCCTTGGGGATCAAATTAACAAGCATTTTAGGTGGATTGGCTATATAAACAAGTTTTTAAACCCTAATTCATGATCCATTCATTATTCATTCATCATTCATTATCCATCTCAATTCAAGCAAGCTAGGGTTAGGTCATCAAGATAGAATTTAAAGACATTCAAGGACATATTCTTCATCCATTGTTGTAGAAAATCAAGATCTATCATCATCGAAAGTTTCTAATTGCATTGTTTCATATTTCATGCTTCATTATTTTTTTTTAATTACCTAAAATGGATTTGACCAAGGCAAACCCCCATTCCCTAACAATCAACAAGTTTTCCCCTCTTTAATGTGTGATTGCAGGTCTACAAATTGAAGAAAAATGCCAAAAATGATAAAGTTGCAAATGTTGTCAAAGTTGTCATGAAATTTTGTTGACTCACAGAAACTCAAATCTAGGGAAAAATATCCATCCAATCTGCATGAAATAAGTGGGAAATTGCTTATTTCATCCATCTTCAGAGGCTTGCAAAGTTTCAGTTCAAGATTCTACCCTTGGGACACTTTTCAATAAAATGGGACTCATCCCCCACTAGTGGTGTATGAATCCCACTATACCTATTTTAAAGATATTTTTGCAAATTTGGATACCCATTTGGCTGAAACAGGCCCTGGTGCAGTTATCCAAAACTAAGATGAATTTGCGCATAATGGCGAATGAGTCCCACCAGGTTTAAAAATTAGCATTTCTAGAATCTTAGAGTTGTTTCCTATCTTCAACACATTTTGAGGTGCACACTTTTTGTTTCACGACTTTTTGTTTAGTTTTGTTTGCATATTTAGGTCATTTCCCATATCATAGTTCATTTTCAAACATTTTGCATTTTCTTAGTTTTTGGTGTAGGGGCACCAAGTTACAAGACTAAATTAGGCAAGGTCAAGAGTTAGAAATTAGGTTTTTTTGAGTCCTTTAGCATTCAATAAGTTCCTTGAGACCATCTCTATGTAATCAAATTGGTTTTAGAGTCATTTTGTCAAAAAGTGCAAATAGTGTAAAGAATTGCAAAAATGTAACTTTGGAAAGATGAAAGCTCATATGTCCAAAAGTCAGTTTGAGTCAATTTTGGTCATTGGAAATCACTTAGAAGTTGTATTTTCATGATTTTAATGCCTTTAAAAGGCCTTGTAAACTTTGAGAAAGAGATTTAATGAGGATTTGAAATTCTATTACGCCAAAAGTTCATTGTTTCTTAGAAATTTTGGATTTTTGTATCATATTATGTAGTTTCAAGCTTTGGTAAAAATATATACAAGAAATTTATGCTCTATTGGTGAATGGGTTAGATGTGGGGCTATTGAAGCTTTTTTTTTATCCTTTCTTGTGTGTTTTAATTGTGTTTGGAGCAATTGAGAGAAAGTTTTATGAATGCAGGTTTGTGAGCATACAATTGAGGGTTTTGAGACCTTGAAATGCACTAAAGGCCATTCCACCTATTGAAAATGCTATGTCTCAGTGGAATGGGATTATTTAGACCTGTTTAGGTTTTAGTATGCTTGGAAGGAATAGGGGAAGGTCATTTGCAAGCTTTGGTATGATGCCCTAGATGGCATTTTTGAGTGAATTTGAGTGAAAAAGATGGGTTTAAGGGTACAAAAGTGTGAAATTGGTTGGGGAAGTAATTTTTGTTGTTATATATAGTGTGTGTAGGTATATTAAAACATATTTGAAGTATTGGCCAAGATATTTAAAGCCAATACCATTTATTTTCAAGAAACCCTCCTTGGAAGGGCATGAAAAGAGAGATTTTGCTATCGGCTGATTTAGTGAGTGTTTCTTTGTCAATTAATGGTGAATTTCGTGGTTTTGAGACCTATTGTGTGGCTAGAAAGCAGAAAATTAGACATGTATCAATTTTTAAGGGTAGGTCCTTTGTAAAAGTGGTCTAATTAGCCTTGTAGGACAGTGGAGAAGTCCAGATTTGAAGAGGATGGTCCAAAGTGACCATAGTTTGTTTTGTGGCATGTTTTAGAATTTCCAAATGGGTCCTATAATATGGTTCTATTTATAGGAGATTCAAAGTGGTGATGAAGTTATACCTAATTTCACCTATATGGACTACTACAAGAGTTTAGTCTATGAATGCAATAATTTGTGAAATCTGATGAAACTGAGTTTTCTGAGAGTTTTGTTGATTTAAACCTATCAAAAATAGGTTGAGTAAAGTGTTTTATGGGTCTAGAAGAGTTTAGAGGCTTAGCTTGATGTTTTTATGCCTTTTGGGCAAAGTGGAATCAAGTTACTATGAAGAGCTTTGAGTGAAGTTTGTGTTAATCCATGTAAGATTGAGTTTGGTTGAATTGAAGACCTCCCCTACATTGCATCCATTAATATTAGAGCTTAGGTAGTAGATCATTAGAAGATTTGAAGATTGAATTTTGACAATTGGAAGGTGAAAAGACAAGATGCATCTATAAGACACCATGGCAAAATAAATTAGAGAGTTCAGAGAAAGGTATGCTAAGTTGAAGGAGATGACACAAAGGAGGAGCCTATTCAGGACAAAATGAAAATGCAAAAACAAGTTATGTAAAGTGGTAATAGATTCAAGTTCTATTGATGACATGGCTTTAAGTGAAATGGTTGATAAGTTGAATTTGGTAAGGATACCTCATGAAACACCATATATAGCATCTTGGTTGAATAATGACCAATCAATAGTGGTTAATGAGTAAGCTTGTGTTGAGTTTTATATTGGTCCATAGAAGGATAAGGTATTATGTGATGTGCTACCTATGAGCTACTATCATTTGTTACTTGGAAGACCATGGCAGTTTGACAAATGTGTCATATATGATGGTAGGGAGAATATTTATGATATTGAGAAGGATGGAATCAAGTTCACACTAACACCATTGTAGGGGAGTGATAATACACAAGATAAGATAGAAAGGATAGTGATGTTAGGAAAGAAGTAGTTTATAAGGCATGAGGAAGACAAAAACAGTGAAGGTGTAGCCACTACAAAAGGGGAAGATGTTGAGACAAGTGTAAATAAGGATGCAATGTTGAAGAGTAAAGAGGATGATGATTTGTTGATGAAGATTGAGCCAGAGAATTTCAAGAATGAATTGACCTTGAAGATGTAATATGAGCTTAAAAGGCATGATGAAGTCAAGGGAGGGACTAAATTTTTTCAATTGAAAGCAAAAGAGGGTGTAAGATAGTCAAATATTATCAAAACAGTGATGCGTAAGGCTGATAGGACAAAGGAAGAAGATGCAAAGAATCTAATGATAGGGGTAATAGGTAAAGAGGAAGTGTATCGGAGTGCAATGATTGTGGAAAGCCAAGATGGGCTTGTGAAGTGTGAAGAGATCATGGTGGGGGCAATGTTGTGTCCCTTGAAGGAAAAATAAGATATTGGGAAATTGAGCATTGTTAAGATAGAGTTTAGGTGTAGTCTGAATTTGTTGGGAAAAGGTGATGGTTTGGTGTCAACAACTGATGAAGAAAGAGTCAAGGGTGAACTAATTGAGAAGAATCAAGGTTGGCATTATAATGAAATGACAAGGACAACACTTAGTCCTTTGGTTACAAGGAAAGTTAGTGAATAGTTAAGGTCTGAAAATATAGTGGTTTATAGGATTGGAAAAGTAGAGATGATGAGGGCAGAGAGTTGGGTACAAGATATAAAGATGGAAAGTGTAGTGAACCTAGGAAAAATGCAAAGGAAAGTAGAAAGGCTTGTAGAGGTTGAAGAGAAGATGAAGGTTGTTGTCACCCCAAGTGGTGAAGACGTAAAGGTAGTGAGTTTGAGGAAGGTCTCAGTGTTGGAAGAGACCAATGATGTGATGTTGGCAAGGAAAGACCAAGAGAAGGCCAGAGATGAGTTGTTTGTGAAGACTCCAAATGAGTTGGAGAAAAGTGATGATACTAAGGTAAGGCCGGTGATTTGTCCTTTAGAGAAAATAGTGGTTGGTAGGTAGTCATATGTTGCCATGATGAAGGTTATTAAAACTAATTGCATAAGGTTTCCAAGAATGGAGAACCTAAAGGTGGTTGTGAGGACAAAGAATGAGGTGAAAGTGGATGTTTGGCAAGGCCAATAGGGAAGATTCAAGTGTGCAGTAGATATGATGAGGAAAAGAGCACATGAAATAGTTGAACAAGGTTTTTTTGCAAGTGTATCATCAAGTTTTGATGAGAGAATGGTTGAAGGACATGTAGCAGGTCTGTATGTAGCAAAGAAGCAATATCAAGTTGCAAGGAAAGGAAGAGTTGATGGGTTTGAGTTTTTTCCAAGGATGAAGATGAAGAAACCTCAATTTTAGATTGGAAGGCTTTTGGTAATAGGTACAAAGGTAGATAAGATAATGTTCTCAGGTGAAGGAGCAAGAAAAGGTCATTCATCAAGTGTGGAGAAGCAATCCAAAGGAAAGAACTAGTCCAAGGCTAGAAGTAATGCATGTTTTCTATATCTAGCTCAGTGGAAGGGATTCCCAAGTGAAAGAGCATTTGGAAATGAAGAAGACAATTTGATCAAGCCAAGGAAATGGTGCAATATAGTCCTCATGAGACATGAGTTTTTTTTTAGGCCGGTTGTATGGTGCAGGGGCACCAAGTTGCAAGATTGAATTAGGAAAGGTCAAGGGTTAGAAATTAGGTTTTTTTGAGTCCTTTAGAATTCAATAAGGAACTTGAGACCATCTCTATGTAATAAAATTGGTTTTAGAGTCATTTTGTCAAAAAGTGCACATAGTGTAAAAAATTGAAAAAATGTAACTTTGGGAAGATGAAAGGTCATATAAGTCCAAAAGTTAGTTTGAATCAGTTTTGGTCATTGGAAATAAATTGGAATTTTTAGTTTCATTATTTTAATGCCTTTAAAAGGCCTTTTAAACTTTGAGAAAGAGAGTTAATGAAGCTTTGAAATTCTATTATGCCAAAATTTCATTGTTTTTCGGAAATTTTTGATTTTTGTATCATATTCTGTAGTTTCAAGCCTTTCTACGAATCTGTACAAGCACTTTATGCTCTATTGGTGAATGGATTAGGTGTGGGTCTGTTGTCGCTTTTTTTTCATCCTTTCTTGTGTGATTTCATTATGTTTGGAGCAACTGAGAGCAAGTTTTCTGAAAACGGGTTTGTGAACAAGCAATTGAGGGTTTTGAGAGCTTGAAATGCATTGAAGGCCATTCCACATATTGCAATTTTTGTGTCTAAGTGGAATGGGCCTATTTATACCTATTTAGGTGTTAGTATGCTTGGAGGGAGTAGGGGAAGGTTGTTTGCAAGCTTTGGTATGATGCCCTAGATGGCATTTTTGAGTGGTATTGAGTGAAAAAGAGGGGTTTAAGGGTGCAAAGGTGTGAAATCGATTGGGGAAGAATTTTTTTTGTTAGATCTAGTGTTTGTAGGTATATTAGAACCTTTTTGAAGCATTGGCCAAGAGATTTGAAGCCAAGACCATTGATTTTCAAGAAACCCTCCTTGGAAGGGCATGAAAAGAGAGATTTTGCTATCAAGTGATTTAGTGAGTGTTTATTTGTCAAGTAATGGTGGATTCCATGGTTTTGAGACCTGGTGAATGGCTTACCAATAGAGAATTAGACATTCATCAATTTTTAATTGTAGGTCCTTTGTAAAAGTGGCCTAATTAGCCTTGTAGACAGCGGAGAAGTCCATATTTGAAGAGGTTGGTCCAAAGTGACCATAGCTGGTTTTGAGATATAATTTATAAGGCCCAAATGGGTCTAATAATCTAGTTTTAGTTATAGGATATTCAAAGTTTTGGTGAATTTATACCCAATTTCACCTATATGGACTACTACAAGAGTTTAGTTTGTGAATGCAAGAATTTGTGAAATCTTATGAAACTAAGTTTTATGAGAGTTTTGTTCATTTAAAAATATCAAAAAGAGGTTAAATAAAGTGTTTCTAGGTTCTAGAAGAGTTTAGAGGCTTAGCTTTATGTTTTGGTGCCTTTTAGGAAAAGTGGAATCAAGCTACTATGAAATTTTTTGAGTGATGTTGGTGTTAATCCAAGTAAGATTGAGTTTAGTTGATTTGTAGACCTCACCTGGATTGCATCAGTTTTGAATCAATAGTTAATCTTATTTATCAATTTCTAGCCTTAAGAACAATCTCCTTTGATATATTTCAATCTCTTTGGCATTGCAATCTCAAGGATTCGTTCTTGAGTGTGAACTTTGTGAAATCAAATTCCTCTTCCATCATTCCCTTTTAGGTGTGGATAAGGGAATTTGAGCACTCCATTTCCATAGTCCACATCCACATTCTTCTAATCCATTATATTTATCTTTTAATCATCTCTTCTTTTCTTCTAATCATATATTACCATATTTTGAATCCATACCTATCCAATCCAACATCATGAATCCTTATTCTCCTCCTACACAACCAAAATAGTAGTCAAGGGAAATCCCAATTACTTTGAAAATGACACTAAAAGTATTGTTGATGAAGAAGAGTATGATATAGATTCCCTTGATGCTATCATTTCTAGTGAAATTTCCCAAACCATCATCCAAAATCCAATCATTCATCCAAGCCACCCCATCATTCCTTCATCCAAACTACCTAGAAATCCTTATGCTACCTTTGACAAGGGATTTCCATTATCTCTTGCATCTTCATATCCATTCTATCCTTCATCCACATACTCATCTTATCTATCACCCACATATCCCTCCCATCCAATATTCATACCCCCATCTTCTCCTCTAGCCATATCTCAACATCCATCTTCATATAACAACACTATCACCTTCACCTCTAGTCCAAATAATCCATCTCATTATCCTCCAACATCCACATCCTCCTATCCTAATCCACCATCCACATCTTCCTATCCTAATTCGCCATCCATATCCTTGTATGGCACTCCATCTTCCACTCCATCATATCCTAATCCTCCCTCCAATCCATCATATCTTTATCCTCCATCTAATCCTAATCTACCAATTCATAATCCTAAACCTCCACCCATTCATAATCCTTCATCTATTCCCACTACCCCATATAAGCCTATAATACGCAAGTATCTCATTCCAAATGTCATCCAAGGACTCATGACAAAGAAGAAATCCCCAAATCCACATCTTGAAGTTGTAGAGCTACCCTATACCACTCCATCATGCATGATCATTAGTGATGAGACCCTTCCTCATCCCACACTTATCATTCCACATCCCACTCCTAACACCATCCAAGTTTTTGAAAACATAAAACCCACTGAATCCATTGAATCCCCATCTTCTTCTCCTAGAGCCACCCAACCCATTGAAGAGAACCAAATCCAATCCACTCCCCCTAGTCCCAGTATCACTAAAATCCACTCCCATGAACTTCATGAATCCTCCATCCTTCTATCTCCGCCATCCAAGGAGCCCATCTAACACTCCTCTATCATCATGCCACCTACACAAGTTGAAACATGCCAAGAGCTTGATCCAAGTCATACCAATGTATTCCCTCATCCACATGAAGATCCTACCATCTCAATATTATATCCCATCATCCAATCCATCCCATGATCCCTCTTATGATTCCTTATCACCTCCTTCTCCAAATGAGGATCCTACCATCTCATCCACTCCATCCCATGATCCTTCTCAGGATCCCTTATCAATTGCCCCCCCAAATCAAGATCATAACATCCCAACTACTCCATCTCCTAATCCTTTATCATCATCCATCCAAGCTATCCCAACACCAATTTTATATCCCCTTGATACTCTTACATTCATCCATGGTGGTTTTCTTGTAGAAGAAGAACAATGTGTATACATCACCCATCCTCCCCCACCTAATAATGGACTTGCATCATGTTTCCAAAATTAAAAGCATCCTACCATAAATTGAATGCTCAAGATCATGAACTATCAAGGAAAAGTTTTAGGCCTTCATGAGCAAGGTATTTTAGAGCCCATCCATGTCAAAGAAAATCCACATTCACAAGGTCTTAGATATATATCCAAAAACTCACAATCTAAAATATATTGGTACAACCTTTGTACATCCTAAGCGAGCTTCTTCCAAAAGAATAATAGGATCTTCCCATCACTCCACCAAACCATTTGTCACCATCCCCCCTCCATCATATAATCTCAAAAAAACCATCCATATTCCTCCATCCTCCAAATCCATTTTGGGTTCTTACGTCCCTCCATCCACCATTACCCATCCTCCATCTACTACATCTATTTTTTATTCTTATGTCCCTCCATCCACCATCACACATCCTCCATATACTAAGTCCATATTAGGACCTTATATCCCGCAATCACTTCCTCCATCTCATCCTAATCATCCCTTCATCCATCGATCACATATCCCTATCACCCATAATAAAAATCCCACTCTCATAATCCCTATTCAAAATCAACAAAGGCACACCTCGATGAATGAAATCCCACATCCTACATCTATTCAACAACTCTAAAATCCTACCTCTATCACTCCATTCATGTTTCCTCCACATCATCCATCTCCTCACACCCATCCCATTGCTATTAAAATCACTTTGGATGCCAAAATAAAAATGCATAAGTTTAAACATCCACATGAATCCAAATCTCCCCATGTCCCCTTGAAAGGACATGATGAAGAAAAGAAAAATCCACTCTGAAAGTGCACTCAATCCTGAAGGCCAAAAAGGCCCACCAAAGAAAAAATCAAAACCATGTGGATCCCAAAGAAAAATGATGTAATGCCTTCAAATGAGACATCCATAATTGCATCCCAAGTTTCTAATCCAAAATCTACACATCCTCATCCACCCTCTCCCAAATCTATTTTGGGTCATTATGTCCCAAAATTCACTATCCCAACTCCTTCACTATCTGAACATTCTTCATCTGTTAATCCTCCCATCATTTCACATCCCCCACCATATGTGTCAATGTTGGCCCTGAAAAAATTCCCCCACCACACATCTATTCCATCATTCCTTCCATACCCTTTCCAACATCCCATCCATTATCCCACATATCTCCCCCATCTAATCATTCTAATCCATTCCCTTGTATAATCCATCCATCCTAATAAGGTTGTACCAACATCCAATATTCATTTCACACATGGGCTCACATTACCTCATATGGAACTTGAGTCTTGAGTTGTTCATCCATATCCTTACCACAAGTATTCCAAATCCATTTATCCGCATCCCTATCCTTATCCATATCCATCCACATACTATCCAAAAAAGTCCAAAGAACAAAAAAAAAGGTCAAAAAATCCTTAAAAAATATGAAGAAAAAAAATTGTCCAATGGTAAAAACTTGACAAAAAAGCACCTTGGATAAGTACCATGATAAAAACCTATCAAATAGACATCATGTGTAAATCCCCTATCTAGTTTACTTCCACACTTGGGGGTGATGTCATCCCCTTCCTCCATCTCCTCCATCCAACCTATGCACGTATCCTACCTATCATATCCCCTTTATCCCAATACATCCATCTTCCTTGTGATCTTCATAAGGAAAAGGGAAGATATATATACATACTTTGGACACCTCTTGGGATACATTCCCTTCATCCACACACTATCATATTTTGTATCCTCCCCATCTACTCTCCTCACACATTCATCCTATGAATATCCATCTACCTTCCTTGTCCACCCATCATGATATAATCCATCTCCTTTCATTATCTATCCCTCCTACCTATCATCCCTCTTTCCTTATGACATGAAATATCTAGAGTGAGGAATATCCTTAATTTTGACAGTCTTTGGAGACAACATTCATCCATCCTATCATCCTTTCCATATCACTATTATCACCTTCCCATCCATCCATCTATCAATCCCTTCCATACTTCCAAATTATTATTCATCTATCCATCCATCATAACATCTTTCCATCTCCCTATCTTTATCAATCCATCCATTTATCTATATCTTCATTCCATCTTCTAATCCCTTGTCAATAGTATCTAGCTATAGGCTACCTCCATGCCATCCAATGCCATCTACGTTATCATCATCACTCCCACCTATTTCACACATCTTCCCAATATCTTATCACTTTTCATCACTTATCTATCCATTATATCACCCTCCCAATTCATATTTTGATGATTTGGATAACTATCCCATCCCTGAGCTTCACCAAATTCACATTCTACATATATCGGTCATCTTATCCAAAAGGTTTATCTTGTCTCATTTTATCGGTTCCATCATTGTATCTACTTATCATGGCCATCCATATCATCATCCCTTGTCTATTGGACATTCTGGATATGGTTTCTATTATGTGGTTGTCATTGATTTCAATACTATTAGAATTTTGTGTACTAGAGGCTATATATGTCGAGGATATTGAGAAATTTGTAAAAAGAAGTGTTCTAGGTTCCTAATTGAACTGTGTAGGTCTTGAAGGTGTCCTATTTTTTACATTGAAGATTAGTTGGTGTGGATTAAATGGTTTATTGTTAAGTATATCTAGATCATATGTCATAAGTTTCAGAGGTCCACGTGAAGTTTTGAGTGTGTTGTGGTTTGACAGTGTTTTTGTGGTCTCTATTAGTGTTCCTGAATTGAAATTGTGTGATTCTGATAATCTCAGTTTGTTGCAAATTCTTCTCTATTGTTTCTTGGTATTCTTGGATGTCTCTAGACCATTCTCTATCTTTTTGGTACATCCACATTACTCGGTGAGCTCGTGGTTGAAGATATTTTTGCGCATGTTCAATTTTTCTTGTTCCTAGCCGACATGTTAGTGGTAGCATGTTGTGGATCTTCTTGGTGTAATTAATTAAAGTATTTTTGAGTTGGAGATATTAGTTTGGGTCTCCACTATGTTGTGGCTGACCTTGGTGGATTTGCATTGGAAATTTATTTGTGAATCTAGGCCGACATTGAAAATATGTTTTATTTTTTCTGGCTAACTAAGTTGTGATGAAATCTCATGTAGCTAATATATAAGAGTGATTGGTTGTGCGAAGTTAGTGTGTGCATAAGTGTGAATGTATGCCAGAGAAAGTGTAAATGTGTGAATAGTATTTTTTAATTACTGAACAGAGAGTGAAGAAGATTGAGCAAAGTGTGAAGAATGTTTTATGAGCTTAATTGGAATTGTAATCAGGCTTGTGTAGAAGCTATTTTCTTAGTTCGTATTCTTTGGATTTTAATCTTATTCTGTATTGTTGGATAGTGAGTCATGTTTTGTATTTCAGCAGTGAGCTCTAGGCAGTGTGCCTAAATGCATGTGCATTCCCCTTATTATTTCTCTTTATACTTTTAGTAGAGTATAATATTATGGTTTCCATAAAAAATATTGGTGTTATTTGTCTCTCTGATGTGTTAATTTTTTGTGGTTAATTTCTTATTCATCAAATCTGAGATTAAATTTTAGATAAGTTAGAAAATTTTAATTTTATGTGACAACTGACTCACCCCTCTCTCAGTTATCTATCCTTATTTTTCCAACATTTTCCATTGTCTATCATTGGTATTTTATCAAAGTACATTTCCTTTGTGCTTTCATGCAAGTAGGGCCATCTATGATGAGCCCCCTATTGGTGTTTCCAGCTGATGGTCTAACATCTCCTAAAGGGTAGCTACTCCTTATACTCATCTATCGTAGGTCAGTGGCCAACGAACATGAGATGACTGATTGGAAATCCTCTCCTCTACACTTTAGGCTCTATAGGACCAAGGTGGGTATCCCTATACATTAAGGTAGATCATCATACTACAATGGTGGAAATAATTCAATGGAATAAATCATATACACAACTCTCCCTTGTCTTCAATATGTTATGGTAGTATGGAAATAAACATAAAAGAAAATACAAGAAATTAAAAGGTTTTCTTATGAATTGAAATTGGATCCACCTTGGACTTAGGCTTATGAACATAGACTAAATAGTGCCTTATCCACATGGAGTCCATAAATGAAGTAACACTCCTACAATATACCCATCCTAGCTTCTTATGAACTTGCTACCTTACAACAAGAAAGAAACAAAAGAACATAACTATCAAACTTCTTTGAAATCCCTATTGCATCATCACTACCTTAACATATGACTTGAAAGAAATCACTCTATTGCTTGAACACAAACTAACAAATCAAACATTCAGGATCAAAAAATGTGATTAAGAACCAAAAAAAATCCTTGATTATATTGATTCAAAGATAGTGAGTACAAATTTGGAGAGGATGATAGAGCTGATACAATATTTAAGAACATAATACAATGAAATTTTTTGTCATCTATTGTTATTACAGAGAAAACATTACAACATTTCCTTCCTATGTGTAAGAAAAAAATGCTATATAGACTAATACCAAAGACTTACAAAATTCAGAGAGGATAGAACCCCAACAAAATAAAAAAATTTACCTTTATTGTACAGACATAACTTAGATTTGAATTTGAAATTGCTAACCCTAACCAAAATAGGGTTTCAGACCAAAGAACCTAGATCAAACTAGGGTCTGTAGAGAATTACCCCCCAAAATGATGCAACAACTAGACATGAATGCCCCTAATATCTCTAGCACACTCTAGCATTGATGGTATTATGAAAATAGGATTGCACCCCCTGGGAAATCAATGATTAGATCAAGAAGAACATACCTTGACAAGGAATACAACCACTACAACACCCTAGAAATAAATGTCACTTCTCAATAATCACTTTGGCCTTGGAAGAAGTGCAAGAATTTTATCTAACACCACTCAGAGTCAATTAGGTAGCTAAGAAATGGATGCACCATTACTACACAATTAATAATTGTGAATAAGGGAAGCTAGCCATTGAGAAATAACACTTTGAATTGTGGCCATTGATTTATTCCACTTTCTCCAAGATCCAATGCCCATCACTCACTATCATGTCTTTAAATCCTGACTATTAGATAAGCGGTTGTTCAAATCTTCATCGTCAATCTTGTAGTATTCACTTAATCATCATGTCTCTCTGTGGGTGGGACAGCTTCTAGACTCCTACCAATACACCAATCTCACTCCAATGAGATAGCCATCGAGCTATCAGAGAGACATCAACTCCAATCTCATCAATATGGCATTGTCATGCTAATACCATTTTCTATTGTAGACATGTTTTCCCCACACAATCGTGTCCCCATATGTCACTATCCATTATCACTTCCTACCATGTGTCATCCTTTCATTTTCTTTCTGATTGTTCCATCGATACACATCATCCATACCTTATCAGGTCCCACAGTCAACATCACACTCTCCTATCACCCCATTGTAGGGACTAGATCCATAGTCTGGGTGATACCATATTGTCATACCGATGGGTAAGTCCTCAAGTTTTCTGGGAGACATCCCTCAATGTCTTGTTGACACCACTTTGTCACGTCGATGAAAATTACCATCACTACATCGAAGGGACTACCTTGAGATTCCTACCAATGATAGAATTCACTCTGATGAAGACCCTTGATAATGTCACTTGTCCACCTCATATCCAGGTCACAACATCGTAATCCACAACAAGGATGTGGATTACCATTTACTCCATCCCATCATGCCATGTGTTTGCATCATCACTTTCATTTATGTCATTATGGTTGGGTCCCACACAGAGTGCTTCCTTATCATCACTCCATTTCAAAGACAACCAAATGTCCCATTGATGCCATCTAGTCTCACTAATAAGAAAGCTATCAAGTTGTCAGAGAGACTCTAGGGCCAGTCCCACTGATATTGAACTATCTCCCTGACCCACTAGATATGTGTAACCTTGAGCGCTAGATAGAGGGACCGATCATACCCATGAATCAAAGACATAAGTTATAACTTAAATGACTTGCAACCGGATATAGCAATTCAATGATGGAATAAGTCAATGAAGGAATAGAAAACCTAGGGCTTAAGGATGGTTTTGGCAAACAATGAAGGCTTGAGGGATTTTAAACCCTAAGAAAAAACCCCAGTGCATGAAAAGTGAACCCTAGCCCTCAAGAGACTCAAAATTTCAACAAAATGGCCATGGATTTTACAAGTACCACTAGTGCCTCCAATTGGGGACATCTACTTGACAAAGCAGAGAGAATTTAGTTATTTATGGGAGAGAAAACCACTAAAACTCAAAACAATAGTGACAAAATAAGAAACTAAGATACAAATGTGCATGGTTATGTCCTACCTATGAAAAGTAGGGTTTGAGGAATTGTCCATGCACTGGAAATTCCAAACTTTCACCATTCATATTTTGCAAACAATAGGAATCTTTACCATGATTACCCCAAACAACATAAGGTCCAATCCAAAGGGCCTCAAATTTACCATGTTTTCCCTTGTCCTAACTTCTTACATTCCAAATTAATACAAAATCACCTACAACAAACTTTCTCTCCGTAGCCTTCTTGTCAAAAAGGTACTTGACCTTTAACTGCCTCTTAAGATTAATATCTTGTGCTGCTCTTCTTGATTCATCCAATTCTATTAGTTGATTTATCCTAATACTCATGCTATCATCAATACCTTCTTCATATTCCTAGATGAATTTATAGACTAGTAAGTTGTTCATCGGTATTATTGCATTTAGTCCATACACTAGTTCATAAGGAGATCTTTCTATGGCCTTCTTTATGGTAGTTCTATTAGCCCATAGAGCTAATTTTAAGTTTGACTCATAGGCCTTTTTTTTCTCCATGACTATCTTCATGTTCTTCATGAGGATTTTGTTACTAGACTCAGCTTTTCCATTTCCCTCTGGGTGATAAGGGGAAGAACATGACATGGAAATTCCATAGCTTTTGCAAAAATTAGTGAATTCTTCAAATCTAAAACACATAGCATTATCCATAATTAACTTTGCATGGGTACCAAATCTGATCATTATATTGTCCATAATGAAATTAATGACAACCTTACTAGTTTCCCTCCTTGTAGGAATTTCCCCCACCCACTTGGTGAAGTAGTTTGTGGCAACTAGTATCCAACTATGACCACCACTAGATTTTTCATTGAACTCACCAATGAAATCTATGCCCCATTACTAAAAAGGAGCCTCAAAATTTTATGGTCTAAGGGGAAAAGCACTAGAAAACTTCAACTTACCAGAAAGTGTTTGGAAAGCATCACACCTTCTCACAATTTTGTGTGTATCAAAAAAGAGAGATAGCCACCAATACCCAGATCTCAAGATTTTATGAGTAGTTGTTTTTATTGTGTAAAGGCCTCCAAAAAATCCACCATGCATCTCTTCAAGAATATTCTCTGCTTGTTTTTCATCAACACACCTCAACATAACACCAGCTCTATCTCTCTAATATAAGAAACCCTCAATCATAACATATTTAATTACTTGTAGCTTTAGGGTCATTTTCTGATTATCAGTCATATGATGAGGGCAAGAATATATTTTAGATAATATAAAAAATATTTATAACAAATACATTCCTAGACTATGCACTCCTTTGTGTGAACATCTTCATTGAGTTGATTTATCTAATTGGCTTCCAATTTTGATTCAACCATCAACCTAGCTAAACCCTATTGTCTAACTAGTGTAGTGATCTGAATATCAATATTAAATTACTAAATTTTATTGATCCATATACACCTTCTTCCTATGACTTCTTTTTGAGGAAAAATATCTTTGACTACAACACTAGGTACATAAGCCACTATCTTAGCACCCACCAAATAGGGTCTAAAATTCTTGACTACCTTCACCAAGGAATAGGCCTATTTTTCCATGATATCATACTTCAATTATATTGCCTAAAGTGATTTTGTAAAAAAAATGGGTTGTTCATACCCTTCAACATTTTTGATGTAGGAGCATCCCAAGTTTCAAGTAATCTTGCATCAACCAAAAATATTTGCATTCATGTTTTCTTGCATTTTAGTAGTTAACTATTAGGACCCAATCTTAGTATTACATACCGCATTGTAACATCAGAGCTCGCAGAGTAGAATATATGATCTTCATTGCAAAATCTACATAATATCCATAATTCAAGTGTTTTGGAGATCCTATTATGAAGATATTGCTAACAAAATATAAGTTGTAATTGGACAAAGAGCATTCATGAACTAGTCTTTGGTGCAGAGGCACCAAGGCCAATGCATGTAAATGAGGTCTTAATTTAGGATTTAGGTGTTTTTGAGTACTTGGGGTCCAATAATATCTTGATAGACCATTTATGATTTTCTTGAGTGATTTGGAGTCTAATTGTGAAAATATTGTAAAAAGTTGCAAAATTGCCAAAATGTTGTCATGGCAAAAAGTGCAAAAGTACATAATTGGAATGTGAAGGGTCAAGTAGGTAGATATTTAGTTGGATTCATTGGTTTTTGAGTTATTTTTTATTTTTAGGCATAAATAATACTCTTATAGTTTGAGGTAAGAGAGGAGGATAGTATTTGAAGAAAATCCATAAGGAAACCCTTGTTTCCACACTAAAATTATATAATTTACTAGTAATTCTATGTTTTAGACCATTGTATGGCCCCGTACAAGTGGTTCATGATATAAAATCTATTTAATTGTTAAATACATGAGGTAACATCAATCTACATTTTTTTTTATTGAATATTATTAAGTTTTGTGATTTTTATGGTCATTTTGGTGTAAACGGGTTTGAAATCCTATTTGGGGTTTTGAACACAAAAGAATGCATTTATGATCATTTCCTCCGGTGGATATCACTAAAACCAAATGAAATGAAGTTTTTCAAGTAGATTTAAATGTTTAATAAGGATTTAAGAGCAGGGGAGGTGAGTTAAGTGCCTGGGCATAATGCCCTAATTGCCTAGTTTGTGTATTTTGAGTGAAAAGTGTTGGGTAGAGGTGGGAAAAGGTGATAACTCTTTGGGGAAGCAAGATATGAAGGACTATTCAGAATTTGTAGACCTAATTACATGTTTTTGGGGGTTTTTTCAATGTGAAATATGGAAAGGAACATGTATTTTCATTACACCCTCCTTAATCAAGAATAATAAAGGGCTTTATGGTTAGCAGTGTTAGTTGGCTTTTCTCTGAGAAAGAATGGTGAATTTAGGGGTTTTTTAGGTTGGTAATTTACTTCCCATAGGTTTTTGGGTTTTGAAGGAAGTTTTGAGGGTACTTGTTTTTAAAAAGTGTCCTATTTAAGGTCTAAGACAGCGTAGAAGCTTGGCTTTGGGAATGATGGTCCAAAGTGACCTATCCTATTTTTGTGATATGTTTTTGTATGGAAATATGGGTGTTTGAAACACCTTTTGTTTTGTGGGTTTGATTTGGTTTTGGAAAGTTATGCTCCTTTTCCACTATGTGGACACCTATAAGAAAATTGTGAAGGAATTGTGAAAACCCACTGAGATAGGGTTTTGGGAATTGGAAAAGTGTTTAGTTGAGTTGAATTGAGTTTTTTTGGCTAAAGAAATCCCTTCTCTACATCAATCTTGTCTTTTCAAGTGTGCATACCTATCCTATGACTTGCAAAGCTTAGGAAACCATTTCATAAGGATGCACATTCATCGAGGAACCTTCATTTTGATCTGCATCATATTTGTCCAAGGATCAAAGGAGAATGATATGTTTTGGTTGAACTTCACATGTTTCATCAAATTTTGGGTTTGAGACCTCTTGAGGCCAACGTGAACCTTTTTTGGAGTTGGGAAATGATATATATAAGCATGGTGTAGTTCCATTAGGTAGTAGGGATAGAAAGTGATAGGGAGATAGAGAATTAGGGAGGTATATGAGATAAGTGCTTCGAATCGCATTGTATTTCTGGGCTTAATGCCATATCATTTTGTAATCTATAAGTCAGAAGGTAGGGCATATTTCTTGTGAATAATTGATCATTATCTATATATCCATGTGGGATTGTTATTTCAATTCTTTGAGTTTTTGTTGTGTTTACTCTTGTTGCAAGGCTAGATAGTCCTATTCTTGGACCCTCCATTATTGACTACACCAAGTGGTATCAGAGCAAGTTGCAAACCTTGGGAGAGTAGAGAAAATTTAAGCAAGGAATTTCATAAGATCTTTGTGTGGACAAATCACCAACTTGAGGTAGCCTACTTGTGTTTGTCAATAGATTGTCGATTGTGAGGCAATTTCAGCCTTGTAACTAGATCATCGACTTGAGGAAGTTGTACTAGATCCTATGAAGAGATTCTATATAGGAGAATTCATACTACTATTAATGTTGTTGGAAAGATGGATTAGATGATGGAAATGATGCAAACAATGAAAGTGAGATTGGATGTTGTTGAAGAAGATAGAAGAAAATGCTTAAACCCTAGGCCTAATGATGAAAGTGATTATGATGAAGTTCAAGATATAGACCTAACTAAAGAAATCATGGAAGAGGAAGAATCAGATTAGGTGAAGATGGTGAAGGCTATTTCAAAAATAGGAAAGCAACCTAGAATGGAGATTTCAAACTATACTAGTAACCTAAATCTTGAAGAGTTGATGGATTAGATAAATGACATTGAAGAATACTTTGAATATGAATAAATTGAAGATCTAGAGAGAGTGAGATTTGCAAAGACTAAATTGAAAGGACATACTGCAATATGGTGGAAGGAATTTCAATTGGAGAGAAACAAAAAAAGGTAATGAAAAGATTGTGAAATGAGATAGAATGGTGAAAAAATTGAAGAGATAGTTTATTCCCATGGACTATGAGTTGGAGCTACTAAAGAGATTGCAAAACTTGAGATAAAAGGAAAAGACTGTGAAGGAATACACTAAGAAATTTCATAAGACCATTATCAGGACTGGACATAGTGAAGCAAGTAAGGAGAAAGTGGCAAGATATATCAATGGGCTAAGGATGAACATTTAGGAAGAGTTGAGTCTGGTAAGTGTGATTTTAGTAGAGGAAGCATATTAGTTTGCATTAATGGTGGAGGAAAAGCTAAAAAAAAGACATGAATAAAGACAAAGAGGAAGAGGAGGTAGATTTTAGAAAGGAAGGTCACATTTCGAAGTGGAAAACCATATGTAGAGCAAAAGAAGGACAAAGATTCATACCACAAGAGAGGGATTCCAATTTATACCATAAAGGGAGAGATGACAAAAATTCTTACTGCCACAATAGAGGAGGCTACAATTCTTACTGCAATAATGTATATCAAAGAGATGAGAAAGGATATGATAAGAGAACTTTTAGAGGAACTTGTTTTAAGTGCGAAGAGGACCATAGAGCATTTGAGTGTCGCCAAGAAAGTAAGAAAATTGAAAATCATGCAAGAACTAGATATGTGGAGGAAGAACCAGTGGAATCATCGAGTTCCGGAGGAGGTCCTGAGAAGGGAGAATCATTATTCATGAGGAAAGCACTATTCTAGGAGAAAGAAGTACCTAAGGAAGCACTACAAAGGAAAATTTTGTTCTAGACTAGATGCAAAGTATGAGGTAAGTGTTGCAAAGTTATCATTGATAGTGGTAGCACAGACCTAGTTTCTGAGGAAATGATGAAAAAACTAAATTTGGAAAGAAGAAAACATCTGAATCCTTATAGGATAGCCTGCATTCAAGATGAGCACAAGATACTTGTAAGTGAGAAATATCTAGTAAAATTTTGTATAGGGTCATATCATGATAAAGTACTATGTGATATTACACCGATGGATTCATGTCATATGTTTTTGGGTAGACCTTGGCAGTATGATAAGAAAGCTATACATGATGGGAGAAAGAATACCTATACCATAATGTCCAATGGAAAGAGAATCACCATGACACCTCTGGAAGATGAACCTGAAAGTGAAGTATGTGGTACAACTAGAATCAATGTGGTAGATGGAAGGAAATTTATGGATGGATTGAGACATGAAAACCTATGTTTTTCTTTGATTCCAAGGAAGTGTAGAGTCCTATATGTAGAGATAATCAAAAGAGAAGAAGAATCACTAGAGAAGGAAGTCACTAAACTATTGATAGAGTACGAAGATCTTGTATCAGAGAATCTACCTAATGGATTACCACAAACTCAGAGTATTGGTCATCATATAGATCTTATTCTAGGAGCTAGTTTTCCAAATAATTCTACACACCAAATGACACTAATAGATAATGCAGAGCTAAACAAAAAGATATAGGAATTGCTGAAGAAAGGATTAATCAGAGAAAGTATGAGCCCATGTTTGGTACCAACTGTACTTGCACCTAAGAAATATGGAGAATGGAGGATGTGTATAGATTCAAGAGCCATCAATAAGATCACCATGAAGTATAGATTCTCATTTCCTAGGGTGAATGGCATCATGGATAGTTTGAGTGGAGAAAATTATTTCACCAAGATAGACCTAAAGAGTGGATACCATTAGATCATGATCAAAGAGGGAGATGAATGGAAGAATTCTTTCAAGACTAATGAGGGATTGTATGAATGGTTGGTCATTCCATTTGGACTAACTAATGAACCTAGTACATTTATGAGGCTAATGAATGAAGTCTTGAAGAAATTCTTGGGAAAGTTTGTCATTTTTTATCTAGATGATATTCTAATTTTTAGTAAGACTAAGGAAGAACATTTGGAGCACATCAGGCAAGTATTTCAAAGGCTAAGAGAAGAGAATTTTTTGATAAACATCAAGAAGTGTAGTTTCATGATGGAAGAACTAGTATATTTGGGGTTTGTGATATTTGCAGAAGGATTGAAGATGGACCCTAAGAAGGTTAGACCAATAGTTGAATAGCCTACACCTATGAACGTTGGAGAGGTAAGATCATTTCATGGACTAGAAACTTTTTATCAGAGGTTCATCAAAAATGTTAGTAGTATTTGCACACTTATGCTAGAGACAATGAGGGGTGACTGAAAGGAATTCAAGTGTACATCAGGAGCACAAAAGAGTTTTGAGTTGTTCAAGCAAAAGGTGATAGAACAACCTGTGTTAGCACTATTGAGATTTGATAAGGTATTGCAAGTGGATTGTGATGCTAGTGGAAGTGCAATAGGAGCTGTGTTAAGTTAAGAAGGGAGACTAGTAGCCTATTTCAATGAAAAATTGAATGATGCAAGGAGAAGATATTCAATTTATGATTAGGAATTCTATGTAATAATACAATCCTTGAAGAAGTGGATACATTACTTGTTACCTAAGGAATTTTTGTTGTATATAGATCATCAAGATTTACAATATTTGAATAGTCAAGGGAAGTTGAACTTGAGACATATGAGGTGGGTAGAGTTCTTGCAGAGTTACACATTTATGTTGAAGCACCAGAGTGGAAATTAAAACAAGGTTGTAGATGTATTGAGCAGGAGAAGGAGTTTGTTGACAAAGATGAGAATTGAAGTATTAGGTTTTGAAGAACTGAAGCATATGTATGAGGATGACATTAATTTTGTGGAGGCATGGAAGGCTTGCAAGGAACCTATATAGATAGATAGAATCAAATGGTTGGATTATTTCATCTAGGAAGGTATGTTAGTCAAAAACAATCAATTATCTATCCCTAGAAGTTTAATGAGAGAGAATTTTATCAAGGAAAACCATTATGGAGGATTAGCATGACATATTGGAATTGATAAGACCATAGCATTGGTGAGTGAGAAGTTTTTTTGGCCACAGTTATATAAGGATGTCAGGAAATATGTTCAAAGTTGTAGGATTTATCAAGTTACAAAAGGAAACAATCAAAACACTAGAATGTATACACCATTGACAGTACCAGAGATAACATGGGAAGACAATAGCATGGATTTTGTGTTGGGATTACTTAAGACACTAAGAAGATTTGATTCTATATTTGTGGTTGTGATAGATTTTCTAAGATGGCACATTTCATACCTTGTAAGAAAACCAGTGATGTAGTACATGTTACAGACCTATTTTTCAAGGAGATTGTGAGATTACATGGACTACCAAAGAGTATAGTATCATATGGAGACACTAGATTCATTGGATATTTCTGGAAAACATTGTGGAAGAAGATGAAGACATATTTGAAGTATAGTTCAAAATTTCACCCACAGACATATGGAAAAATAGGAGTTTGGGGAACTTATTGAGGTGTTTGAAAAAAGGTAAAGTAGGAAATTGAGACTTAATACTACCGCAAGTAGAATTTGCATACAACAATTCAATAAACCAAAGCATAAGGAAGACACCATTTGAATTGTGACAGGACAACAACCTAGAGGAGTAGTATAATTAAGAGATATTAGTATAAAGACTAAAAGGAGTACAAAGGAAGAAGAGTTTGCAGGATTCATGGAAACAATGCATACTCAAGTTAGGGAGCATCTAGAGAAGATGAATAATACATAGAAGGAGAAAGTAGATAAGAAGAGAAGACATAAGGATTTTGCAATAGGAGAGGAAGTAATGGTATATCTGATGAAAGAGATATTTCTAGTTGGGATGTATAATAAGTTGAAGATGAAGAAGTTTGGACCTTGTAAGATCATCAGGAAGTTTGATTCTAGAAATTCATATGAAGTGGAACTACCGGAGGAATTTGGAATATCACCTATATTCAACATTGCAGACCTATACAAGTATCATGAAGGAGAGTCACTGGAGGAAAAAAAAATTGGTTTTCTAGACTAGATAGCACAACATCTGGAGGAAATTAAGGAAATTTTAGATAGAAATGTTGGATGAAGTACCAGAGGAAGGAAATACAAGGAATATCTAGTCAGATGGAAAGGAAGATTGGAGAAAGATTCATCATGGATTTCTTAAGCTAAGGTGGACTACATTGGTTTTCCTCTAGTCCCAGGAAAGTGAGAGGTTCACTTTTCTTCAACCTTGGGTGTCTAATGAAGGAGCGTCCTAGGTTTCAAGCACTCTTGGATCAACCAAATATATTTGCATTCATGTTTTCTTGCATTTCAGTAGTTGACTGTCAGGACCCAGTCTTAGTATTTCATACCACATTATACCACATTGTAACATCAAAGCTCATGAAGAAGGACATATGATCTTCATTGCAACATCTACATCATATCTAGAATTCAATTGTTTTGGAGATCCAAGTATGAAGATATTGCTAACATAATATCAGTTGTAATTAGACAGAGAGCATTAACTGACCAATCTTGGATTTTCAAGTGTCCAGACCTATCCCATGGCTTGCAGGGCTCAAGAAACCATTTCATAAGGATGGAAATTCATCGAGGAACCCTTTTTTCAATCCACATCATGTTTTTCCAAGTATCAAAGGATAATCATATGTTTTGGCCGACCTTCACACATTTCATCAACTTTGGGGTTTGAGACCTCTTGAGGCTGACGTGGACCTTTTTCAGAGTTGGGAAATGATATATATATATATAAGCATTGTGTAGTTGCATTAGGTAGTAGGGATAGAAAGTGATAGGGTGACAAAGAGGTAGGGAGGTATAGGAGATAAGGGTTTCGACCTACATTGTATTTTTGGGCTTAGCACCATATCATTCTATAATCTATTAACCAGAAGGTAGGAAATGTTTCTTGTGAATAATTGATTATTATATGTATATCCATGTGGGATTGTTATTTCAATTATTTGAGTTTTTGTTGCATTTACTTTTGCTGCAAGGTTGGACAATCCTATTCTTGTACCCTCCATCCTTAACTGCACCATTTTTTCTATAATAGGATAGCAGCAATAGTGTGGAATGGTGCAAAAGAAAACAATTAAAAAGGCTTAGTGAAATTAGGTGACTTGAGCACCAGTGCCTTTTTGATAGCCTTCTTGATGTTATTGAATGCTTGAATAGGCTCATCACCCCATTCAATTTTTTATTTCTTTCACAACATTTTGGAGATGGATCTTGTAGTTTCAACAAAGTTTGTAGCAAATCTTTTGAAAAAATTAATTTGGCCAAAGAACGACTAGATCCCCTTCATTGACTTAGGAATTGGGATTCTATCGATTGCTGCAAATATTTTTGGATCAATTCTTATCCCATCCTTTGAAACTATATGCCCCAACAATTTCCTTCTATAACCCCAAAAGTACATTTCTTAGGGTTCAGTGAAATACCATATTCCAAATCTCTTATGAATATCTTTTCTAGGTGCATGCAATGCTCCTCCTCCTTGGAATATACTATGAGGTCATCCTAATATATAGCCATGAAAACATCTATGAAATTTGAAAAGGAAACATCCATGACCCTCTGAAATGTAGCTTCAACATTTTTTAGGCCAAAAGGAATTCTAACATAGATGTATGTTCCCCATGGTGTAGTAAAAGCAGCCTTATATTGCTCATACTCTTTTACCTTTACCTAATTGTATCCAAAAAACCCATCCATCATAAATAAAAGCTCACAACCAATAACCTTATGTAACATTACCTTCATATTAGGCAACAAGTAGTTATCCTTCAATGAAGATATATTCAAATTTCTAAAGTCAACACATAATCTTATATCTCCATTCTTTTTTCTTACCGGTACCAAATTTGATACCCAAGTGGAATGTTTGATAGGCTTTATGATTCCACCATCTCTTAGCTTCATGAGCTCTTATTGCATCTTATGTTCCAATGTATGATTTATTGGCCTTTCCTTCTTCCTAAAAGGTTTTGCACTTGGCTTTAGATAAATCTCATGTTGGAACAAATATTCTCTATAAGCCTTAAAGTCATAATATGACCATGAAAGTACATGTTTATATTTCCTTAGCAAAGTGATCAACATAGCTCTAACCCTCGGTTGAGCCTTTTACCAATATACACCTTCTTGGGTGCAATCTATGTCCCCAAATTGATCTCCTCAAGGTCTTTATCTTGTGCATAATTCAGCTTCATATTGCATTTGTCTAAGTTATCAAAAAATCTTTCTAGGGCTACCAATCCTTTTTGGATTTTATTGGTATTGAGCTGAATAACCTCACCAAAAATGGTGTCCTTTCCATCCACTTTCTCCATAAAAATCTGGAAATAAATTTCTTTACTATGATACTCATCTACATAATGCAAGAACTTCAACAATTCCTTATCACCATTGAATAATTTCAAACTTTGAACATTATCTAGAATAGAAGGCCTCATCTCAGTCTCAACCTTTGATATGCTAGAGTAGGTAATATCATCTAGTCTCAATGAAATATTGGCAAGGAAGTTTGTTGTCACATTATTTTCCCTTTCTACCCATTCAATGGAATATGATTCAAACATTTCAACATAACCCCAAACAACATTCCTATATTGCTTTATAATTTTATTTTTAGACTCATACTTTTCTCTTATTTGGGAAACAACTAATTTAGAATCACCTAAGACTCTAAGAATTTTAATTCCATGCTTGACAAGAACTTTAAATCCAAGTAGTAAAGCCTCATATTCAACAACATTATTTGTACATTCAAATTTGAGTGAAAATGAGTATCTATAAGACTTACCTCCTGGTGACATGAGAATCACCCCTGCTCTAGATCCTTCTTTTGAGAAGGCTCCATCAAAATTCATGGCCCAAATACCATTTTACTATACCTCCTCCTTTATCTCTTCAATTATTTGTGTGCCCTAACCCTCACTAGTTCTATATCAACAACTTTAAAGTTGCCCACATCTATGTCAACAAAATGTACATCCTCATGTGGATAAATATCCTCAATTATATGTGGAGCCATATTCTCTCTGATTAGCATGACATCCCTACCACTCATAGGTATGGCAGCATAAAAAAGGTCCAATTTCATGCTTCCTCCAGCTGTTGTTGCCCACCCCCTTGACAGGAGCATTCCATATTAAGCAAGAATATCAACAATAGCTACACTCATAGCATAATCCTTCTTAGGAAAGGCATCCAACTTGAAAGGAACCTCATTCACAACTCCAACCACATGGGCCTCCCTTTAATCCATAGTAAAACACTTACCATATGTATGACTTGCATGCAACCCAAGCCCCTTTGTGATTTACAAAGGAATGATATTGGTGGAAACACCAGAATCTATCATGCAGTTTTTGATCAACTTATCATTCACTTGCAAGGTTACATAAAATGGGTCTATATGGCTAGGGTTAGCATTTAAAGTGGTGCCTATGAATACTTCAACCAACTGAATATGAATTCTTTCAGGTTTAACATCCTTCACCCCTTCCTTTTCCCTTTCACCAGGGACATTCATCTCTTCCTTATCACTAACAACAAATGTACCAACAATAAGGGCTAATTCCTTTTCCTTGTGTTCCTCTATTCTCATTGTTTCTAAAAAAGGCATTGTTACTTTGCTTTGTGATAATATCTAATTCATGTCAACAACATTTTATTTTGGAATATCAAAGCTTGATATATCCTTTTCTTTCTCTTTTATTTGCTTGGATTCAGATTTATTTTTCTGAACCATAATAGTTCCTTTGTTCCCTTGATCATCCTTTTCCTTTTTGAATTTTTCTTTAATAGAGGAATCCTCAACTTGAATTTTAGGATCCTTAACCTCCTTTCCTTTTATGTTCTTATTCTTTGTAGAATTCTTCCCCTTTACATCACCATCTCCTTCTTTTATAAAGAGGCTGCTCCGATTACCTTGGTCTTTGTTGACTGTCTTGTTCCTCAAATTGTAAGAACTTCTAGCCTCTACAATAGCATTATCAGTTAATAACCTGATTTCTTCATCTAAAGGCCTCCTTAGCCTCACAATTTCTCTTGATTATAAATTGTTTAACCTAGCAATATCATCATTTTCATTATTAGGAAAAACTTGCTGATGATAAGAATGAGCCTCCTGCCTTCTGATGTGAATATCCTCATCTAAGCATCCCTCCTCATCAACATTTATATCCAATCCAAATAGCATGTTAGCACCATGATATTCCCTTTTTGATTCATCACAATAATTATATGATTCACAATTATCCTCTAAGGACTGAGCAACCCTACACTGTAAAGGAGAATGTGGAAACTAACAAGGGTCACACTAGGGAGCATCATCCACAAAGTTTGTATTACCTCTTTTCAAAGAATTAGAAGTCTCATTCTTCTACAAATTTTTGTGATTTCTTTGAATAGGCATACCATTATGCCAATTGGTATTATATGGTTGGTCTGAAAGTTTAGGCCTTCTCTCTTGTCCTTGATAAATTGGTTTATTATGATATAAACCTCTATCATTTCTTGTTACTTTGTAGGTTGATTCCTCAATGGAAGTAATCATTTTATCCATTTTCCCCCATCATCTATCTTTCCACTTAGGTTCCCCTGAGGGTTCTTGAGAAGTTTGACATCTTCTCTCCTTCCTATTTTACCCAAGGCTCTTCTATTTCTCTCAATGTGGATTGTAATCTTGTATGCATCTCTTAAGGTCTGAGGATTCTTATCTCTAAGATGGTAACCCATTTTAGAATCAAAGGAATTGAGATATGTAACCAAAAAAACATCTTCATTCAGTCTTAAATGTTCTAGGAGCCTAGACATAGTCTTTTTTAATCTAATATTAAATTATGATATCATTTCATATTGACCTTTTGCAATGTTATTGAATTCATTCAACATGAATATTGGGTCTAATTTTTCACCATACTGCTCTCTAAAAACCATCTAAAATTCTTTCGAAGATCCAACGCTAGCCTCTGAAAGGCTCCTATACCAATCTCTTGCATCAACAGTTAAAGACTACATGAATAGCTTCATAATCACATCTTCATGCTCCACTTCAAAATCTCCTAATAAGTTCATGAAAACACCCAAGTGTTCTTCACCTATCATGTTGTCACTTCTAGAGAACATAGAAATTCATTGCCTTACTTCATTGGGAACTTGATTTGGGAATCTAGGGATGCCCCCAAAATAAAGTTGTCTATATGTATCAATTTGTAGGGGTCTTCTTCTAGGAACATTACCCCCTCCAAAGTGTTGCCGCGAGGAATATTTTTTTGTATATATGGTTGTTGTGGTATGGGAACATATTGGTTTCCCACATAAGGTGGAACACTCCCCTGCACTTGAGGACCACCTTGAAACTATCCTTGAAAGCCTAGTATAAAATTTCCAACCCCTATATTTTGTCCCACAAATGGTGGCTGGGACACACTTCCAACATTTGTATTGGGTTGAAAGTACTGACCTTGTGTGGAGCTTATCTAAGGGCCGACTAAAACACTAGAACTCATGGGAATAAAACTCATTCTTGGATTATTTTGGGAATTAGAAGGGCCTACACCTCCAGATGAAGTATTTCTTATGTAGGTAGTACTAGTCACATTTTGTGAAGTAGTGTTTTGTCAAGGATTAGTCCATGTACTCACACAAGAAGTATTTATAGGTATAATTATTTGAATGCTAGCTCTAACTTGAGTTTGAGGTGTAGGTATAAGAGCAATAGAAACATTTTGTGCAACCCTCAAATAATCAAGCTCTTTCCTTGTTTAGTCTCTTTTCTTTATCATTTCTTCTCTAGCCTTTTCTCGTCTCAATCTCTATATTCCAAACATGTCCCTAGTTTCATTTAGGATTTATTCCTCAGTTTGGACTATATCATTTGAGGTATGGGATCAATTAATGACTTTAGTAGTATTGTGGGGGTTAACTAGGTTTTCAAAAGAAAATGTGTAGCTTTTCCTAGCAATAGGCTCACCCTGCAATTATTGTATTACAAAATTTCCAAGGGGTGGATTCTGATCTAAAAATTCTTGAGAAGGGTTGACCCCATCATAGTTTGTATTTATTGTTTTCCTTTCTCTTCTCTAAAATTTTATAGGTCTTATCAGTGGGGTAGTTAATCACTCTTCAAGGATAAATAATGACATGGGCAGGTATGAAACCGATATATTACAAATGAATGAAGCCATAAATAAGGTGACAAAAGAATGTGTATTACATAAGTACAATTGGAAAATGACACAAAGCATTTTGATAGAGGATATGAATCAAGTTTTGATTGTATTCGACAAATACAAATGAAGGAAAGGTGTAGACGAGTCTACAGAAGAAGCATTTTTGGAAGCATAGTAGATAATTAGGCAAAGGAAGAACTGAATTTTAGATAAACTAATGTAGTGGCATGTTTCTCGAAGTAAACAAGAAAAGGTTATTTCTAGGCCCAACACTCGATGGTGGGGTCATGAATTTGAAAGTAAAGTGTCAATAGGTTTTCTTTTACATTTTTTTTAAGGATTCCAATTTCTTGAAGTACATCTACTCACAATTTTCAAAGCTTTTAGTCATGGAGAAGAAGTCAAATGGTATTTAACTTATGTTTAAAATGAGGAAATATCTCCAGTGCTAGCTATCTTTTGTGACACGTGATAAGATATGATTGGCTTAGTTTTACTCAGACATGTGTTATTTTGAAACTCTTCAATAGACTTGTGTTCTATAAAAGGCTAATATTTTTTCTTTTTATGGATGTTAAAAATTTGTGGAATTATGTAGACTTAAGATTGGCATAGTCACTAGTTTTATTTCTATTTCCTATTATTTGTATTATTCCATTTTAAAAATGTGTATTCTCCATTGAATTTTTCTAATATCAAAGCTAATTTTGAAAGCTATTTCTTGATAAGAAATCTTATGCAGTTGATTATTTCTTCCTATTGAAGAATCCAATTTGTTGTGCTAGATTTGGGTGAATATTGACATTGTTCAATGATAAATGATCTCTTGTTTCTTTAAACTCTTTCATCATTTTATGCCTAGCCATGAAGTAATCTAGTGAAGTATAGAGTGTTTTTTCTTTGGTTCTAGTTTATTTCATAGTGCATGCATGGATAATAGCTAGGAGACCTTTAATTTGAATATTTTATATTCTTTTCTTTAGTTAGATGTTAAATATTTCTTGTAAATGATTTGAGATGTTTGAATTCATGAAGTTGTGCACCAATAGACGTTAAATTTTCTATATCTTTATGACACTATTTTCTATAACTGCACTTAGACTTAAATACTAGAGACCTGTCGTGATTAACAAAAATATTGCACAATGAAACTTGAGTGAACTTAGTGTGTCAAGAGCTTACATTCCTAAACCTTGGGATAGCTAAGATCACCTTTAGCCAAAAAATTTTAGTGATTCTTTCAAGAAAGATAGGTTCTTCTATTCATTTTAGAAAAGATTTATTTTCTTGTTGATGTGTGTAACATCCACATCAATAGAATTGGTGCTAGAAGGAGTGCCATCACATGCTAGAGCTGATAAAGAGTTGTAAAGATTCAATATGATATTGTAGATCTCCTTTTAAATAAAATAAATAAAATTTTAAAAAAATTGACAATAAATTTTTTTTAGCTAAAATGATGAATTAGAAATGTACTATGCTTGATTATGGGAAGAAATTTGAAGTTAAAATTCCTATTTTTCAAGGAATTTTAGACAAGAATCTTTATCCTCAGTGTTTGCCTGATTTTGCTTCATTTGAAAAGTACAAAAGACACAATACAACATATCATGGCGAAATTAGTTGCATAACTTTCCTTATAAGATCATATTTGGCTTTGAAAAATATAATTCCTTTTTTTGAAGTGTATAGGTGTGAAGATCCTCATGGAAAAGAAAGAAACTAGAAAACAACAATTCATGAGCACAAAAAATGTTCTAAATAGTTAGAATAGAACCATGAATTTGGTTAGAGTTGAAGGATTAGAAAATAATTGTCAATTAAAAGATTCTAAAATTAGTTCTAAGTATAAAAATGTTACAAATTATTTCTTTAAATTAGCTGACATAAATGAACATGTAAATCAAGGCAAACAAAAGTTAGATCAACTTAAATGTGCAGTCACTAAAAATAATTGTAAAACAACAACTGCAAGAAACATAACACATAAGATAGATGAAATATTTTTTGATTTTACTAACATAAATTATCAATTGCATAAATGTTGTAGCTATGTAGGACAAGGTACTTTATCAATGTGTTGGAGAAAATTATTTGTAGATCAAATGATGATAATAGAAAATACAAAAGGTCATGTTGTTATGCATGATCAAACACCAACACAGAGCCATGAAGATGCTGAAATAGGGAAGTTGAATTTATTGTCAAGTTCAACTAATATTTCACCTTGGAAATCATATAAATTAATTGTAAAGGATTCATGTGCATCTTATATTTCTTGATGTGGGAGCATCCAATAGTGTAGGGCAATCTTGTATCACCCAAAAAATTGTTTTCTTTATTTTCTTTATTGTTTTGAGTCCCATGATGGAACTTAAGGGGTGCAACACAATTAGGAGTCAAAAAAAGTGAAAAACGGTCACTTACTATTTTTAGTAAATCGGCCTAAATGAATTTGTATGGACCTAAAAGTTTACCCCAAGGAGTAGAACTGAAAAAAAAAATTGCTCATGAAAGAATTGTCTCAATACCCTACACAGTTTGGGAGATATTAAAGTGTCTATCTTGGGAAATTTCTCCAATGTAGCTTCAAATTCATATATGAAGACTTTAGAAGCCCCGAAATAGCTCAAAAAGCTGATGAACCTGTAGTGTAGCAAAATGCATACCCTTGCATTTTCACACTTGTTTGGGCCCACCTTGCTTTATTTATCCCTATTTATGTCTTAATTGGTCCTATTTTGCATCCACAAGCCCAATGAACTATATCTTTTTATGGCTAATCCTGACATACTTCAAAGGGTGAATGATAATTCAATGATTTTGTCTGAGTGTCCCTAATTTTTGGGTTGGGACTAAGATACCACCTAGGGCATCTTTGTCCCCCAAAGGTCTTGGGACCATAATTTTGAAAGCACATAAATAGGTACCCTTTTAGATTATGTGCCCTAAGTTTCATGCCTCAAGACTAAGACACCACCTAGGGTGTCTTAGTCCCCCTTGAGGTATTTTCAAGATGTAATTTCAAATTCTAGCAAGATTTATCCTCCTTTAATTAATGAATTAATATGTCGGTTTGGTGTGGTGTAATTTTAGGATATTAAGCATAGATAAGTATAACTACAAGGTTCCTTTCTCCCATTTTCATATCTAAGAAATCAAGACTTTTGTGAGAGCATTCCTAATTGCAAATTAGAGTCCACTAGAGCATTCAAGAGTAATTCATCAAGCATTTGGAGTCTTCATCAAGATTCAAGCATCATATCAAGGATTTTTTTGCATCATGTTTTTTGTTGTGCTAACATTTGTGATGTAGGGTTTATGATTCAAGTAAGTGTTTCATTCAAGATCAACATCATTCAAGCAAGAGTAAAGAACCACATCCATTGTAGCGATTTCAAGCATATTTTCAACACTTTATAACAAGGGTTTGGTGAGTTGTAACATTGCATGTTGTTCATTCACCATTCCCCTTCATCATTATATTTCATTTCAAGGTTTAATTACCAACAAGGGGTTTGACCAAGGAAAACCCCCATTCACTAACAATCAATAAGTTTTTCTCCTCTTACATGTTTGTGATTATAGATTTAGGTTGAAGACTTGAAGATCATTTTAAGTGAAAAGTTTCAAAGTTGCAAAGTTGCATTGCAAAGTTGTCATCTTCACGGAAACTCACATACAGACCAAATCCAAAAGTTTCAAAACCTGTGATTAGAGAAGGAAGTCTTTACATCAAGCCTTGGGATCACATGTAGAGATTCCCAAAATTCTAGACAAGACTAAGTCACCACCTAGGGTGTCTTAGTCCTCCTAGTGGATTTTTTCAGAAATTCTTCCCAATCCCATTCTGACATATGAAGATTCCACATATGCCCCAAAAAATAGAAATGAGACTAAGACAATAGTAAGGGCATCTTTGTCCTCCATAGCATATTTTGATAGCTTCTTTGCATTTCCAAAATTCTCATTACATTTCCATACTTTCCAGGTACACATATTCTAACTTGTTATTGCATAATTTCATCATTTGCATCCTTCATTTAGCTTGCATTTTCTTTGTGGTGAACCCCTAAAAGCTTAAAGAACCCCCTTCCTAGGTCTTCCTTGTTGAGAATTGACTCACCTTGTGAGGTTGATAGTCAATCCAATTAAGACTCATAGGACATTATTGAGTGGCCAACATAAAATAGGAGTGGGTCTTGTCCACCCATTTCTCATTTTCCCCTTTGGTTCAAAACCAACCTACAATGGGTTTGCAAGTTGTATATCTCTTTGAGAGCTTTCCAATGGTATGCAATATTAGAAAATTAGACACTTGGATCAAAAGTTATGGCCCTACAAATTTTCCCCTCAAAAATGTGAATTTCATTAAAATTTCTTCCTAGGCTAGAAATCAAACAATGAGACTTGTGGCACCCAAACAAAAGGGAAAGTTGAACTTTCTAGAAAATTCTAGGGTGTTTATTGGGGTAAAATAAAAAGGGTTAAGTGGGGGTTGTAGAAGGTGGCTCAATTAGTGCAGATTGTGGCTCTGAATAATATATTTTGTTTTTAGAGTTGATTTTGCTGTAAGGAATCAAGCCCATGAGGTTGTAGATGTAGTTTTTGAATATGTAATTAATTTTTTTGAAAATAATTGAAAGTGGGTTATTTTTCTATTTCGCATCTTCTGTGTTGGTATCTATTGTTGTGATTTGCATGGTTTCAGGCAGTTTGGCCCTCATCATTTCTTATTTTGAAGATGGAAATTGATACACAATTAACATTGATGTGCAAGAAATTAAAGAAGACATCATTATGTTTCTAGAAGTAAAAATTCACATGAATGTGCAAGATACAAATTGCAAGCATATAGTAGAAAAGATAACTAAAGAAGAATTAAAAGAAGATGAAGATAATACCAAATATGCAGATTTATTTCAACAAACAGATGATAAATCTTTATCTTTCTTGCACAATAATTTTGAATATGATAAATTCCATGTGTTTTATGATAGGAATGATGAATTTAATGTTCATATTGGATTATTTTCTTCTCATTTTAATTGCGAATCTGATGTAGGATACATCCAACAAAACAGTGAGTCAAAGTGTGATTTGGTCATAGAAGATGCTAAATTAGAGAGCTACACATTTATTTTTGAATATGAACATCAAACATCTCTAATTAAACATGAAGTATATCAGGTTGTTTCTTTTCTTTCTTTCATGAAATTTGAAGTTTATTATTTTGATTATGGAAATTCTAAAAACACAACTTGTAAATGGATCAACCATGGGGATGATGAATACCTTAGCTACTAATAGTTAGGGATTGTTGCATTGAATATGAGAATTGTAGGACAAAAAAATATTTTTTAGAATACAAAGATAAATTTTCCAGACTAAGAACCATAACTATTTCCTTACTTACACACTTTGTCTAAATATGTAAATATGGGTACAAATATGTACTTTTAAAAGTCATGCTCATCTAGATAATTCTCTTGCATATAATTAGGTTAGTAAGTTTTGTTTAATCTTTTCCTTCTTTCTTGCTTTAGGTTTTCTTTTTTTTTAATTTTATTTTGTTAAAACATAATGTTATTAGGGATCATAAACTTATAACATTTATGTATTGTTCTAATATAAGGTTATAAAACCTTTATATTATATGCTTATTAAGCATATCCCATTTGAAATAATTTAGTCTAAATAATTAGATTATTGATTATTTATGAATGGGGGTTGTTGAATAGGTCTAACTAATACCCTTTCAAGTATTATGTCACCCTTCCTCCTATATTTAGGGAGGTTCTCTCTCATTTGAGAGAAGTGGAATTTAGAGATTATATTGTGAACTATATCACTATGCACATGAGGTATTATTGGCCATGTGGAAGTATGGAGAAGTGTTCCCCAGGTTTGGTCTATGTTATAATAGACCATTACATTGTAAGTGTTTTAATAAAATGATATTTTATGGGGTTTTTAATCGAAAGGGTTTTCCCCACATATATCTTGTGTAATGTATAAAATCTATGTTTGTATTATTATCATTTTATTTATTTTATATCTTGTTTATAATGATTAGTATCCTAAGATCCTAAATTCTAAAATAGTATCAGAGCCTATTAGGTTATACTAATCATTTTTATATGTTATACTAGAAGATAAGTAGAACTTGATGGGAAACCCATTTATACTCAATCAACATGTATGCAAGACCATTTGTGCAATATATCTAGTGATATCTTAAAAAAATTCTCATACCATTTTTCCTAACATATTCAATAAGCATATAATTGTTATTGTAATCTATTGATTGTTAAGTGATATTTATTATTTAATATTATATGCCACTATTAATTCAAAAATTATTCTATTATCTTTAAAATGATAAATTCTTATAATAAAAATTACAAACCCTTTTGAATATATCTATTCTATAACAAGTTATAACCAATTTTAAAATTATATATTTTTTATTAAAATTCAATAATTTTTTATATATAATATATATCTATTTATCATTCTAAATATCTTTCCACTTCTCTTGACACAACACTCGTTACTCCGTATAGTTTTCTATTTCGTATTCATTCTTACTTTCTCCATATACCTTCCATCATTCATTTTTTTGACCAAGTGTTATTTTTAGTAAGGTCATGTCCTTTTAAAAATGCGTTATTTTTAAATGATCATGTCCTATATTCAAAGGACGTATCATTTATCATGAATTTTGTATTAATTTTTTAAGGTCGGTGTATTTTTGATACCCTATCATAGACATACTATGGTCTCTTATATGACCATTCACAACCTCTATCATGAGACTTATCTGCCTTGCAAACATGTCAACCAAAGAATTTTTAGTTATAATACATGTCGACCAAAGAATTTCCAACTATAAATCTAATAAAAATCCTTCCATTACACATTGATAGATGCCCATACCCTGATTTGACGCTACAATTTTGATATGGGAATAGGTGATATTGGTAAAGGTTACAAATTTGACTGTGCAACAAAATCATGATATATGTGTAATGCCCCAGTACGTAACCCTAGAGGACGACACAAACACAACAAAAGCATAAAATTTTTTTGTAAGTGTAATTAATAACAAGTAAAGTGAACTAAACTTAATGCATACATCCTCTAAGGTATGTGACAATGCTTACATTCGAATCCCATAATATACAAAAGTAAATTAACCCATAGCATATAAATAATACTCATGATATAAATAACATACATCCAAAGCATTAAAATCATCTCATTAGATACAAAGTACATTAAAGAATCATCCATAAATTTCATTCATTCCATAAAGTAGTTACAAGACTCATTTCTAAAATGAGGAAGATCATACAATAATGTTACAATATTAATGATACAAGAATCCTCCTTGAATACAAATGAGGAGTAGTACATATACAAAGTTTCCAACTGATACAAAAGAACATAAGAAATAGTACAAAGTAACTGGTACACGCGAGCTCTCTAATCTGGAAGATCTCGTCATCATGAACATGAAATGGGAACCCAACGATGTAAGGTAAACATTCCACCCATCCAAGTGGTACCTAAAGGCCCACCCCCTGTGCTAGTAGATAGTAAAAGGGATTCCTAGGAAAAACCAACAACCTCTAGACACAGGCAGCACTTAATACTATACCATACAAGAACAATACATACCTAAAGGTTACATTGCTTCCAGAGTAAAATAATCAAGTATATCAATTAAAAAATACATATTTTTGTCATAGGAGGAGTGTCATCACAAAGTTTCATGGGTTACCCTGGCAGATCTTCTTAGGCCCTGACCCCCATCTTGGGTTACCCTGGTAGCCTCTTATGACCCCCAACCCCACATACAAATCGATGCAGAATCAATTATCTTTCAAAGGGACAAGATAATGATCTTTCCATTCTAGGCCTTCTCGTCTCATCCCAAGTCTAAACAATCCTTTGAGTCCATGAGCGAGGAAAAATTAACAAGTTATATGTTTTAAGCTGCCCTTTCCCCTAACACAATTATTTAATTTCCACTGAATTAACTAACTCTCACATGAGTTACCCTAGCACCACTTTTTGCGCTAGCCCCCATTGAGAGCCACTCCCTACTAACAACACAAGGAGCTAATTCAAAACCAAGGGTAAACATAGTGCACAAATGGATATTAAATCCCAATCCAAAACATAAGGGGCAACACATCCTGTTCGCAGTAATCAGGTGTTTAAACTAAATTACAACCAAGTGCACTACCCAAGGAAACCAAAGGTCTAAACCATAAATCACAACCCCCTCATAAAATAGCATCATCTGGAAGACCTACATACACAACTAACCCATTTCCCAAACTTATGTAAACAAAAGAAATCACAATTTAATAAGCAATTCAAGTAGGAAATAAAGCTACCATTAGGATTTCCTAAATTCAATTTCTATTTCAAGAATACAATAATAAATTACTTGAAATAAACCAACTTATTACAATTTCACTTACAGAGAATAAATAAATTAATTCTATTTGTTTTAAATCAATTTCCCAATTTTAACTATATAGAAATTCAAATTTTCTCTTTTAAAACATTTCATTTTAAAATAACTAACTTGTGCTTTTGCATGCACCTATTATAGAAATACATTTTAGATATATATATATATTATATATATATATTTAAATATATATATTATTTAAATATTTAAAACCAATTACAATTTCCAAAACATAACACACGTCCCAGGATCAAAACTTGGATCTAAACCTCTCTATAAACATATCCCAAGACACAAAATTAATGTCAATACAGAGCTTCTACTCCTCCAATCTCTACTAGGTAGATGCAAAGTCTCACAAGTGTATGATCACACACCTAGCCTTAGTGTTGCTACCATAAGGGTGCATAGAAAAACACTGGTTAAGGTCTATCAACCATATCTCTACCTTTAATCTGCTGCTAGAACCATCAAAAGTGAGTGGGAAAGCTCTAAGTAGGTCTCTCATGTGAGTGGCTATGTTTTCCTCTGGCTATGCTGGTACCTCTCTCTCACCAATATTAATCCGATCTCTATCCTACCTTGGCCCAAGGTGAGCAAGAGTCTCCTTTAACAAATGACACAACTAAGCACCCTCGATCCCTGGTGGATCTTGATTTTGATCACCACCTCTTGAAGCATTTTGGGAAGCTTGATATTCCTCACTATCTGAGTCATGGGGAACATGGGGAAGTGAATCCTACTGACTAGCTCTATGACCACCTCCATGCCACGACTACGACCTCTACTGCAACCTCACCTAGGTGGCATGATCCTACAAAGACACAACAAGGTATAAGACAAGGTACACAAACTTAAATCCTATGCAACTATTAGCTTAATGGGTTCAACATTATCCCAGAGCACCCAGTGTTTAAACATTGGCTTTGATACCATCACATCACAAATATAAAAACCATCATTGCTCCAATGTCAGCGATCAAATAACAACATAGTATCATAGTCTATCAAAGTAAAAGAATTGTTTGAAAATATAAGCAAATCAGTAGGGTGCTACAAATGTCTGTATCGAAATAAATGCACTTATATTATCATCAATTTTTGTTCAAAATTTTCATTGCACACTGAAATCACCATTTTCACCCATGCCATCTGCAATCACCCAAGAATTTCCAATTTGTGGTGTAGGGTCACCAAGACATGTTATGCAATTTTTATGTCATTTTTGGTTTTTTGGGTTGATAATGGGTTTTAATGTCCAATAAAGTCATTTATGACCATTTGCAATGATTTTAATTCATTTTTGTAGTGCTAGGTGTCGTTAAAAAGTTGTCAATATTGTTGAAAGTTGTCAAAAAGTTGCTAAAACTATCATGCATTTTTTGGAAAGTGGCAAAAAATCAAGGAAATGTTACAAACCAAGAAGGAAAAATTACAACCAAGTTGGAATATGTATGCACATGCCCTCTGAGGTCGAGGAGAGGTTGTTCAAGTTGATTTTTGTAACTGTGATCAATTGAAGCAATTTTTTTTCTGAGTTTTCAAATGCTATACTCATTCTCTTTCATTATGTACAAACTACACGACCCATTTAATGATATGAAAATGGTTTGAATTTGTGGGCATGTGAATCCTATTTATTTTGGTTTTTTCTGGAATTGAATTTCATTGAGTTTTGTGGAAGATATGGCCATTTTGGTGAACACTACCCTATTCTAACAGTGCTTTCTAGAATTTGTAGTCTAAAAACATGATAGTACAAACATGTATGGTATAGTACAAGCTTGAAACAAATTTTAAAATTTGAAGGCATGATTCTAGTTTCATATGCTTCTAGTTTGAGTAAATTTTATTAAGTTTTGAATGAGTTATGCCATTTTTGGTGAGAGAAAGTTTGTGGTTGCCTAGGGTGTGCAGTTTGAGGAAAAACACCATAACTTTTTTTCCACCATCAGATCTTTATGAAAATGGTAGTAAAAATATATAATTAGGTTATATTAAATCTCACTAGAGTGATTATCCTCATTATATGTTTTGTAAAATTCATTAATGATTGTTCCTTTCATTTCATAGTGAGGTAGCCTATGGGTTTGATCAATGAACACCTTGTTTTGCCATGTTCTGTATAAAACAACCCTAATTCATTTTAAAATATGTTTATTAAGGGCCAAAAAGGTATCCCAAATATTTTTCACATTCCCTTTAACAAGTACTTGAAGGAAATTATGACCAAAAAGTTCTAAATTTCTGCCCCACTTTTTGGGTTTGAGAACTCATTGTCTAGGATGAACAAAATGCATAATTAAAGCCTTAAGTTTTGAAGTCCTATTTGAAGGTGATAGGAAATTTGTTTGAGGTATTTTTACTTCCTCTGCATCATAACATGATGGTTTTCCTTTGTTCATTGGAGTCATTTTTTAATTTTTCACATAGGAACAGGAATGAGGAACATGCAAGATCACTTTGTCATTTGGGTTTGTTTTCGTGAAGAATGTATTTCCTTTGCATCATTTTGGTATCAAAGATTGAAGATCTATGAAAGAGAAGTTTTGGAAATTGTGTGTTGCTTTTGATAGGTTGATGTGAAGAACCTAGATGCCAAAAGACTAGGTAGTGAGTAAAAGGAAAGGAAACCTAGGTGAGGTATCATGAGAAGAAGTCAAGAAAAGAAAACAGACAACAAGATGCGGCAGCAAACATGGAAGGAGAAGATGATAGTCAATAAGATAATATTAGAGTTTGAAAGAGACATGAAAAAGTTTGAAATATGTATTAATCTTATAGTGCAGCAGTGCCTTGATAAAGCATATCAAGAAAGTGCTTGGCATTGGCCAATGAGAAAGAAGGTGAAGTGGCCTCTTAAGAAAATGATGGAAAAGAGAAGGAAGTAATAGGAAGCTAACAGATTGAGAAGGTGGATGAAAGTACTTGACAAGCCATACAAGGAAAGAGATGTGGAGGAAAGTAAGTCTTATTTATTTGAAATTAGTGAAAGCTTTGAGTGTGTAAGTGTAGGCATAACAATAAATGAAGAAGAAATCCTAAGTGAAGAAGATGGAATACTTTGTCATCCTAAGGAAGGTGAGATACTTGGTGAATGGATATTACATTCTATTATTGATAATGAAAGGTTGATGAATAAAAAATATGTTTTTGATGACATGCATGATGAATTGGATGGTTTATTATTGGAAGAAATGAATATTAATGATGAGTTGTTTGCAGCAGTAGGAAAAACTAAAAAGTTCAATGATGAATGTAACCCTAAAGTGCATCACGAAGTATTCAGTCCATATACAAAGATTAGTCACATCCTTTGGAAGGAGATGGTAGGTTTGGGAAAAGAGGAACACTAATTTTTGTATGAAAGTAAAGAGAAATTAACAACTAAGATGGAATTTTTAGAAGATGTTATTTATCAAAGGAGACCCTTAGAGGATGAGTTTAGTCCTAAGCCAAAAATAACACACATGGAGGATCTCTTGGGTGTTGAAGTGGAGTGTATGGTGCAAGGAGATAAGGAGGATACCTAAAGGTCTCAATATTTTATTTCTAATCTTTCATTAGACTATGTATGTGTAGGTTTTTTAGACAAGGAGATAAAAATCATTTAGAAGCAGACTCTTGAAAGAGATTAGGTTTAGAGGAGGATGCCCAAAGAGGAATACCTTGCAAGGAAGAAAGAAGAGAAGGAGTTGAGAAAAAACCTAGATCAAACAAGTGGAAGACACAAAGAAAAAGCAAAGAAGACATCAAGGAAATAGTATAGAAGAATTGGAAGACTAGGAAGAAAAAGAAGACCTGCACTCAAGTGGGACTTGAATTTTCTTCCCCCTAGGTATATGGTGCAGGGTCACTAGAACCTGTTATGCAAGTTTTATTTCTTTTTTAATTTTTTGGGTTGATAATGGGTTTTAATGTCCAATAAGGTCATTTATGAGCATTTTCAATCATTTTAATTCCTTTTTTTAGTGTTAGGAGTCGTTAAAAATTTGTCAATATTGTTGAAAGTTATTAAAAAGTTGCTAAAATTGTCATGCAACTTTTGGCAAGTAGAAAAAAATAAAGGAAATGTTACAAACCAAGAAGGGAACATTACAACCAAGTTTGAATATGTATGTACACTCCCTCTAAGGTCGAGGAGAGGTTTTTCAAGTTGTTTTTTGTAACTTTGATCAATTGAAGCAAGTCTTTTCTGAGTTTTCAAATGCTATAGTCATGTTCTTTCATTGTGTATAACATGTAAGGACCATTTAATGATCTAAAAATTATTTTATTGTGTGGTCATTTGAAGCCTCTTTCTTTTGGTTTTTTTTGCATTTAATTTCATTGAGTTTTGAGGAAGATATGGCCATTTTGGTGAAGGCTTCCCTATTCTAACAATGTTTTCAAGAATTTGTAGTCTGAAAATATGATAGTACAACCATGTATGGTATATTACAAGATTGAAACCAATTCTAAAATTTGAAAGTGTAAGTATAGTTTCATATGATTTTTGTTTGAGTAAATTTTATTAAGTTTTGAATGACTTATGCCATTTTTGGTGAGAGCAAGTTTGTGGTTGCCTAGGGTTTGCAGTTTGAGGAAAAATGCCATAACTTTCTTTTCCACTATTGGATATTTATGAAAATTGAAGGAAAAGTATGAAATTAGGTTATATTCAATTTCACTAGATTGATTGGCCTCATTATTTATTTTTTGAAAGTTATTAATGATTGTTACTTTCATTTCACAGTGAGACAACATATGGGTTCGATCAATGAATTCCTTGTTTTTCCCTATTTCATAAAAAACAACCCTACTTGATTTTAACATATGTTTAGTAAGGGTCAAAAGGGTATCCAAAATAGTTTTCGTATTCCCTTTAACAAGTATCTAAAATAAATTATGACCAAAAAGGTCTGAATTGTTGCCCCACCTTTTGGGTTTGAGAACTCATTGTCTAGGATGAACAAAATGCATAATTGCAGCCTTAAGTTTTGAAGTATTGTTTGAAGGTGATAGGAAAGTTGTTTGAGGTCTTTCTCCTTCCTCTACATAATAACATGATGGTCTTCCTTTGTTCATTAGAGTCATTTTTGAAGTTTGCACATAGGAGCAACAATGAGGAACATGCAAGATCACTTTGTCATTTGGGTCTATTTTCATGAAGAATATATTTCCTCTACATTAGTTTTCCTTTAGAATGAAAAGTTAAAATCCATTTGGCTATGAATGTAAAAACATATTCTAATAACTCCTTCCAAACTAATACCCAAGGAAATTAGATTCATATTCTTGGCTCTAAATATCTTCCAATGCATTGATATTATTATCATAAGGTTTTCTTAGAATAGATAGTTGTGAATAAAGAATGGAAGAAAACTACCAAGTCATGTTGAGAAGAATGTGGAAATTTAGAACATATTGAGATAAAAAATTCTAAATCTAAATCCATTTCATGATATTGTCTCATTCTTTTTGATTGCCAAATGCTTCAATTCACTATCCATTTTTTTTATCTTGTTCTGACGCTACCATTTTGGTACAAGTTGTGAGAGAAAGTCAGTAAAGGCTTGGAAACACAACTTTATAATAACATTTTCTTGAAATTTTCTACACAGTCTTGAAAATAGTTTGATCAAGTGGAGTTGAAATAATATCATCGATTAAGATGAAATAAAATTTAAGGATGAAGATGATATGAGTGTTATGGGGGAGGCATGGAGGCACATCCAACCATTTCCATAGGATGATGATTCCTATCAAAATTTTCTTAGTTTTTAGGTCAAAGAGTTTAAGGAAACAATGGATATATTTTTTTACAATTTTTCATGCAAATAAGAGAAAGTCTTCTAACTTTTAGATTTCAAAGTAAAATTTATTTAATTCAATGTTAAAAATTCTGCTATGATAATTAAACATCTTGGAATTCTCATTCATATTTGTAAATGGGCATGCAATATAACTTGGTATCATTGATTATAGCTTTCTATTTTTATCATTCATCTATGCTATTTTAGTGTTTGTCAAATTTTGGCTTGAAAACCACCTCATTCATGACATGAATCTTGATTTTGTAGCTCTACAAATATGAGGACTCATAACTACTTCCTTAAACTCTCATTTCTACCATCTTCATGATTGCCATGCGTTTTTTCATCTTCATAAAGAAAAGAATATATTATTCTTCAACAATCAAGGACAAACTAGTTCTTTACACACTGTGAGCTTGCTCATGAATTTTTTAATATTTGGGCTGATTGAATGTTAGAAGTCATCTTGATTTGTTCAATTTTTTTTACTAAAATAATATTTCTTTATTCCAAGGGTAAAAAAATAGATCTTTGCTATGTTTTTCTCCGTTTACACTACTAAGTTCTTCATCATCAAAGTATGATAAATTCTCAACAAATTGATCATGTCATTTTATAGGGGCTCATCAGGGACACTTTACTACTATTTATAAAAATTCATTAGAGGATGCACTTAAAAATGAAATATATCTTTTTAAGTGTTAAGGCTATAACCTAAAAAAAAAACCATTGAGGATAAGTTAAGAAATACAATAGTATTATTGAAGTTTCTCTCTTATATTTTAATAATTCTCATCTAGATCTTACAAAAGGAAGTAGAGGTTTAAAGAATGCCAATTTTTGATACTCCTCTCAAATCTACATTTCATATATGGGTGGAAAACAATTGAGCTTTATGACATCTAACTCACTAATAAAGTATAGTTACACTATGGATTTTAATTTTTTTAAGTCTATATTCATAAAAAATAGGATTCATAACTCCTCTTAGCAATAGTGATTCTTATTCTCCTTATATTAAAATGGATTAAAATAGAGAAAGTCAATCCCCATCTAAAACTGCATGGGGACATCAACATGAATCAAAAGCCCAAGATTAGACAACTTAAGCTATCATAATACTAAGCATAAGTTAAGGCGGAGAAATCTCATGATAATTATTAGCAAAAAAATAGTTACTTAGCATGCATTTAGCATTTTATGAGCTCAATGTATTAAAAAAATCTCTAAACTTATTGGGTATAATGCACCTACTATAATGGGTGGCTATTGTTTTAATAAACTATCTAGGGAGCAATCCTAGAAAGGATAACTCACCCATTGCTTAATTTTTTTTATGGATCATTATTATATTTAGCATGACTATTTTTTAAATCTAGACATGAAAAATTATTCATACTTATGTTTATGGACCAATATTTTATGATCATTACTGAATGAAAAATGTGTATAATTAGTTATGGTCCTTATTACTCCTATACCAAGAATCAAATTTACTTGATTATTATGTTACTGCCTATTTTGTTGATTCTATTTTAGATTTTTATTCAAAAAAAATTGAGAAGGTGCTATTCCATGTATGAGAATCAAGTGTCCTTAAAAATTTATGGATATCTTTAAATGGATACTTGAAAAAGTACCACTTTACTATATGATAACTAGAGTTACTTTACTCTTACTAAAGAATCTCATTTCCAAAGAGATAAAAGAACATCAAAAATCATGGGCAACTCACTCAAGATAAAATATTCCATTTAAAAATTTCTCCCCAATTTCATTCAAGAAAAAGTATTCCATCATAAAAGTTCTACTCAAGTGAAAGTATTTTATCATACAAAGTTCTCTCTAGTTATATTCAAGTAAAATTATTCCATCACTAAAGTTCTCTCCAATTTTAGAGAAAGTATTCCATCATGAAATTTCTACTCAAGCGAGTATTTTATCATACAAAGCTCTCTCTAGTTCTATTCAAGAAAAAGTATTTTATCATAAAAATTCTCTCTAGTTCTATTCAAGCAAATGAATGTTATGAGAAAGAAGAAAGATATTGAAATATTAACCATCACTTATCAAAAACCTTTGTGTAGTGATTTCCCTTAGGTGATTCCATTGAGGGGGAGTGTGCATAAAACCACCTCATGGATAAATCCTAGATGTAAGACCTAATAGGAAAAATATAAGACCTATAGGTAGGTATTATATGCTCCAAATTCAAATAAAATTCTTGGCCTTAGGTAATGCCATTAAGGGGGAGTGTGCATTTCAATGCCACCACCTAATGGCTAAATCCTATATGTATAAGTCCTATAGGAATATATTAAAGTTCTCTCTGTAAATCTTCCAATTATAAAGGCATTGTATTAAGTCCTACAGACACATTGTATTATGTCCTACTAGCACTATGTAATGAACTTAGGGTGAGGCAGATTTGAGGAGACCTAAGCTCCAATAAAAATATTTATAAGACCTCATATATGGAATCAAATTTAAAACACTAGGATTATAAATGTTGGAGTATGGACAGACACTGAGAGGGGGGGTGAATTAGTGTATGATAGATAGACCAAAAATTTAAAACTTTTAAATTTCAATAGAATTTTAGTTCAAATATCCTTTCTATTGATAACAGAGAAGACTAATCACTTTGAGAGCATTTATGAAAAGAGGTAAACACTGTTACAAAATCACTTTTCAATATTTTCAAGACTGAACAATGTATCAATATATCTCAAAAATTTCTCACAAAAATGTATGTCTATAATTTCCCTCTTCAAGCAACCAAGTCACTGACAAAATGTTGTCATTTTATAATCACTAAATAGTCTTTCAGAATGCAGTTTCAATAATTGTTTATCCAACTCAGGTTAGAGTTACAAGAGAAGAAACCCCAAAGAGTTTTTAAGTAACTCTTTAAAAGGTTTAAGCAAGAATCATTAACCTCTATAAACTTGGTTACAAACCCAAAAGAAAATTGTTGGAAACCCAAAAAGGGTTTGAATAATAACCAACAACTGTTAACCCCTTTAACAATAGTCTTTCAACCAAGATTTTAATCATAGAACCCATAAGGGTTTATCTTTGAACAAAGCAGTTACAGTCAATCATTATAACTATTGAACATCTAAGAAATGATATTATCTTTTTGAGCATAAAAATAGTTTCATCCTTTCAAAACTAATCCTTTTATCATTCTTAACAACTTCCTTTAACAAATTGTCTCAAGGCCCATAAGCATCAAGATGATTTTTGCATTACCTGATTATGGTGGAAGAAAACTAAACAGATACCATAAAGATTTGTCAAGGAGTTCCATAACTACCCAGCTGAAAGATGCCAACAAATCTTCTCTAGTGTGTTTGAGCTTTGTCGCTTCAAGCTACTAACAACATTCCACCTGATCATTACAAACCCTGGAAATTCTTTCCATGTGATTTTCTGCCTATCGTGCCCTAATGAGGGCTATGAAATAATGAAATAAAAAATACCTTTTACCAAGCTTCGAAAACAATCTTTAAATCTTTAGTATACCTAATAGCCTCAACTTAGGATAAATTTATCACATATTTTAGTATCCCCAACATTCCAATAGAAAAATTTTATGTCACCTTTAGTGCACGATATCTTTTACAAGGTGATTGCTAGAAATGCCATAACTTGTAAAATATAAACCATATAGTTAATCAAAGGTTTCATAACAATATAAAATGTTGATTACCTTAGCAAAATCATGGAGGTATGTATTGACAATGCCACATAGAAATGTGTATATCAACTTCCTTAAACAATATCATTACATTTGAATGTAACAAGGAAGCTTAAGAAACCTTAGAAAAATAATATGAATATACTTGAATCACCTTATTTGATCAATCTAAAATAATTCAAGTGTAAAGACCATAGTGATATCAATGATGTCAATGCAAACTGACCCAAAAGACATCTCAAGAAGCCAAATGTAACCCTCATTATACAAATGAAGTATAAGTATCATGAATGCCTTAAAATAATAGAGTAGTGCAATAATATGAGATTAATTATGCACTAATATATCATTCAAAGAAAAACTAATAATAACCAATTGAATATACCTGTGACTTGTAACCTTCAAGGATCACACTAAAAAAAATCATCCTGTGACTTGTAACCTTGAAGTATCACATTGAAAAACAATCATCCTGTCAAAATGATAAACACTACCAACATCGTCATATATCAAAATCTTGTAACTACATCATCATATAACTATAGCATATCATTCACCAACCACATGTGAATAAACCAATGTAACTACATATCAGAGAACCAGTTTTGTCATCAAGGACAAAACAATATCATAAACAACGGAAAGCCAACAAACTCCCCCTTTTTCCTTGATGGCAAAACACATATCATCTCTCCCCCTTTTTTCCTCAATGACAAAGAATGAAAGAAGGGAATGTGAGATTCCATGAAAATAAACAACTGGGAAGCCAACCAACTATCCAACACAATAACCAGCTACAAGTAGAGCAATATAGCAGCAAACAAAATATGCAAGAGAGTTGTGAATGAAAAGATATAGAAACAAGCTCCCCCTGTCAAGAAACAATCAAAACTGAAAGCATATGTGGCAAAGAACAATGGATTGAAAAAATTCAAAGAATGATATCAATCTATCTCTATCTAATGTTACTCTACATAAATAGAGTAGAAAGATTCCTTCCTACTCCAGTACTTGAAAATCACTTTTTTCATCTACTACTGTTTTGCACCAAGAACCAATAGAGCTTTGTCACATCTCTATCCAAGAACACCAATATCATATCAAGATCCTCTAGCCATGCACACTGTGAAGAATGTTGTCACTACCTAGACATAAGAAGTGCATGTTCACAAGGCTAAGTGTTGAAGCTTTCTCAAAGTCAAATGTTATTCACTAAATATAGTTGAAGTAATCACTGTTTGGCATCAACTATGCAATTCTGAAGAAGTTATTTCACTTGTAAGGTAGCATCTACATCATCAAAAGTGTTATGAGCTTCTCCCCCTATTTTACGTAACAAATCAAACAAGATTCTCAAGAATCTCATTGCAAATCTCTTTCAAGCACAATACCTTCATAAAACATGATACTATTCAACATCTATCACAACATCACAAGAATCTACACAAGCTTAAAGCACACTGTGAGAAAAGAAAATTTCAAGATACTCTTACCAATTAGCCTTGCTCCCCCTTTGTCACTTACTATCAGACAGTCTACCAAGCAAATTTGGCTATCACTAGAAGATGTAGATTGCACTGCTGGCACCATTGATTAGAAGATGAAGCACCTTTTCAACCTGTCTATCTATTATCTTTCACACTGTCATGATTATTTTAACACTATCAATGCACTATTATTATTCCATTGTTCTAAAGTTATGATACCAGCATAAGCCACTAACTGAGCACGCAAAAACTACTATGCATTGTCAAAACAAGTTGTCAAATCAGGTACTAGCCAACTGTCTTAAGATCACTGTTCTATGACAAAGTTTCAACCGCAATCATTCCCTCATCACAACATGGATAGAACTATGGTCCTACAAACTTGTGTTTTCACTATGAAAGAACCATACCAAAATAACTTAAGACATCAAAAATAGAATACTCAACTCTCAACCTTGTATCAAGACTATTGATTTCATGTGCTCATGTAATTACCTTTCACCTAGAATATCACTTAGAGGTCTTAACAAAACAAACTATCATTATACTTGTAACCTATGATAGCACAATAGGTAATGAAGATCATGTTGTCCTTTGCAAGGATACAACTTGGAAGCATGAATGATTTAACTAAGATAACCAAGATGTAGATCACATGCACTTGCAAGATGAATATCACTATTGTAGCAACATATCAGCACCAAATGAAGTAGTACACTGAGATATCTAAGAATAATATCACTTGGATTGTGATGCCAAATGTTCACAATGCATATCTACTGCAATTTTCATTGACCCTCAACATATATCACACTTCAACAATATAAGCTTGTCACTATGGAAACAACTATGTTGTCCACTATCCACTATTAGTAGACCCAACAGTCATAATATTTAAAAAATATGAACTAAACATGTATTGTCAAAGCAAGAATGCGACACCAAAAAATTACGTTGACATGACAATGCATTGTACTATATACTATCATCTTTTAACTTATAAATGCAATTGTTAACCCAAATCAAATCTAGGTTTGAACTGCTTTAACAATTCTCAAACCTTCAAACTGTGTGAACATGTGAATCCAAGATTTATACACTAAAATTTGATGTATAGACACAAAGGCTATTAACCTGATGTATACCAATGTCAAAGTCCGAACAATAACAATATAAGGACTAGATTAGCCCTGATCTGAGATACCACTGTAAGAAGTATCATATGAACTCTTGAATTAAATATTGTCAACAAAAAAAACACCTTCTAAACTTCTTGGAGTAAGAGATAAAACATTTGACAACTCCCCCTAACTTCATGCTTCTCTTTATGCACAAGTAGAGGTCAGTTGTGCAATACACACAAGACTTAATTCATCCTTCTCCTAGTTTTCCTTTCTTCTCCAAACCTTCTTAACACATATCTTCTTCTTGTCCAAGGTAACTACTATTGTTGCTTGGTTAAGGTATTTGTCCTTTTTTTATGTCTAGATGACTTCAACAAATGATTTCTACAAGTCTAAGCTCTATGTCCAAAATAGTTACATCTATAACACATGACATTATGATCTGAACCAAAAGAATGATAACTTCTTCTAGGCATTCTATAAGAACCTCCATTACCATTCTTATCATTCCACGAACAACTAATTTGCTACATGAACAACTTTGTGACATGTATAACATATAGTGCCATGATTATGATTTGACAAACTATAAGTACTATTTCCCTTATTCCATCCATAATTATTTATGGCATAACTTTCACAATTTCTCTAGCCCTATGTCCATAAACATGACATGAATAGTAGTAACCATGGAATTGGGAATAATTGTACCTTATTGATTGACACTTCCTGGTAGATGAGAAACTTGTGAATCTGTTAACAACCTTGCTTTTTGTCTCTGAAGCATGATAGTTCAAGTCTATTTTCTTCTTAGGAGTCTTCATAACCTTGAAAATTTTCCCATAAGTTGTCGTAAACACAATTTCCTTTTTAGATTAATCTTTGAAACCAAAACTTTGTCCTTTCTCAAACCCTAAACCAAAGTGATCATTGGAATGATTTTTCTTACTTAGAATATCATCAAGAGCTTTAGTTCCTTTCTCAAATTTTTGTAATTTAATGTCTTCTAGACTTTTCTTTAAATTGATAATCTCACCTTCAAGTTTTTGACACTTTGCTGCTCTGAATTCTAAATTGGTTCTAGTTACTTCTACTATCCTTTTTCTCTCTTCACTTTCTATTTTCAATTTTAAAATCAAATTATTTGTATCATTGGACAAAGAATTCTCTTTTGCGCTCTTTTTCAAAGAAACAAGTTCTTTTTCTAGCTTATTACACATTTCTTCTTTCTCTTTCAACTTGACTCCTTTTTCTTCTTCAACCTTTTTCCTTTCTAACACTTGATTGTTTAGAAATTCAATAATTTTTTTAGATTTACCATAGTTTTGGTTTAATACCTTATTAGTATCAATGCTCTTTTGAAGTTGTACCTTGAGTTCCTGATTTGCTCATTTAATCCTTTTAAGTTCATCTAAGACAAAAAGCAACTCTCCTTCCAAATCAACCTCAAACTCATCACCTTCACATTTCTTTTCACAAAATTCTTATTCAAAGTCACTTACTAAGTGATATCCTTCTTCTCCAACTACAGGATCACTTTTAGTATCAACTGGCAGGGGTATTTCTTGAGACAAAACTTCACTAGACTTGACAGGGGTTGGTTAACCAACTTTTTTCTTGATACTAGTGGTTTTATTTTGACCTTTGTTTCTTTTTCACTTAGGCATAATGAATACTCCACAACCTAGAAACCCTAAGTTGGTTAGACTTATGCATAGGTATGGATCTGATACCACTTGTTGGAGTATGGACATACACTGAGAGAGGTGGGTAAATCATTGTCTAATAGATAGACCAAAAATTTAAACCTTTGAAATTTTGACAAATAATTTTAGTTCAAATATCCTTTCTATTGATAACAGAGTAGAGTAATCATTTTGAGAGCATTTATGAAAAGAGGTAAACACTGTTACAAAATCACTTTTAAATATTTTCAAGACTGAACAATGTATCAATATATCTCAAAAATTTCTCACAAAAATGTATGTCTGTAATTTCCCTCTTCAAGCAACCAAGCCATTGACAAAATGTTGTCATTTTATATTCACTAAATAGTCTTTCAGAATGCAATTTCAATAACTGTTTATCCAACTTCGGTTAGAGTTACAAGAGAAGAAACCCTAAATATTTTATAACTAACTCTTGAAAAAGTTTAAGTAAGAATCATTAACCTCTGCAAACTCGGTTACAAACATAAAAGAAAACTACTGGAAACCCAAAAAAGGATTGAATAATAACCAACAAATGTTAACCCCTTTAATCATAGTCTTCCAACTAACATTTTAATCATAGAACCTATAAGGGTTTATCCTTGAACAAAGAAGTTATAGTAAATCATTATAATTGTCAAAAATTTGAGAAATGATATTATCTTTTTGAGCATAAAAATAGTTTCAGCCTTTCAAAAATAATCCTTTTATCATTCTTAACAACTTCCTCAACAAATTATCTCAAGGCCCATAAGCGTCAAGAGGACTTTTGCATTACCTAATTCTGGTGGAATAAAATTGAACATTTATACCATAAAGATTTGTCGAGGAGTTCCATAACTACCTAGCTGAAAGATTCCCACAACTTTTGATAGGGAGTGGGGTTGGAGGAACCAATCACTGGTTCCTGCTCTAGGTCTTTCCTTATAAGACCTCCTTGGTGCTTGAATTCACCCTTCTAACCTATAGGCCCCTACTCATAACTAGGTGCCCCTGGTTTGTCAGACCAACCCCTCTCCTATCAACATGTTTTCCTACCAAGCCAACCTTGGTGCTTCGCCATGTACTCTCCTTTGGCCCTTAATCTGCCCTAAAGGCCAAATAACCTCAACCTTCTTCTAGGATCTTGTAGGGGTTTGAAGGTGTTACAAAACTTCAAAATGGCTTATCTAAGGTCTTTATGCAACCACAAGTTTCTATCTTGCCATCCCTTTCTCAAAATGCTCTCCTAGGGTTTGAAAGGCTACAAGCCTAGAGCCCAACTAAGCCTCTGAACAGGGCTAAAATGCAACTTTCTTTAAAACCCACCAAAGAATTAAGTTCTTTGTTAAGAATCTATGTTTCTCATGCCCTGTCCTCTAATATTTTTTAAGGTTTCAACCTACTTAGGCCATACACCGTCCATACACCAAAATGGTCAAGAACCCTAGGGTTTCTAAAATTTTCAAGTTGTTTCCAGACTGTCAGAAAACTCTCCTATCAAATGAATTGCTAAAGCCTCTTCCTAATCAACATGCATAGTCAGGACCTTCCCCTAAATTCACAAGAAATAATTTCTCAAAGATCTCTTTTCCCCTACAATATATGCAACTTTTTCTCCAAGTCTGCCCTAACCGGGCCTGCACTGGCTCACCTAGGGAAAATATTTTCTAGCGCCTCCTGCACTGCCACAAAACCTAACTACTACCATATTTACAATGAAGGAGCCTAGACACTAATCCCAAAAGACCGTACAATTTGTACGGTGGGAAGGTGCCCTAGGACTCCATTCTTTAAAAATTGCCTGTTACAAGCCAAAAAACATAGGAACCAGAAGTATTTACAAATACAAGTTGAAAAAAATCTACAAAATCAAAAGGAAGGAAAAACAAGTTTGTATAAGGCTAACACTACATACTACACACAGAAAAACAGCAGGGTCACTCCATTAAAGTTTAGTTTTAACACAAAAATACAGAAAAAACTATCTTTTGAACGTTGTTTCCTTCAATCTTCAAATATGTCACTCAATAATAATGCTTCTAACCTTTCCTCAAGGTCAAGTCATGCCTTAAATAGGCTTCCAAATCCATTTAGGAGCTTGGGTCGAGCTCATAGATGACCTAATGATACAATCTATAAAACCCAATGTGTTTTCAAACACTTGACTAGATTGGTAATGATGACAAGTTGGAGCTTCAAAACCCATTCATGATTGCCACCTCCCAACCCATTGATCATAGATAGATCAAGCTTTATTCAAAACAACAAAACCTAGCTAGATGGTCAACATGACCTGAAAATAACACAACAAAATTTAAACTTCCTTCAAGACTCCAGGAAAACCCAAGTTTCCCAGGTGCTCCTGCACCATTCTCCCCCTCTCAGCACAAAAAACTAAGGAATGGAAGGAGGGATCAATGTCAGGTCAATGCCAAGTTTCTTGAACTGATCTACTTGTACCCATGTAGCTTCTGATTCAGGCTTGTTCTTCCATTTGATAAGATGCTCCATGTACACCTTGTTCCTTGTAGACTTGTGCACTCTTGACTCCAAGATCTTCTCTGCTTGTAGCTTGTCTGGATGAGGGAAGGGTACATTGCTGATGTCCTTGAGAACTTCCTGACTATTCTGATCCACATCCTTGACTAATCCCATGTACTTGATCAAGTCAACTACATTGAACACTTGAGAGATGCCCAAATCTGATGGTAACTCCACCTTGTATGCATTCTCACCATATTTGGTGAATACCTTGCATGGACCCACTCTTTTCATCTGTAGCTTGGTGGACATTCCCTTCTACAATATGGATTTGTTGAGGTGCACCATAACATAGTCCCCAATTGCAAATTGTACATCCTTCCTTGACAAATCAACTTTCTCCTTCAACTTTTGGGTTACTGCTGTGACTATTTTCTTGACTTGATCGTGAATCTCCTTCATGGTTTGAGTGAAGTCTTCTGCATGTCCACTCCTATTCTCCATAGATCCAAGGTCTCTGAGTTCACAAATGCCTCTTGGGTGCATTCCATACACAACCTCAAAAGGAATTTTCCCTATAGTTCTGTTAACACTGCCATTATAGGCATATTCAGCTTGGGAAATAACCATATCCCATGTTTGTCCATACTCCTTGGTTAGACACCTTAAAAGATTTCCAAGCACCCTGTTAACCACCTATGTTTGACCATCGGTCTGAGGATGGTAAGCTGATCCAAAAGACAAGTTTGTACCCAATCTACTCCATAGAGTCTTCCAAAAGTGACTCATGAACTTCACATCTCTATCAGAAACTATGCTTAAAGGTAATCCATGGATCCTCACAACCTCCTTGAAGAAAAGGTGAGCTATGTAGCTTGCATCATGAGTAGTTTTGTAGGGAATAAAATGACTTGTCTTGCTAAATCTATCTACCACAACATAAACGCTGTCAAAACCAGTCTTGGTATTAGGAAGACCTACCACAAAATCCATGCTCACACACTTCCATGGTCTGTTAGGAATGGGCAGGGGTTGATATAAACCAACATTGCTAGCTCCTCCTTTAGCTTTCATGCATATAACACATTGTTCCACATATTTTCTAACATCTCTTGCCAACTTAGGCCAATAATAAAACCTTTGCACTAGTTCTAAAGTCTTATTGATGCCAAAATTCCCACTAAGACTGCCATTATGATTTTCCTGAATCAGATTTTCCCTCATTGACCCTCTTGGAACACATAACTAATTTCCCTTAAATAACAGTCCATTTTGCAATGTATACTCAGAATATTGGCTATGAAAATGATTCTCAAAATCATAGCATACCTTGTAAGCTTCTGAGAAGTCTTCATCCTCTCCATATAGATCCTTGAAACTCTCTATGCCAATGCTCTTGAGCTATATTTCTTGCACTGTCAACAACCTTCTGCTTAATGCATCTACAACCTTGTTCATTTTCCCTTTCTTGTGCTTGATGGTAAAAGTAAAAGCTTGGATGTATTCCATCCATTTCAAATGCCTATTACTTAACTTCTCTTGGGTGTTGATATAACTAAGTTCCTAGTTATCAGTAAAGACCACAAACTCTTTGGGTAGTAAATAATGCCTCCACTTCCTAAGGGACTGCACTAAAGCATATAATTCTAGATCATAGTTAGAATAATTCTACTTGGCTTCATTGAGCTTTTCACTAAAGAAGGCTATAGGCCTACCTTCTTGACTAAGTACTCCTCCTACTACTACTCCACTTGCATCACACTCAACTATGAACAACTTGTCAAAACTAGGCAATAATAGAATTGGTTGAGTTGCCACTTCTTGTTTCAATTTCTCAAACCCTTTCTCAGCCTCCTGAGTCCACTTAAACTTTGTTTTCAGACCACCTTTTATAGTATCTAGGACTGGTGCACATATGCCACTAAAATTCCTTATGAATTTCCTATAAAATTGAGCCAAACCATGAAAACTCCTTACCTCTGTTGTTGTGGTTGGTGTGGGCCAGTTTAGGATGGCTTCCACCTTGCTTGGATCCATCTTCAACATTCCTGGGGATACTACAAACCCTAAATACACAAGTTATTGCTTGAAGAACTCACACTTCTCAAGATTGATGGCCAACTTCTCTTCTTCCAACCTTCTAAGAACCATCTCCACATGCTTGAGGTGTTCTTCTGCTATCTTACTAAAAATTAGTATGTCATCTAGATATACTACCACAAAGATTCTTGTGAAATCCTTAAGCACTTAATTCATGAGTCTCATGAATGTGCTAGGGGAATTTGAGAGGCCAAATGGCATCACTTTCCACTCATATAACCCATCATTTTTCTTAAAAGCTATCTTCCACTCATCACCATCCTTAATTCTAATCTGATGGTACCCACTCTTGAGGTCCAACTTTATGAAGAATTGATCACCTCCAAGACAATCCATCAAGTCTTCAATCCTAGGAATAGGAAACCTATACCTAATGGTGATCCTATTTATTTCCCTAGAATCAGTACAAAGTCTCCACTTACCTCCTTTCTTGATTGCTAAAACCACTGGCACTGCACATGGGCTGATGCTCTTTTGAATCAAGCCTTGATCTAATAATTCTTGCACTTGCCTAGCTACCTCTAGGTTCTACTCAGGTGTAAGTTTGTATGCTGCTTTGTTAGGCAATGAGGCTCTAGGTATGAAGTCAATTTGATGACTTATTGCTCTCTTTGGTGGTAAAGTTGCAGGTGTACCATCACTAACTATGCTCTTGTACCTATCAAGCAACCTTTGGACTACTTCTAGTAAGACTGTCTTTTCAGCCTTTTCTTCCTCTTTGGACTACATCATGATCACATATCCTTCATTCCCTTGGTGTAGGTCCTTAAGGAACTCCTTACCACTGCTCAACATGATGTTAGGTACCTTTGACTATCCTTCATCTTCCTTTGTCAATGACTGCAATTTGAAGGTTCTTCCATCCTTCTTGAATGAGATGGTGTTCTCTTTCCCATCATAGATGGCACTTCTATTATATTGCCATGGTCTGCCCAGTAGTAGATGGCATGCATCCATGGGTAATACATCACAAACCAACTTATCTTTATATCCTCCAATTGAAAATTCCATTGTTACTTGCTCATTAACCAAAACACTATGCCCTTTGTTCAGCCATGTGACCTTGTAGGGGTTATTGTGAGGTACCTTCTCCAATTTCAGTTTAGTTACTACCTCCTCTAAGATTATATTGTTTGTTGAACCTAAATCTACAATTACTTTGCACACTTTTCCAAGTATCTTGCACCTTACTCTAAAAAGAGCTCTTCTTTGCTTAGGTTCCTCCTTGACTGGCTACCTAATCATAACTCTGTTAAACAACAGATTCTCTCCTACATTAGACTCTATATGACTTATCTCAGATGCTTTAGGACTCATAGTGTCCTCTTGTGCATAGGCCACTCTCTTTTCATTGCTTGATGATGATGCTTTCTCCTGGCACCTATAAATAGGGTGACCTAGTTGGTTACAATGATAACACTTCATGTTTACAAAATAAGAATTGCTCCTACCTGCTCCTCTTCCTCTATTTGAGCCTCCTTGAGGTCCTCTTCCCCTGTTAAATCCTCCTCTTGAAGATGTTTCCTCTACCTTGGTAACCACCATGTTGTCCTCTTTGATCCCTGCCTTTGCCTCTACCCTTAGAAGCCTGATCTTGCTTCCTTTTGTTCCTTTCCTCTATCTTTATGGCCAACTGATAACATTGATGTATTGTTTTAGGACTCAAAAGAGTCATCTCCTCTTGGATGTTCCATCTCAAGCCATTAAGATACCTAGCCACTTTGAGGCTCTCATCCTATGTCACATTAGACCTCATACAAAGCTTTTGAAAATCTTCAGTATAAGTGTTTACATCTTGGTCTTTCTACCTTAAACTTTGACTCTTCTTGTGTAGTTGAATCTCATAGTCATCTGGCATGTAGGCTTCCTTTACCTTAGCAACCATTCCTTTCCAAGTTGATATGGGATGTTTTCCTTCTTTTTCCCTCTTTGTCTGAATAAACTTCCACCATGTCAAGGCTGATCCTCTCAATCTTGACTTAGCAACCTTCACCTTTTGTGCTTCAGTGACTCCATCACACTCAAAATGGTTCTCCATGCCTTCTATCTAGTCCATGACTAAATCAGGTTCCATTTTTCCACTAAACAGTGGTATGCCTTCAAGTGCTTTCCCACTCAAAGCTTTCAATGCCTTCAAGAAAGGCTCCTCCTTCAAAACTAGGTTAGGTACAGGGGTCTTATCTTCCTCTGCTATCTCTTCTTCCTTTGGTATTCTTCCCTCAAACTATGCACTCCACACTATTGTCTCAAGTTGGGCTATTCTTTCCCTCAATTGTTTATTGTCTTCTTCTTGCTCTTCAACCATCGTAGCCAGTTCTACATTGGTCACCGTGGTGGAAGAATCACTTGACTCAATGTCTGACATAGAAGATTTCTTTCCCAAATCTTTAGCCCACTCTGATACCAATCTGATAGGGAGTGGGGTTGGAGGAACCAATCACTGGTTCCTACTCTAGGTCTTTCCTTATAAGACCTCCTTGGTGCTTGACTTCAGCCTTCTAACCTATAAGCCCCTACTCATAAATAGGTGCCCCTTTTTTGTCAGACCAACCCGTCTCCTATCAACATGTTGTCCTTCTACCAAGCCAACCTTGGTGCTTCGCTATGTACTCTCCTTTGGCCCTTAATCTGCCCTAAAGGCCAAATAACCTCAACCTTCTTCTAGGCTCTTGCAGGGGTTTGAAGGTGTTACAAAACTTCAAAATGGCTTATATAAGGTCTTTATGCAACCACAAGTTTCTATCTTTCCATCCCTTTCTCAAAATGCTCTCCTAGGGTTTGAAAGGCTACAAGCCTAGAGCCCAACTAGGCCTCTCAATAGGGTTAAAATGCAATTTTCTTTAAAACCCACCAAAGACTTAAGTTCTTTGTTAAGAATATATGTTTCTCATGCCCTGTCCTCCAATATTTTTTAGGGTTTCAACCTGTTCAGGCCATACACCGTCCATACACCAAAATGGTCAAGAACCCTAGGGTTTCTAAAATTTTCAAGCTATTTCTAGATTGTCAGAAAAATCTCCTATCAAATGAATTGTTAAAGCCTATTCTTGATCACCATGCATAGTCAGGACCTTCCCCTAAATTCACAAGAAATAATTTCTCAAAGATCTCTTTTCCCCTGCAAGATATGCAACTTTTTCTCCAAGTTTTCCCTAACCGGGCCTGCACTGGCTCACCTAGGGCAAAGCTTTTCTAGCACCTCCTGCACTGCCACAAAAACTAAATGCTACCATATTTACAATGAAGGATCCTAGACACTAATCCCAAGAGGCCGTACAATTTGTATGGTGGGAAGGTGCCCTAGGACTCCATTCTTTAAAAACTACCTGTTACAGGCCAGAAAACACAGGAACCAGAAGTATTTACAAATACAAGTTGAAAAAAATATACAAAATCAAAAGGTAGGCACACCAAGTTTGTATAAGGCTAACACTACATACAACACAGAAAAATAGTAGGGTCAGTCCATTAAAGTTCAATTTTAACACAAAAATACAAAAAAACTATCTTTTGAACGCTGTTTCCTGCAATCTTCAAATATGTCACTCAATAATAATGCTTCTAACCCTATCTCATGGTCGATTCATGCCTTAAATAGGCTTCCAAAGCCATTTAATAGCTTGGGTCGAGCTCATAGATGACCTAATGATGCAATCTATAAAACCCAATGTGTTTTCAAACACTTAACTAGATTGGTAATGATGACAAGTTTGAGCTTCAAAACCCATTCATGATTGCCACCTCCCAACCCATTGATCATAGATAGATCAAGCTTTATTCAAAACAACAAAACCTAGCTAGATGGTCAATGTGACCTAAAAATAACACAACAAAATTTAAACTTCCTTCAAGACTCTAGGAAAACCCAAGTTTCCCAGGTGCTCCTGCACCACTCTTCTCCAGTGTGTTTGAGCTTTGTCACTTCAAGCTGCCGACAAAATTCCACCTAATCATTGCAAATCCTGGACATACTTTCCATGTGATTTTATGCCTATCGTGCCCCAATGAGGGATATTAAATAATGAAATAAAAAATGCCTTTTACTAAGCTTCGAAAACAAGATTTTAATCTTTAGTATACCCAACAGCCTCGGCTTAGGATAAATTTATCACATATTTTAGTATGCCTGACTTTCCAATAGAAAATTTTTGTCACCTTTAGTGCCCAATATCTTTTACAAGGTGATTGCTAGCAACACCATAACTTGTAAAATATAAACCATATAGTTAATCAAAGGTTTCATAACCATATAAAATGTCCATTACCTTAGCAAAACCATGGAGGTATGTATTGACAGTGCCACATAGAAATGTGTATATCAACTTCCTTAAACAATATCATTACATTTGAATGTAACAAGGAAAATCAAGAAACCTTAGCAAAACAATATGAATATAGTTGAATCGCCTTATTTGATCAATCTGAAATACTTCAAGTGTAAAGACCACAATGATATCAATGATGCCAATGCAAACTAAGCCAAAAGACATCTCAATAAGCCATATGTAACCATAATTATACAAATCAAGTATAAGTATCATGAATTCCTTAAAACAATACAGTAATAATATGAGATTAATAATGCACTAATATATCATTCAAAGAAAAACTGATAATAACCAACTAAATATACCTATGACTTGTAACCTTGAAGGATCACACTGAATAATAATCATCCTATCAAAATGATAAACATTGTCAGCATCATCATATATCAAAATCTTGTAACTGCAACATATCATTCACCAACCACATGTGAATAAACCAATGTGACTGCATATCATATCATACATGTAACTACATATTAGAGAACCAATTTCATCATCAAGGACAAACCAATATCATAAAAAATTGCAAGCCAACAATAAATTATGACAAGATGACTTTCATGTAGTCTGGAATACATGACTTTCATTTTGGCATATATTTTTATCCCTATTTATCACTATCAAAGAAGACCTACATTATTGGGGTACTTCATTTTTTCTTTTATGGAAATTGACATGTGATGCCCCCTATTAACTTTAAGGGGGAGTGTTAGAACATAATTTTATTAGTGGCCATACCCTTATAACATTTATATATTGTTCTAATATAAGGTTATAAAACCTTATATATTATATGCTTATTAAGCATATCCCATTTAAAATAATTGTAGTCTAAATAATTAGATTATTGATTATTTATGAATGGGGGTTGTTGAATAGGTGTGACTAATACCCTTTCAAGTATTATGCCACCCTTCCTCCTATATTTAAGGAGGTTCTCCCTCATTTGAGAGAAGTGGAATTTGGAGACTATATTTTGAACTATATCACTATGCACATGACGTATTATTGGCCATGTAGAAGTATGGAGAAGTGTTCCCTAGGTTTGGTCTATGTTATAATAGACTATTACATTGTAAGTGTTTTAATAAAATGATGCTTTATGGGGTTTTTTTATCCAAAAGGGTTTTCTCCATGTATATCTTGTGTAATGTGTAAAATCTATCTTTGTATTATTATCATTTTATTTATTTTATATCTTGTTTATAGTGATTAGTATCCCAAGATCCTAAATTCTAACATATTTTCCTCAAGTTTTAGGTTAGTTTCTTTTGTTTTATGTTTCTAGTGTAGACACTAAAAATTGTCCTAAGGCCTGTAACTCTTATTTTCTCTGTTATTTCTCCTTTCATTCTTCATAGTTAAATAATTTTAATTATTTAATTAATTAATTTCTATCTTTATTTCTTCCTAATTAATTTAATTACATCACTAATCAAGTCCTCTTCTTTCTAAAGTTAAATAAATTCTTATTTATTTAATTTTTATCCACTTTCCACTATAATTAAATAATTATTTTTATTATTTAATTATTCATCAGCCTTTTCTCTCCTAAATTAAATAAATTTTATTTATTTAACTTGGTCCACTCTCTTGAATTTTGAATTTAATCATTATTTAATTCAAATTGATTCCTTTTGTCACATTCCTCTATAATTAAATAATTATTTTAATTATTTAATTATTCATTGGCCACCTAAATTTAATATTTTTTATTATTTAATTTCTCCTATCACCTCTTTTTCTATGCTAATCTTATCTTCCACATCAAATCTTATCTCTTGACATCTCATTTAATTGTAGCCCTTGATTGAATTACCTCATAATTCAATCTCAACCCTTCATCCTTATCATTTTCCCTAATTTTTCCCTAACCCTAGTCCATACCTCAACTTTCAATCCTGGCCATTGATTAAGACACATATTGGCATCCAATCTCAACCATTCACTCAAATTTGTCTTTTCTATAAAAGACCTTACCCTTGTCATTTTCACTATCTACACATATTATGCAAGTACATATTGCTAGTGTGAGACAACAATCTTCAATATTTTGCTAGTCACTTGCCATAGGCTTATTATTGCACACTCAAATCTAAGGGAAATTATCATATTCAAGCAAAATGGAGAAGTGCAATGGAGGTGAATCAATGGTGGCATGAAGATTTGGTAATATTGTTTTATGCTTTATGTCTTTATGCTCATTTTTGTTTCATTGTTTATTAGGGTTTTATTTATATGATTTATTGCATTAACCTTAATATTTCATCCCTAATTACATTGGTGAACCTGACAATTTTTGACAAATTTTGAGAAATTTTTTATTTCATCATCATCCTATCTTTTTATCATCATCCATTTTCCTCTATCCATCATCCTCCCACTCTTATTTCATCATCATCCTATCTTTCTATCATCATCCATTTTCCTCTATCCATACCTTAGCTTCTTTCAAATGATGTTACTTGACACAAATCTCATCATCTCAAACATATCTCAAAGAGGGGAAAAATGTAGACACTAAAAATTGTCCTAAGGCCTGTGACTTATTTTCTCTATTATTTCCCCTTTCATTATTCATAATTAAATATTTTTTATTATTTGATTAATTCATTTCTATCTGTATTTCTTCCTAATTAATTAAATAATTTTTATTTATTTAATTACGTCACTAATTAAGTCCTTTTATTTCTAAAATTAAATAAATTCTTATTTATTTAATTTGGTCCACTCTCTTGAATTTTGAATTAAATCATTATTTAATTCAAAATGATTCATTTTGTCACATTCCTCTATAATTAAATAATTATTTTAATTATTTAATTATTCATTGGCCACCTAAATTTAATATTTTTTATTATTTAATTTCTCCTATCACCTCTTTATTTGTGCCAATCTTATCTTGCACATCAAATCTTATCTCTTGACATCTCATTTAATCATAGCCCTTGATTGAATTATCTCATAATTCAATCTCAACCCTTCATCCTTATCATTTTCCCTAGTTTTTCCCTAACCCTAGTCCATACCTCAACTTTCAATCTTGGCCATTGATTAAGACATCATATTGGCATCCAATCTCAACTATTCATTCAAAGTTGTCTTTTCTATAAAAGACCTTACCCTTGTCATTTTCATTATCTACACATATTATGCAAGTACATGTTTCTAGTGTGAGTCACCAATCTTTAAATTTTTTCTAGTCACTTGTCATAGGCTTATTATTGCACACTAAAATCTAAGGGAAATTATCATATTCAAGAAAAATGGAGAAGTGCAATGGAGGTGAATCAATGGTGGCATGAAGATTTGGTAATATTGTTTTATGCTTTATGTCTTTATGCTCATTTTTGCTTCATTGTTTATTAGGGTTTGATTTATATTCATTATTACATTAACCTTAATATTTCATCCCTAATTACATCTAGTTCTTTTTTGGAGAATTTTTTTTTTCTAAAATGTCTGAATGGGCAAACTTGAAACTTTTAAAAACTACATGATTTCTTTAATTCTAGGAATAGGGGAAATTTTTTGTATAGGTTTGTAAGTTTAGTAAATATAATTTGTTTGATATGCCTCATGAAGGTCTACTTAGCAATGAATAGCATCAAACATTCAAGGAATTATATAAATTCACACTTTAAAAAATGAATTATTTGGGGAGGTAGTGGATGTTTGTATTAAGTAAAAAATCTAAAGGTTTTCCTTTGATACCACTATGATTCCCAACCTAACATAAGGCTTCAATGCTACCAAATTGAAAAAAGATGCTTACAAATAAATATCAAATAGAAAATTAAAAAATGAATATCAAAAGATAATTTAACTCTTTAGGTCATCCAAATATCTCTACCAAGGCTATGGATGTATGGCTAGTAGTAAAGCTATGTTTGGAGGAATTACAGAGATAACCTTGTCAATGCTATGGATGCTTTGCTAGAAGCAAGGATCTATCCATGGTTGGCTTAAAAGGTTAAATAAAAATATGTATCTTAATACAAGTATTTGATATCTTCTTACATTTTCAAAGAAAGGAATGAATCATATGTGCAGACTTAAGTTCCTTTGAATTTTTTTTATTTCTATTAATTATACTATTATGTGGCTAGATAACAAGTTGGGATTTATTGAAATTAGAAATTCTATTTTTAAATTTTCATTTATTTCTTTTTTTTTTTTTAATTTTGTTATTTTTTTGTTTCTCTAGAGTTGTTATGTAGTCTCATAACATGCCCCATTTTTCTTTTGGAAAAATCAGGATCCCCTCTTTTTTGGCTTAGGTCCAGCTTGCCTTGCAATATTAACAATTTATTCAAGTCTCCAAACTTTAGATTCAATTACTCATGTAGAAACTAAAAATTTACCACTTTCATTTGGTCAATTTACCCTTAATTAAACTAATTTCATATCCTCTATAATGATTAAATAATACCCTTTAATTTAATTAATATTCATTATCCCTTATCCCTTCATCTTAATCCATTTCTTCTATTATCTTTAAATCCTAGACTAAAGTAAATAATTACCTTTAATTATTTACTCCCATCACTTATCCCTTTCCTCCAAAGAATTAAATAAATAATCTATTTATTTAATTCCTCTCATGTCACATCCTCCATAACCTTCTTCTAATCATGATTAATTTTTATAATCTTGAATTAAGGATTTCCACACTCCTAATTCATTATTAAGAGGTGTCACATCCTCAATAATTTTCAAGTTGTCCCTAATCTTTCTCAATTAGCCTAATCATCCCACTAATCCCTCACTTGCACATACTAATCCCTAATTGATTAGCCTAACCTAGCCATTTGATTACCCCCCTGATAAATGCTAGCCCACACCCCAATGAAATTTATAATTCCATTTTATTCACCCAAAAATTTTTGAGGAATTTTTAATTCCTTACCCTTTCCCCAAGGAATATTAAATTCCTTTTTAATCTCCCCACATCCCCAAATGGAATTTTAAATTCCTTTTATCTTCCCCCAAGGAATTTTTAATTCCTCTTACTATCCCTATGAAGATTAAATGGGAATTTTTAATTCCCATTGTCCCACTTTCCTATGTGATGACAATTGTCATCTTCTTGTGGGTTGAGATGCCTCAAGACATCTCAACCCTTTATCTCATCCTATCTCTAATCCCCATCATCAATTCCCTTCCTCCTTTTTTTAATGGCTAAAATGAATTAGTCATTTTTCATTCTACCATATTCTACCATATTCAACCAAACAAATTCAACACTTCAACACATTCATCTCAATCTCTCAAGCTCACACCACCATCTTACATCTATAGCATAACCCTACCATATTTTCATCCAAATCAAGAAAAAACAAGTTGTTATGCTACTAAATTTATTCTAGAGCACACGTCCAATCACATTGAAGGGGAAAACAAACTCATCAAGCTCAAACAAGGTAAGATTTTGGTATTTTCTTTGCATTTTTTAGTTTCAACTTTAAGCCCTTATCCAAGTATTTTTCATTTGTTTTTATATTTTTGCATGATTTTAGTTTGATTTCTTGCACTTTTAGATGGGATAAAAAACACTGCACACAATATTGGCATGCCTAGTAGGACCCACATCATGGGTTCCTTGATTTGTCTTTTATTATTTTTATTTTTGTAGGTTTAGATTTTAAGGCTATAGAGGTGAATATGCCACATGATTGAAGCTGATTCCTACAAGGGTGAACCTTCAGTTCTAGATAGGTGATTGCACTCCAATGACCAAACAACCTGACCTTTCAGCCCCACAGGGGTGAATATGTTTCTAAATAGGTGAATCCATGAAGACACAAAGGCGAACCCATGAAGCTTATTTTTAGACCTCCATAGAGGTGAATCTACCTACCTACAAAGGAAAACCAGCCTATAGATAGGAGAACCTACAACTACATAGGTGATCGTGTGAAGAAAAAAGGATGAGCCCATGAAGCCTTTTTTGAGACCTCCATAGAGGCGAATGTACTTGGTCGATTCCACAAAGGAATATAAAAGTAATGGAAAATCCTAACCTAGGAATTGGACATTCTAGCAGGTGACTAACATCTTCTTATGGTCATTCATTTACATTGTCAAACCAGGGAACGTATACTTGAAATGGAGCGGCATTGTATGTGCACTAAGAACCAGTTTCAGTCACAATTTACCAGAAATAAATGCTTGGAAGGAATTCTACTTATGCTGCAGGAATGTAATGTAAATTCTTCTTAACTTAAGCATAACTTAATCAAAGAAAAAATTATGACAACTATTACTAAGAAACAAACTATGAATTGGCCTTATGCTACAGGAACAAACACAGGGATGGATTCTCGATGCTACAGGAATAATATAAGACTGAGTTTGTGTTGAAACCTTCAAGAATGAAATATAACTTATAATCAACAGGAGATAAATAACTAACTACAAATACTCACTAAGTGGGCCCCCTTAGCAAGCATCAACTAGTTTATGCAAGAATTGAACTCAAAACTTCATCAACTTTTATTCATAAACTTGGAATCATATACATTGATTGTTCTGCTTGTAAGAAAACTAACACAAAACATTGTTTCTCATTATTATACTAACTTTAACACACTCTATTTCTCACTCACGTAGGAGGAACAATTATTTATATTAGAAAAGAAACTAAATACCTAACTCTAATAGAGAAAGACGTGGACATAAATGCATCCTAAAATTGAGGAACAGACTTCTCATAAATGAAGGCATATTTGTTCAACATGATTTAGAGAGAATTTAGTATTCCACTCTTCCTAGATTAATGATCATTTAGATTTCCTCCCAATGACCTAGTCAGAGAGTCTTTGTTGGAACAAATTCCTTAATGCCATGCTGGAAATGGACTTTACTGTAGGGCTGAGATCCGTTGCGCTTTGACTCGTTCATGCTTCCTTCAACAACCTACAATGCACATGGCAACAGAAGTGAAAGAAAGTACGTGTTGAAAATAACATGATACACATTCATTAATCACATATTAAATCCATTTCATTATCCAAAAACCACATGCATTATATCAATCATTCAGGAGGTCAAATAGGGAAATTAATACAGACACATAGAGATGTTAAGCTACAAGAATATAGGAATGTGTTGCTACAGGATACTACCTGATTTTAGATAAAAAAGCCTTTAATCAAAGAGTTAAAACAACCATCAACAATAAGAGTAAGGGTATTAAAAATACATCATAATATTCAAATTATGAGCATATTTCGAGCTCATCATTTTCCCCCTACTTATCCTAATGATGGTCCTCCAGCATCAAGCTTTCTACTTGTTTCTCTAAAATTAGTAGGAGTAGTATGGCCCTATAATGAAGTTTTGAATTTATAGTAGAAACCTCTAAAACTTTGTCATCTCTCATACCTGCGGGTTTTTGCATCCTCATTAACATTTGTAGCCCAATAAGGGTAAAGTGGCCACATCAAAACTGGAGGTCGAAATGTTAATGGTAACCATAACTAAAACCTTCTATGGAGACCAAGCTACATATACTTCTCTATCCTTCTGATGGCTGCCTTAAAGTTTAGAGGGCTATGAGGCTTAGATTTTCTCAGACCAACAGTCAGTTTTTCCCATCTTATTTCAATTCTGGAAGATGAAAGCTTCCAAAATATATATGTTTGGTCTTTGAACTCATCATACACCTACTTCTTGATATCAAATATTTTAATTTTTTCTATCTGATCATTGAATCCATACACAATAGTAAGCCAAGTTCTCAGAATTGTGTGAGGAGCTGAGCTTTCAGGTCACAGTAGAATAGGTTCATTCCTTTCAGCCTCTTCATAAGCCTCTAATTGTCTTCCATAGTTAGTTTCATTGGCTGCCCAAGACATGAGTGACCTCAGATGAATGTGACTAATGTAGAGAAGCGGATTCCACTCTGTTTCAGAGGGAATTAACAAACCATGCAAATAAAACTCACATAAAGAATTTTTCAGCCAACTGGGTGCTACTTGATATGCATCATAAAATTCCTTAGTTGTGTGAATGACAGGGTCTAAATTTATTGAAATTCTCATCAACTAGGACCAAAGAAATTTCTCTTTAAGGAACATAGAATATACCCTAGGTGGTGGTCTACATTCCATAATTTTACCAGTTATCTTCACCATTTCATCCATTTTCTCTTTCATTTCTTGAATTTCCTATTTTTGTCTTTCAATTTCCCTTTTTAATTTCTTCTTTTCTTCTTCCTAAAGACTTTGTTGAATTTTAGTTCTAGCTAAATGGTGGAAACTCAAAGTTTGAAATGTAACAGGCCTCCATGTAGTCCTAAGATATTCAAAATATTCAGTCAACAATATCCTTGTATAAACAACCAATGCTCGACAAGTTTCAAGGGGTAATGGGGTTTCATTGGACACTTCAGATTGTTCAAGTTGTTCTTCCTCTTGTTGCAGGATGGACTCCTATTGCTGCTTAGGAGGAGATTGTGTTTCTTTTGAAACTTGCCTAACTGCTTTAGCCAAGTCATCAAGACTTGGCATCCCCCTTTCATTACCACTACCATGTTGTGCTTCCTCAACTTCCACTATCTCAGTTTGCACTTCCCAAGGAATAACAGATGGACTTTGTGGAACATTCTCATATACATTCTAAGAAACATCATGACTAAATTCTTCATATTCCTCAAGAATTACTATAATTTCAATTTGAATGGAGGTTGAGGCAACTTTATGTTGTTTCCTTGATGAAACTCTTTCTGGTTATGTTTCTAAAATAATAGCTATAGGAGACACTTTTGTGGCTTTCCTCTTTCTAACCTACCTAGAGGATTCAAACTCAACAGGAGAAGATGATAGTGAACCTGCAGTGGCAACAAGCGTTGCTGCAGGAGAAACTACTAAGGGGAAGATGCTGTAGGAAAGAGTGGAGTAGATTTTTTTCATTTTTGAACATGAGGGTCAGATTATGGGGTTTTTTCTACCGTAGATGACTCTCCTACCTTCATTTTCCCTTTTTATTTTCTACCAATAGACCTATTTTGTACTCTGGTAGAGGGCTCTAGTGTGGAGGCTATAGGACTAAGTGTTTTAGGAGAAGATGATTCTTACTTTGCTTCCCTACTTGTAGATTCTACTCTCTTTTTCTTTTTCTTGTGTTGTGCAGGGAGTGCTCTAGGAGGCTCTGGAGGTTGCAAACCCTTTTAGGCAACAAATTTTTGCCAAGAAAGGGGTGATACATCCCTCAGGGAATGCTCGATCAAGAATTTAATGAGGGCATGATGGGCGATAGAGTTGTCCCTACCCCTCTAGGTTTCATGGGCACAATGTTTCAAAAGGTTTAACAAAAAATTTAGAACATTGACAGCTAAACCGTGTCTCATATGACTCAATAGTTTAAAATGATAGGAATGCAAATAGGAAAAATGTCCCTCACATGTCAAGTACCTGATTATGAAGGTGGCATATTCTGAGTATGGAGGAGGAAGTGACACCCATTTGCATCCTTGTTTGAAAACCTCCAAGGGTCCATCTGTTGGTATTGTGAATTTTTCCCTAGCAGAGACAACATCTCTCCCTAAATAAAATTTTTCTCCTACCACCGAAAGCCTAGTTACTTCTACAATCCACTCTTCTATAATGGCTACTATCAAACCCCACACTGTAGCTTCTCCCTCTGAAAGAGTTCTCAAAAAATCACTCGTAGCATCCTCATTATAGGAATCTATCCTTAGAAAATAATTCAACCAACCATAATTGTTGAATGTATGAACCACTTGAGGATTTTGCGTCAAGGGTTCATGAGCTACAGGCTCATGTATTACTAACTAGCCACCCATATTCACAAATTATCCCTACTGAGATTCCTGAAACTCAAAATTCTTCTAAAAATTTGAAAAACTTTTTCTGCCCTACTTCTTTCTGCCCTGCTGTCACTTTTCTTTACTTTTCCAAGAATGACACAAAGGATAATTGCATGAAATGATTGTTAAAAACTACTCAAATCAAGTAGTTAATTTTTTTTTAGGATGAAAGCACGCAATCGTACTTGGTAAGTACAATAAAATAAAAATGTCTTAATAGTTGTGACAGTGGCATAAGAAAAAATTGAAATGGATTATCCCTGCCCCCTACTAAAAATTTGGCATGTGTCCACACATGTGTGAAAGGATAGGTGAAGAACATGCAATGATGACTGATATGTACATAGAAATTAATGAATAAATAAAATAAATAAATGATGTGAAAATAAAAGATATCGCATACCTTATAATAAGTGCTCATACATGCTGGGAAAGATCACATCATAAAATGAAATGACGACTGAAATTGAAACCATAAATGAGGGCGGTATGGTAGGATGGATGACATGGATGGGTGGCGTGGAAGAAGAGGAAATGCATGGTGGTGATGGATGAAAAATGAAGAAAGTGGCTTTCGTAAAAAGGAAACCTTTATTATGGGCATGCAACATAGAATTTTAAAGAGATGTTGTAGGAAAAAGGCTGAAGCCTTTTGCTGCAGGAAGATCAGTGGCCTCATCTGAAACAAATTACTTCATAAATTCTTCTTTGGATGCTAGATTATGATACAACCTAAGATGATGTCCATTAACTAGTAGCTTGAATCAGACAGGATCTATTGTAGCTAACTGAACTGAACCATTATCAAACACATTTTCTATTTCATAAGGACCAAGCCATCTTGTGGTGAGTTTACCTTGATTTTCCTTATACCTGGAGTCATAAAGCAATGCCCAGTCACCGCCAGATAATTTCTTAGTTCTGATATGGTGGTCATGCCATTTTTTTCTTTGCTACTAGATAGCTTTAGTATGCTGTAGGGCAGCTTTCCTTATCTCATCCAATGCATTCAGCTATAGGAGGCATTCCTTTTGGGCTTCTGAAATATCAATGTTAAGTTGGAGAGCAATCCTTAAGGTCTTATGCTCAAACTCTATTGGCAACATGGCAGTTTTACCATAGAGTAACTCAAAAGGAGTGAACCATGTAGTTGTTTTCCATGTTGTCCTAAAGGCCCAGACTGCTTTAGGAAGGTGACTGCTCCAATCCTTCTTGAATAATTGTACTGTCTTAGTAAGGATTGCCTCAATTTCTCTGTTGGTAACTTCTGCCTGACCATTGGCTTGAGAGTGATAGGGGCTAGACTTTATGTGCCAGATCTTGTAATAATTCATCAATGCAATGATTAATTTTGATGTAAACTGAGCTCCTTGATCAGTAACAAGTTCCCTTGGGACTCCAAACCAAGTAAAAATCTGCTCATACAGGAACTCAACAACTTTATGGTCACAGGCATGTGTCATTGCTTTCACTTCCACCCACTTGGTTACATAATTAGTGCAAACCAAAATGTGAGATTTCCCATTAGATGGAGGATCAATAGGCCCAAAAAAATCCATGCCCCACTTGTCAAAGGGACTGACTACCACTTGAGGATACAGGGGCATTTCATCAGACCTTGTTGGTCTTCCCATGCGTTGACATCTATCACATTTTCTGGTGTAGGCTACAACATATTTGTGTAGTTTGGACCAATAGTATCTTGTAGCAAGCACTTCCATAGATGTTCTCTTGGCTGCAAAGTGCCCACCACATGGCTCATCATGATAGACATGCAAAATGTCATAGGTCTTATCTTCCCTAACACACCTTTTCATGACTTGGTTAGGTACTGTGTAAAATAAACAATCTGCAATCCATGAAAAGTTAAAAATTTTCTCTACCAACAACTGTCTTTCCTTTGATGAGAAGTGGGTTGGGATCTTGTTGGCTACTAAATAATTTGCAATATCTACATACTATGGAGTTTGAGCAGCAATAGAAAATAGATGTTCATCAGGAAAGCTATCATTAATTACCTCAGGGGTGGCAGGTGTAGTTGTTTGAAGTCTTGATAAGAAATCAACCACCACATTATCCCGACCTGGCTTATCAATAACTATGATATCAAATTCCTACAACAATAGGAGCCATCTTGCTAATCTGCCAGATATGGCAGGCTTATTCATGAGGTACTTTATTATTGCATGATCTTTATGAACAAATATTTGGTAACTAGTGACATAATGTCAAAACTTGTTCAGGGCATACACAATTGCTAGCAATTTTTTCTCTATGACAGTATAGTTTAATTCAGGGCATTGAAGGTTTTTGCTAATGAAATATATGGCATGCTCTATGGAATTCTCTTTCTGTCCTAAAACTACCCCTATGGCATAATCGGAAGCATCTTTGTATATGAAATGGTAGACTCCACTTTGGTCCTTGAAGAATAAGTGCCTGAGTAAGTAAGTTCTTAAGCTATAGGAAATATTTGTCACAGGCCTCAGTCTAGTTAAATTCAGAATCTTTAGTCAATAAGGCATATAATGGACTAGCTATTTTGCTGAAATCTTTGATAAATCTTCTATAATATCCAACATGTCCTAGGAAGCTTCTAACATCCTTTTGTTTCATAGGTGTTTGCAAAGTTATAATGACTTCTATTTTTGCAGGATCAACTTGAATTCCTGCTTGAGAGATATGATGGCCTAAAACAATTCCATCTTGCATCATCATAAAGCACTTCTCACTATTCAAAAATAAAATTTTCTCCTTACATCTTTTCAACACTTTGTCCAAATTTTCTAATGCTTCTTCATAAGTAACTCCATAAGTGGTGAAGTCATCATGAGAAATGTCAGCAAAAATACTGATCACTACCCTTTGAAATGTTGCAGGTGCATTACACAGGTCAAAAGGTAAGACATAGTAGGAAAAAGTGCCCCATGGACTAGTAAAAGTTGTTTTGTCTTGATCCTCATGGGAAATTATAATTTGATTATACCCACTATATCCATCCAAAAAGGAGAAATATTTTTTACTAGACAATGAGTCTAGCACTTGGTCAACAAATGGCAGTGGAAAGTGATCCTTTTTAGTTGTTGTGTTCAGCTCCCTGTAGTCTACACAAACTCTCCATTTTCCACCTTTTTTAGGAACAATCACTAATGGTGATACCCATTGATTGTCTGAAATAGGGTAGATAAAACTAGCATCAAGCAATTTTTGGAGCTCTTTTTTAACTATTTCCCTGAGTGTTGGGTTTATCCTTCTTTGAGGCTGCCTAATAGGTGAACAATCTTCCTTAATGTAGATCCTATGAGTACAGAGTTGAGGATCTATTCCCTTCATATCCCCATAGTCCCATGCAAAAGCTCTATGTTGATCTTGCAACATTGTGACTAGGGCAGTTTGTTGAGATTAAGGCAACTTATTATTGATGTTCAGACAGTGGTCTAGAAACACTTCTACTTGCTTGGTAAGATCATTCATGGAGGTTGTTGATAAAGGTAGTGTCTGTATTTCATGTGGAAGAAAATTGTGATAAACTGTAGAAAATTTAGGTGGTAGGCTCTCAGAATTCAGTTGTTGTAGGAAACACTGGTAAAGATAGCTATTTAAAAATATGGGCTACTCAGATCAGAGTTGGACTGCAAAATATGTAAAAGTAGGCCATCCTCACTTTGAAGCTAGGAAAATAGATTAGTTTGCAGCATCATTAGCTGAGCCAATGAATTGAATTCTTCAGTTTCTTCTCCTTAATTTGGCCAAATTGGTTAAGACAAGTCTGGCTGAGGCTGAGCAAGTGGGTATAAAGCCAATTTCTTTCTTGACTGACAATCAAAAAATGTCATGTCTCCTAAATGACATCCTATAAAAGTATCAGCTATTGCTAACCATGGTCTACCTAGGATGATAGGATATCCTCCCAAAGTTGCCTTAGTGGACAATATGGTGAAATCTGCTGGGTATTCCCAAGACTTGAGGATGACAATGACATCTTCTACCACTCCATCAGGTGTTACTATGGAACTATTAGCAAGCTGCAGGATGGTAGGTGTAGACTGAATGGTTAGGATATTCAAATACTCCATAGTATGCTTGGTCATTATATTGATGGCTGCACCAAGGTCAATCAAAACATTCTTTACTATTTGGCCATTAATATTTATTTTTTACCATAGGAATCCCAAGGTTAGTATATTTTGGAATGACTACCTTCCCTAACATAATATCTGCCAACTATCCTAGAACATGGATAGTTTGGGGATCCTTTTTCTTTCTTCTTGGTTTCTTTAAACAAGCCTCCTTAATGGCTTTTCCATAAATTGGGACATCTTTAATGGCTTGAAAAAGGGGAATTTGAATGTATACATTCTTCAACTGATCCAAAATATCAAAGGTAGGCCCTTCCATAGACTTGGATATAGTAATTTTCAATCTATGAGGAAAATACAGTTTGGCTTGATGGTGCAGGACAAGCTCCTTAGAGACAATATCTGATATAGGTATATGTTCTGCAGGATCAGTAGGTTGTTCAGAGGCAATCTGGAATCTCTATAATTACAGGCAGTTGTGGAGTAGATAGAGTGGTTCCAGACCTAAGATGGATATCATCAATATTCAGGGCATAAGCTAGATATTGATTTGCTTCTACAAAATACATAGGTTGTTGTTGCTACTGCTTATTATTAGGATTTGGCAATAGTTGAGCAGACATAGGCATTTGTTTTGGAGGGACAGTATTTGCTGCAAGTGCTGCAGGAGGTGGCATGAGGGCCAAATGTTGTGGCTACTGAAGCTACAGGGATCTAGGGGATTGGTTCTACCATTACTAAGAACCTCTCCATTGAGGATTCTGCTACCAATTACCTTGGGATGGAGTCCATTGTCCTTGTGGTTGCTTCCAACCTCCTTGAGGAGATTTCCATTAAGGACTCTGATAGTTAGGCCAGTGTGGTTGAGAAGTATTCCAAGGTGGTGATGGGCCATATGCAGGTTGCCATTAGTTATTGTAATTAGAATAAGGATTAGTCTTGAGGCATACCTTGTCTTTGATCCCATGGTTGCCTTTTTTCAACAAAGAATATTTGGTCATCACCACCCTCTACTATCTTAAAATCAGTAGGTAATTGCTTAGCCTCTAGGTTAGCCACCATCTTACATCCGTAGTCACATTTCTTTTGTCTATAATGTGGACATAACTCAGCCAAGATTGCTTCAGCTTCCTCATGTTTCTTCTGAGCTTGCATAGTATCCAACTATGTAGCCATGTTGTTTATGATATCCTACTTGAAATCAAACAACAAATGTGTGATCTCCATTTGTGAAACTCCATTAGTAGAAGACTTTCCCACCATAGCTTGATGACCTCTACTCTTAACAATTGCTCGAGAGTAATTGTGACATATTCTCTTGATATCATCCCAAGGCACTTGGGTTATATCTCCTGCTCCCATCATATCCAGAGCATCTATACAAGTGTCACTGATTCCTCTTAGAAAAAGTAGTTTATGAGATTCTTCATTGAGAGTATGGTCTAAATTCTTTTTCAGGGAAAAAAAGAATCTTGAGATATAGTCTTCTAGGCTTTCACCCTCCTTTTGTTGAATTCTGAATATATCATCACCCTTACTACCACTCTTACAATATTCCTTGTATTTCTCAAGAAATTTTATTTGCATAGCTGCCCAACTATCAACAGCATCCCTTCCCAAGCTCATAAACTATCTAAGAGCTCCCTCCTTCAAAGTAGTAGGAAACAACTTCATCATGTGAGCATCTAAAGTGTAATCATAGCTATAATATAGGATGTCAAACTCAAAAAAGAAAGTGTTTGGGTCCTCTATAACTAGTCCATAGAACTTGGGAAGAATGAAGAAGGAATACTTTTAAGGTTATCATTATCTTGTTGAGCAATGATGGGGAATTCAAAAGCAAGAGGTTGATTAGGTGGATTACGTGCCATATTTTCTTGATGGAGTATCAAAGAAAATGGATTTTCTTGAGGTTCTTTGTCAACTAAGGCAAATGGCAATTTAGCAAGAAGGTTTTCAGAAAATGGATTCACATCTTGGTCCCCTCCTTCCTCAAATAGATTATAAGCTAGTTTAGAACTGTTATCAATGAATGGAAGTTTAGGGAGGAATCTTCCTAGAGCATCTCTTCTTCTATGCATGCAATAGAATTAACCATAAGTTGAAGGAATTTGAAAATTCTTGAATAAACACACTAAACTATTGCTAACAATGACTATGACAGGTTCTTAGCTTGACACCATCCTCGGCAACGGTGCCAAAAATGGTTGATTCCACAAAAGGATATAAAAGTCATGAAAAATCCTAACTTGGGAATTGGACATTCTAGCAGGTGACTAACATCTTCTTATGGTCATTCATTTACATTGTCAAACCATGGAATGCATACTTGAAATGGAGTGGCACTATATGTGCACTAAGAACCAATTTCAGTCACAATTTACTAGAAATAAATGCTTGGAAGGAATTCTAATTATGCTACAAGAATGTAATGTAAAGTCTTCTTAACTTAAGCATAACTTAATCAAAGTAGAAATTATGACAACTATTACTAAGAAACAAACTATGAATGGGCCTTATGTTGTAGGAACAAACACAGGGATGGATTCCCAATGCTGCAGGAACAATATAAGACTGAGTTTGTGTTGAAACCTTCAAGAATGAAATCTAGCTTATAATCAACAGGAGATAAATAACTAACTACAGATACTCACTAAGTGGGCCCCCTTAGCAAGCATCAACTAGTTTATGCAAGAATTGAACTCAAAACTTCATAAGCTTTTATTCATAAACTTGGAATCATATACATTGATTGTTCTACTTGTAAGAAAACTAACACAAAACACTATTTCTCATTATAATACTAACTTTAACACACTTTGTTGTTCACTCACACTGGAGGAACACTTATTTATTTTAGAAAAGCAACTAACTACCTAACTCTAACAGAGAAAGACATGGACATAAATGCATCATGAAACTAAGGAACATACTTCTCATAAATGAAGGCATATTTGTTCAACACGATTCAGAGAGAATTTATTATTCCACTCTTCCTAGATTAATGATCATTTAGATTTCCTCCCAATGAACCGATCAGAGAGTATTTGCTGGAAAAACTTCCTCGATGCCGTGCTAGAAATGGACTTTACTGCAGGGCCGAGATCTGTTGCGCTTTGACTCATTCATGCTTCCTTCAACAACCTGCGATGCACATGGCGACAAAAGCAAAAGAAAGCACACATGGAAAATAACACAATACACATTCATTAATCACATATTAAATCCATTTCATTATCCAAAAACCACATGCATTATATCTGTCATTCAGGAGGTCAAACAGGGAAATTAATATAGAAACATAGAGATGTTAAGCTGCAAGAATATAGGAATGTGTTGCTACAGGATACTACTCGATTTTAGATAAAAAATCTTTAATCAAAGAGTTAAAACAACCATCAGCAATAAGAGTAAGGGTATTAAAAATACATCATAATATTCAAATTATGAGCATATTTTAAGCTCATCACTACCTACCTATAGAGGTGAACTTTCCTATAGATAGGTGAACCTATGAAGGCCTCACTTGACCTTTGCATAGAGGTGAATGTGCAACCTACATAGGAGGACCTAAAGGTGGTGCAAGTGCACCCAAGTCCTCATGTAAAAAGGGTCAAAGAGTTTCTCTTTTGGTTTAGTTGAGTATTTTTGCATATAATAAGGTCTTTAAGACCATTTCTTATGTGTGTGAGGTGTCTTGAGTCATTTTGGAGTCCATTTTATAAATACTATAAAAGTTGCAAAAAGTTGCAAAAGTTGTAAAAATAACTTTTGTATTTTTGCATTTTTTGGGCAGTTGAATGGTTGGGGATTTGAAAAACAATTGGGGTTAGTTGGTTTTGGTTTGTAAATACTTAAATAATCCTTGTGAAGGCTGAGACAAGTTTGGTGTATGAAGTTTTTGTGTTGAGAAACAATAATACTCTATTTTTCTGTGTTTTCAAATGGTTTCTTGCAGCTACAAAGACTAGTACAGGTTTGTATGAGCTGAGAGTGCACTAATAGTAATTGGAGTTCATGACATTGATTCTATTCCCTGTTACATTTTGTTTCATCTGATTTCTTCAAATTTTGAGTGAGTTAGAGCATTTTCCCTAAAAATTGTGTGTAACCCTAGTTTAGGGTTGGTTTGAAGCTAAAAAAATGAGTTTCTTTCCATTCCACTATTGAAGAAACTTCAAACTTGGTGGAATAGATGTAGGTAGGGTGTGTTATTTTTCTTGAAGTTGCACGAGCAGGGGTGGGTGATTAACATGTGCAAGATGGATTCCCTAGTATAGCTTCTCCATAAATAAGGCACTAGAACTACATAGGACTTTGGGTTTAGTGTAAAGCTTTGGAGAAATTGTTTGAAGGGGTTGGAAGTGTTGAGGTAGACCATATAAGACCTGGTTGAGGTGTTGATTTCAATAATTGGGTCTTGCATATCAAAGTCCCTATTGTGGCCTAGTGGAATAAGCCTAATTAGGCCTAATTAGAATGATAACAGTCAAATTTTGAAGGGTTTGATCCAAAGTAACCCTATTTGAAAAATTGATATGTTCTCAAATGGCATAGAAGGTATCAAAAATGGCATTCAAATTTTTGGTTTTAGGTCTGCTTAGAAAATTATGTGGAAAAACCCCTATTTGAAGTGTTATAAGGGGAATTAAAGAGTTGTAAAGGAAACCCACCAAGTTAGGGCTCTAAGTTTGAAATTTTTTATTTTGTTGAGTTAGTTTGTGACCATCCACCCCACTCTACATCAAATTGGTATCAAATCATAGGTTTGGTTTGTAAGAGAGAAAGGTTGAAGTGAGAAATAGAACAAGATGCCTCCAAAGAGTAATCTTATGGCTAGGGAAATGAATGAGATGATGAAAAAGACTACAAAAGAGATTAGGAGATTCAAGGAATTGCGAGAGATGGTGGTAGCAAGGATTGAGGCTATTGAAGCTAGTCAGAGGAGAGGTATGGTCATCGGTGATGTGAGTGACCGTGAAGAAGAAGAGGAATTGGATCTTGATGAGTAGAGGATGGCCAAGCTACTGAAGGCAGTCAAGGAAGATAAACATAAGGTAAATATGGATATACCTATGTATGGAGGGAACTTGAATGATGAAGAGTTGTTGGATTGGGTTTCATCTCTTGATAAGTACTTTGAATGTGAAGACATATCAGAGGAACAAAGGGTAAAGTTAGCAAAAAAAAAAACTAAAGGGCCATGCCCTACTTTGGTGGGATTATGAGTAGATTGAAAGGAGGAAGAAAGGTAAGTCAAAAATTGTCTCTTGGGATAGAATTGTGGCCAAACTCAAAGGAAAGTTTCTATCGGGTGATTATGCAATTCAACTATTCAAGAAACTTCAAAATCTTAAACAAAGGAATATGGATGTCAAAGCCTATACTGAAGAGTTTTATAAACTAAGTATAAGAGCATGTCACATGGAGGATGATGTGGAGAAGGTGGCTAGATATCTTAGTGGGTTAAGATTTAACATTCAAGATGAGTTGAGTTTGACAAAATCAAGGATGGTAGAGGAATGCTATCAATTGGTAATTAGGGCTAGAGTAAAGTTGAAGAGAAGGAAAGACAAACAAAACAAGGGAAGAGGAAAAAATTCTAGAGGAAGAGGGTAATTTTCTAATCTAAGGAAATCATATGAGAGCCAAGAAGACACAAGAAAAGTACAAGACCAAGTTACAGATGGAAGAGGTGGATTTAGAGGAGGTAGATCTAGCTTTAGAGGTAGATTTGGAGGTCAAGGAAGAGGATCTAGTGGGTTCATAAGAAGATGTTATCAATGCAACAAGTTTGGATATCAAGCATGGAAATGTAATGAAGATCAAGCCACTACTTCAGCTAGAGGAGAAAGGATAAATCATATTGTTCAAGGAAATTATTGTGAGTGTGAACTCAACATCACAACATGTTGCTCCAGAAGTTGGTGAATCATTCATGGTAAGGAGAACTCTCATCAAAGTACTAGTAGAGAAGGAGCAACCACAAAGGAATAATATCTTCAATATAACTTGTAAGTGCTTGGGTAAGGTTTTTAAACTTATAATTGATTCAGGTAGTACAAATAATATGGTTTCAGTTGAGATGGTTGAAAAGCTCAAGTTGCCAAGAATACCACATACTACCCCTTACAAAGTCTCTTGGTTAAATGATGGTCAATATGTTTTGGTGAATGAAAAAAGTTGGGTGGAATTTAGCATAGGAGGGTATAAAGAAATTTTTTTATGTGGCATAATACCCATGGAGATGTTCCATTTGCTACTAGGGAAGCCTTGGTAATTTGATAGGCATACTGTGTATGATGGAAGGAGGAATACTTATGAGATAGAAAAAAATGGGGTCTCGTATACTTTGACACCATTGAAAGAGGAGGATAAAGGGAAAACCATGGGATCTAATGTGATGATGGTAGGTAGGAAGGAGTTCATAAAGGTAGAAGAAGAGGAGTACATGGACCTTGTAGCCACTCCAAAACATATAGGCATTATGATAATAGATATGAAGAATTACTTGATTTTGGAAATCCAAGATTGGCTTAAGAAGTATGTTGCTATGATGATAGGAGGGATGTTCCATTCATTCCTTTCAAAAGGGTATATTGGTAATTCTAATTATTTCATACCAAAGGTTAATACACTTGATCAACTAACAGTTATAGGGACACAATAATAGATGGAAGAGATGTGAAGCAAAGGTGAAAAGATCAAGGATAAATTGCAAAGGAACATGGACAAGTCCAAGCACACATCTAAAGTGCAAAAGAAGGAAGTTCATTAAAATGTAGGAGGAGATGTGGTTGTAGGTGATGATGTGAGTTCAAAAACATTCTCAGATGAGGAAGGAGTCAGAGATCATCCATCAAGTAGGCCTCTGAAGTTGGAGCATATCCTACGTGCTAAGGAACCCAAAAAGACAAGGGATAATGCCTAATTTTGGTATTTAGTCCATTGGAAGGGTTTACCAAATGAGGATGTCACTTGGGGGTCAGAGAATGACTTGATTAAGTATGAATCTACTATTGTAGCACTATACTCAATGGGACTTGAGCTCATTTTTTTTCGGGGAGTATGGTGCAAGGGCATCTAAGTCCTCATATAAAAATGGTCAAAGAGTTGTTCTTTTGGTTTAGTTGAGTCATTTTGCATATAATAAGGTATTGAAGACCATTTATTATGTGTGTGAGGTGTCTTGAGTCATTTTGGAGTCCATTTTGTAAAATATTGTAAAAGTTGCAAAAAGTTGCAAAAGTTGTAAAAACAACTTTTGTAGTTTTGCAATTTTTGGGAAGTTGAATGGTTGGGGATTTAAAAAATAGTTGGGGTTAGTTTTTTTTGGTTTGTAAGTACTTAAATAAGCCTTGTGAATGCTAATAAAACTTTGGAGTATGAATTTTTTGTGTTGAGCAACAATAATACTCTATTTTTCTATGTTTTCAAATGGTTTCTTGCTAGTATAGAGACTATTACAGGTCCGTATGACCTGAGAGTGCATTAATAGTAATTGGAGTTCATGATGTATTGATTCTATCCCTTGTTGCATTATTTTTCATCTATTTCATCAAACTTTTAGTGAGTTAGAGTATTTTCCCTGAAAATTACCTATAACTATATTTTAGGGTTGGTTTGAGGCTAAAAAATGAGTTTCTTTCCATTCCACTAGTGAAGAAAAATCAAAGTCGGTGGAATGGATGTAGGTAGGGTGTATTTTTTTTCTTGAAGTTGCAGGAGCATGGGTGGATGATTAACATGTGCAAGATGGATGCCCTAGTTTGATTTCTCCATAAATAAGGCGCTAGAACTACATAGGACTTTGGGTTTAGTGTAAAGCTTTGGAGAAATTATTTGAAAGGGTTGTTGAGACAGACCATATAAGACTTGGTTAAGGTGTTGGTTTGAAGAATTGAGGCTTGGAGATTAAACTCCCTATTGTGACCTAGTGGAATAAGCCCAATTAGGCCTAATTAGAATGGTAGCAGTTAAATTTTGAAGGGTTTGATCCAAAGTAACCCTATTTGCAAAATTGATATGTTCTCAAATGGTGTAAAGGGTATCAGGAATGGTGTTCATATTTTGGGTTTTAGGTCTACTCAGGAAATTATGTGGAAAACCCCTATTTGAAGTCCTATAAGGGGAATTGAAGAGTTGCAAATGAAATCCACCAAGTTAGGGTTCTAAGTTTGAAAAGTTTTATTTGTTGAGTTATTTTTGAGTTAATTTTTAACCATCCACACTACTTTGTATCAAAAGGGTACATATTCAGATGTTCTAGAGTCTTACAGGGGTGTATTTGCAACGTACATAGGTGCATCAAAAACCTTTAGAGGTGAATGCATGAGTTGTAGAGGAAGATGCACTATAGTCTTATAGGGGTGTATCTATGACTTACATAGGTGTATCCACAACCTTTAGAGGTAAACAAAAGAGTTATAGAGGTGGACACACTAGAAAATTACAGGGAAAAATCCATGATCTATAGGGGTGAATCTGCAATCGATAGGGGTGAATCTATGTGGTCTATAGATGTGTATGCACTTTGTTCTTTGGAAAACCAGTTCTACACATTAGTAAACATAGAAGGTATAAAAACATCAATTTTTAGTAAATTTTTTATATTACTTTATACTTTCCTTTTTCCTAAGAACTTTCTTCGGGGCCTCCACCCTTGGACCCCTTACATGGGGATTGAACTATTCCCCCACACCCCCTTATCATTGGGGTAGGTGTTTTTCCCCTTTTAGACTAAAAATCATTTTATTTTCATCACTTTCTTTGCATCCAATCATCCTTTTTTGCAGCTTGTTATCATTTTTCCAAGACTAGATTATTAAACTACTGACTTATCTTTTGTAGGACAATTGGTTGAAGACATGTGTAAGTATTTTTCATACTAAATAGGCACACTTCAATTACTAAAAAAGTGAATAAACTTTGTTTTCCATGTTTGGAATTGATTCATTAGAATATGTTCTCCTCTTGCACTATGTCTAATCCTAGACATCAAAAACCATGAATCAATCCAACTCCATATGTGAGTCTACCTAGGAGTGCTAGCCTATGCATATGCTCTCCCCTTGCACTTTGTGTGATCCTAGTGATTAGAAATGCCTAACATATACTTCCCTTTAGGAGGAATGCTTGGATTTCATCACCCAATAAGTGACTTCAACCATGTGAATTAGTGGGGTATATAAAGAAGGGAGAACAAAAGTTGTACCCCAGTCTAGTCACATCATGTCTGGTGGAGCACTAATACTTGGGTGATTCCATGTTAGGTGTGAAGGGTTGGTTTGAGATTTATAATTGAAAGTTCTTGACCCATACTTGAGACAAATTAGTCTTCACGGACGTGCGTCATGCACCCTCCTAGTGTATAGAGGACTTACTAGAATGCCTTGTTTTAGCCTAGCTTAAGACCTACTGCAAATCATGGATTATTGTAGTGTAGGGGATGTGGATTTTACCCCAAAGCTAGTCACCATGTACTCCCTTAGGTTGAGATAGAAATCTTTGAGTGAAATTTGACCGTTCTTGAGGATCTGAGAGAGGAGGTGTTCCCATGGCATCTATTGATGACCCTATGTCACTAGATCTCAACCTATCCAACTTTGGAAGAAAGGGTTCTCCACCTAAGTATCATAGAGTATTAACCCCTTAGGGTGGTGAGCCTAAACTAAGTTTACAAACCCACTTGACTAATCTAGGTTTTTGTTTCCTAGAGAGTCTTCTTATGCATACCAGTAATTATCTTTTGTCCACCCTAGTCCATGTTTGATTATTTTGTTTCTTTGTTTTTCCTTTTTCATCGATTCCCTCTATCCTATAGAGGCATATACACTCCATATAGGGTTGAATCCACTCTCCAAAGGGCATTTTCATTCCCTCATCTAGTCTAGTCATTTTGGTCAGACATCCTCAACAGGCATATCCACACCCCATAGTGATGAATCCACTTTGTTGACAAGAATTTGTCATCCCTATTGTCATCCCTCATAGGTAGATACACTTTTTTATGGGGAGAATATTCCATCCCTTTCCATACCATCATCATTCCTCATAGGCCAATATGCTATATTCTTGGGAAAATCTATCATCCTTGTTTGTATAGTCACAATCCTCAATATGAATTTGCACTCTTTTCATACGTGTATGCATTGTCCACCCATAAATCTAGTTATCCCACATAGGAATATCAACTCAATCCTTGGGTGATCTTGCTATCCTTATCTATACACTATCTAGGTCATTGCTACATAGGTGAATCCATTCCTTTGATACACATTTATATACTTAGGAATTTGTGCTACCTATAGAGGTGATTATGCTCTATTCTTGGGTCAATCTACTAAAAATATAGTCAATCCTTCATGTCATGATTATCCTATATCTACTTGAGTCCAAAACTAGAATCCAATCATTCTTTTGCTCCATATCAATCTCCAAAAAATCACTTTCGTCTCATCTATGATCAGCATATCTAAAACATCATCCCCTTTGAGAAAGGATTCAACTAAAACCATGTCCTATCAACATCCAAATCATCCACAATCCAAAATCCCAACCTCAAACACTTAATTAAGATCCTACTATTGGAAAAATAAGGACAGACAACTGAGAGGGGGGATGAATCAGGTGTCACACAAACTTATTCTTTTATAACTTATCATAAATTTAATCTTAGATATGATGAATAAGTAATTAACCACAAGAAATTAACACATTAGAGTGACAAATAGCTCCAAGATTTTTTACATGGACACCTTGTTAGGGAAAAAACCATGGTGGATGTTAGTCTACAAAATTATACTCTATTAAAAGTATAAAGAGAAATAATAAGGGGAATGCACATGCATTCAAGCACACTGCCTAGAGCTTACTGCTCAAATACAAAACAAGACTCACTATCCAACAATATAGAATAGGATTAAAATCCAAAGAATACAAACTGAGAAAATAGATTTTGCACAAGCTTGATTACAGTTCCAATTAAGCTCAGAAAACCTTCTTCACACTCTACTCAATTTCTTCACTCTCTGCTCAGTAATCGAATGATAGAAACACTATTCACACATTTAGACTTTCTCTATCATACATTCACACTCATGCACACACTAACTTCACTCAACCAATCGCTCATACATATCTGCTACATGGGATTTCATCACAACTTAGTCAGCCAAAAAAATAAAACATATTTTCAATGTCAGCCAAAATTTACAAATAAATTTCCAATGCAAATCCACCAAGGTTGGCCACAACATAGTGGGGACCCAAACTAATATCTTCAACACAAAAATACTTTAATTAATTTTTCCATGAAGATCCACAACACGCTACCATCAACATGTCGGACAAGAACATGAAAAACTAAACATGCGCAAGAAAATATTTTCAACCACGAGCTCTCTGAGTAATGTGGACATACCAGAAAGATAGAGAATGATCTAGAGACATCCAATAACACCAAGAAACAATAGAGAAGCATCCAAAACAATTGAGATTAACAAAATCACACAATCTTCATTCAAGAACATTGACAGAGACCACAAAAATATTGTCAGACCACAACATACTCAAAACTTCATGTGGACCTCTAAAACTTCTACTATATGATCTAGAAACATTCAACAATAAACCCTTTAATCCACACCAACAAATATTCAATGTATAGAATATGACACCTTCAAGACCTGCTCAATTCTGTTGGGAACCTAGAACACTTCCTTTTATAATTTTCTCAATATCCTCAACATATACAACCTCTAGTACACCAAATTCTAATAGTTTTGACATTAATGACAACCACATATCAGTAACCATATCCACAACATCCAAAAATCTCCCCCTTTGGCATTGATGGAAACACATGATGTGAAAAATACCATCAACCCAACACACTTCTCCTGCACTTCTCTTGAAAATATTTTTCACATTACACTTCTCCCCCTTTGACATCAATGGAAAAGGTGCAATGACCTTTCCATATTCACACTTTGAACCACATATTTGCACATCTAACTACTCCCCCTAAGTAGAAGCCATAGAAACATCAATCCGGATCAAAATGTAGCAATGAATTTCATGGATTGATGTAAGCAAGTGCATATTTTAGTTCATATTAGGAGGGTTGATTACCCCTAGCATTCTTCTAAGATATTCAAAAGTATCCTTAGGAAAAGGATTAGTAAATATATCCACAATTTGTTCTTTGGTAGGCACATACTCTAGTCTGACTTCTTTCTCATTTACTTTCTCCCTAAAGAAATGAAATTTTATTGATATATGTTTAGTCTTAGAGTGTAGCACCAGATTCCTTAAGATATTTATTACACTTGAGTTGTCACGGTATATCAAAATAGGCTCTTCATATATCACCCTGATATCTCTCAACATTTGTTTCATCCATATAACTTGAGTACAATTATTGGTAGCAACAATGTATTCCGCTTCAGCAGTAGATAGAGAAATTGAGTTTTTCTTTTTACTTAACTAGGATACCAGCTTCTTCCCTAGGAAGAAAGCACCACCACTATTACTTTTCCTATCATCTACATCACTAGCCCAATCCTCATCAATAAATGCACACAAAGTGTGATCATTATCCTTTGGATACCAAAGTCTAAATTCAACTGTTCCATTCGGATGCCTAAAAATTATCTTCACAATAGTTACATGTGATTCTTTTGGATCAGCTTGAAATATAGCAACCATACATACAACATTTATAATGTTTGTTCTAGTCTAATTCAAGTAGAGCAATCCACCAATCATTGACCTATATTTGGTTTGATTTGCCTTAGGAGATTCATCATTCTATGTCAACTTGTATCCGGTCACCATGGGGTTACCGACAAGTTTGGAGTCATCCATTCCAAACTTCTTCAATGGATCTTTCACATATTTGGACTAAGATATGAAGATTCCCTTGTCCAACTATATAATTTTCAATTCCAGAAAGAACTTCATTTCTCCAATCATACTCATTTCAAATTCATTCTTCATCTCATCAGCAAACTTCATACATAGATTATCATCTCCTCCAAAAATGAGATCATCAACAAAAACTTCTGTATTTAACTCCTTATCATTATCTAATTTGAAGTATAATTTGTTGTTAGTAGTACCTTTAGTGAATCCAAGCTTCAGTAGGTATTTTTCCAATCTAGTATACCAAGCTCTAGGGGCTTGCTTAATTCCATATAGAGCTTTTTTCAATTTGAAAACCATATCTTCTTTGTCTATTAGCTAAAATCTATCTGGTTGTTCAATGCACACTTCTTCTTCTAGTTCTCCATTTATAAATGCAGACTTTACATCCATTTGATATACTTTATAATTCTTGTGTGCAACATAAGCAAGAAATAGTCTAATAGCTTCAATCTTAGCGATAGGGGTAAAGGTTTCTTCAAAATCTATACCTTCCATTTGAGAATACCCTTTACATACCAGTCTTTCTTTATTCTAGACCACTTCACCTTCTTCATTTAGCTTGTTTCTAAATACCCATTTAGTGCCAATCACATTTTTGTCTTTAGGCCTTGGAACCAATATCCATGTGTCATTAGTTTCAATTTGTGTCAGTTCTTCCTTCATAGCTTCCAACTAGTGTTCATCTTGATAGGCTTCAGTGACATTTTTAGGCTCAATCTTAGATATCAAACAATATTCTTTTGTGATTTTTCTTCTAGTTTGCACTCCTTTACTCTTATCTCCTATGATTTGATTTTCAGAATGATTTAGCTTTACATACCTTGGAGTTTTGAGACATTCTTGAACTTCTGACTCTTCTGATCTTTCTTCTACACTTGCACTTGTCTGTGTCTCCTGGCTAACTTGATTTACCAAAACAAATTGAGGTTGCTTCACCAGAACATATGGAATAATTTGAAGTAGATTTTGTGTCTGATTATTCTTCCCTTGGCTTGTAATGTCTTCATTTGAATCATAATTACAATGTCTAGATGATTTGACAAAATTCTCATCAACTCTAACATTTTTTCTCTCAACCATCTTTCTCAATCTTTTGTTATAGCACCAGTAGGCCTTTTTTTTAGTGGAGTAACCTAGAAAGATTCCTTCATTACTTCTTGCATCAAATTTTTCTATATCATCATCTATCCTAATATAATACTTGCTTCCAAAGATCTTGTAGTACTTAACAGTAGGGTTGTGACCAAACCATAGCTCATAAGGAGTCTTACCAGAATTACCATTAACATTTACCTGGTTCAAGGTATACACAACAGTGCTTACCACTTCACTCCAGTACATCTGTGACACATTTCCTTCCATCATCATTGTTCTGGCAGCATCTAGAATTGTTCTATTCTTTCTCTCTACAACTCCATTGTGTTGAGGGGTTCGAGGAGAAAATAACTATCTCTTAATACCATGCTCTTCACAATAAGAGTTGAACTCTTTGGAAATAAACTCACCACCTCTGTCAAATCTTAGGCACTTTATTTTCAGACCTTTCTCATTTTCTACCATAGCCTTGAAAATTTTGAACTTCTCCAATGCTTCACATTTTTCTCTTAAAAAGGAAACCCAAATCATTCTAGAGTAATCATCAATAACTGACATAAAATACCTTTCTCCATGAATACTTCTAACTTTGGAGGGACCACAAAGGTCAGTATGTAGCAGCTCCAGCAAATTGTTTGAATGAAACTATTTTCTCTAGAAAGAGACTCTAGTTTGTTTACCCATCTGACATTCCTTGCAGATTATATTAGCAGGCCTCACTAACTTAGGCAGATCTCTTACTGCTTGAGTAGAGCTTATCTTGATAATGTTGTCAAATTTTACATGACACAACCTCCTATGCTATAACCAACTTTCATCTATTTGAGAAATTAAACAACTTCCATTAGCAGTATTCAAATGAAAAATATTATGTTTTATTTGTTTTCCTGTTGAAATCATATTCTTGGAACTTCCACGTATCTTGCTTCTTCCATCTTTGAACTAAAGATCATATCCCTTGTGAACCATCTATCCAACACTCAACAAGTTATGCTTCAGGCCTTCAACATAGAGAACATCATCAGTGTTATCCTTACCACCAAGGAAAATAGATCCTCTTCCATGAATCACACCAGCATTATTATCTCTAAATCTTATAACCCCACCTTCATACTTCTCTAGACTCACAAATTTTCTTTTATCACTGGTCATATGATGTGAAAATCCACTATCAATAACCCACTCATCTTTTTGTTCAACTTGGGTTGTAAGAGCTTTCTCATCTTTAGTAGATTCGGTAGCTAGAGGATTATCTTCAATGGTAGCAATGAAAGCCCATTCATCTTCTTTTCCATTATCTTTATCAAACTCATCATCAGCCACTGCTTCTTTAGCAAAGTAGCATCTCTTTTGGAATCTCGAATTTTTAGGCTTAGATCTAGGAACTCTTTCAAGATATCTTGATACAAAATGACCTATTTTACTGCATGAAAAAAATTAATAGGAAATACATCTTCATACTTACCTTTTCCTTTGCCTTCTTGTCTTGCAATCAATGCTTCCAATTCTTCTACCTCTCTTTCTTTATCTTCAAGTTGTTTCAATTCTTCATCATACTTGGATATCTTTTTGGAACTCTCTCCTAGATTATATCTTTTTCTGTTACTTCTGAATATAGTGGCCTTGAATGCATATTCAGTCTTTGGTGTAGATTCACCAAATTCACTTATTTCAAAAGTAGCAAGCTTTCCAATCAACGTATCTCTTGTTATCTTGTTTACTAATTTGAACTCTTCAATAGCATGAACCTTCATTTTGTAGGAGGCAAGGATCTGAGTACTTTAGCCATAATTTCATCCTTATCCATAGAACTACTGACACCTTTAATACCCATCACTATTCCATTTACTATCTACATAAAAGAAATGATATTTTCATCTTCACCCATCTTCAAGTTCTCATACTTTCCTTTCAAGATCTGTAGCTTAGCCATCTTCACCTATGCATATCCTTCATACAAAGTTTATAGTTTCATCCAAATTTCATGAGTTGTCTCTAGATCCAAAACATTAGCCATCTCTGAATTTGTCAGAGCACTCACCAAAGCTTCAATAGCCCTAAGATTATTTTTAGCATCTTTGATATGATCAGGAGTTGAGGGGCCATTCTGAGGAATAGTATATGGATCTTTTATAATCTTCTAGAAAGCTTCAACAATACACTTTAAGTGACATTGCATTCTAACTTTCCACATTGAGTAATTAGTTCCATCAAATCTTTGACTGTCCTTCTTGAATGTTGTTTCCATCTCAAATCACCTCAACCTTTTAGACTTCTTTAGAGGAACCTTCTCTAATACCAATTGTTGGAAAAATAAGGATGGACAACTGAGAGTGGGGTGAATTAGTTGTCACATAAACTTATTCTTTTCTAACTTATCTTAACTTTAATCTTAGATCTGATGAATAAGAAATTAACCACAAGAAATTAACACATTAGAGAGACAAATAACACCAAGATTGTTTATGTGGAAACTCTGTTAGGGGAAAAACCATGGTGGATGTTAGTCCACAAGATTATACTCTATTAAAAGTATAAAGAGAAATAATAAGAGGAATGCACATGCATTCAAGCACACTGCCTAGAGCTCACTGCTCAAATACAAAAGAGGACTCACTATCCAACAATACAGAATATGATTAAAATCCAAAGAATGCGAACTGAGAAACTAGCTTCTGCACAAGCCTAATTATGGTTCCAATTAAGCTTAGAAAACCTTATTCACTCTTTGCTCAGTAATCAAATGATAGAAACACTATTCACAAATTTAGACTTTATCTAGCATACATCCACACTCATGCACACACTAACTTCACTCAACCAATCACTCATATATATCCGCTACATGGGATTTCATCACAACTTAGTCAGCCAGAAAAATAAATAATATTTTCAATGTCGGCCAAAATTTACAAATAAATTTCTAATGAAAATCCACCAAGGTTAGCCATAACATAGTGGGGACCCAAACTAACATCTTGAACACAAAAATAATTTAATTAATTTCACCACGAAGATCCACAACACACTACCATCAACATGCTGACCAAGAACATGAAAAACCAAACATGAACAAGAAAATATTTTCAATCACGAGCTCTCCGAGTAATGTGGATGTACCAAAAAGATAGAGAATAATCTAGAGACATCCAATAACACCAAGAAACAATAGAGAAGCATCCACAACAATTGATATTAACAAAATCACACAATCTTCATTCAGGAACACTGATAGAGACCACAAAAACACTATCAGAACACAACATGCTCAAAACTTCATGCAAACCTCTGAAACTTCTGGTACATGATCTAGAAACATTCAACAATAAACCCTTTAATCCACACCAAAAAATATTCAATGTATAGAATAGGACACCTTCAAGACCTGCACCATTCCACTGGGAACCTAGAACACTTCTTTTTACAATTTTGTCAATATCCTCGACATATATAGCCTCTAGTACACCAAATGCTAATAGTGTTGACATCAATGACAACCACATATCAGCAACCATATCCACAACGTCCAACACCTACATTCTAAATTGATCATCCATCATAATGCTTTCTTAGGAACTCATCCTATCCCAAGTTAGTAATCACTCATCCAAACTATTTCATCTCAAGCCTAAGGTATAGTTTACATCAATATCTCCTCTTGCTTGATAACTTAGCCTATCTCAAGTAAGAAATATATCTAATTGAACATTAACATAGGATCTTTATCATAGTTTAGAGGATACTATCCTTCATCCATCCAACTCTCATCGCATCAATTTAGCTACATCCATGAACTTAAGATCCCCACACCATATCTTATAATCATACTAATCTAAGAGTAAATCAAATCCTAATCTGATCTTAAATCCAATCCTAATATGAGCTTAATCTAGATCCCAATATGATCTTTAGTACATCCACATCCAATATCTTTTGATATCAAAACAAATCTTATTCTCCCTTCTTCCACATTCTTCTAATCCATTCCATTTATATTTTCATCATCTCTTATTTTCTTCTAATCATCTATTCCCCTCTCTTTCATCCATTCTCATCTAATCCAACATCATTAATCTTTATCCTCCTTCAATGCAACCAAAAATAGTGATAAAGGGAGATCCTAATTACCTTGACGATGATATTGAAAGCCTTGTTGATCAAGATGAGTATGACATAGATCTCCTTGATGATATCATTACTAGAAAATTTTCCCCAAGAATCATCCAAAATCCAATCACTCATCCAATCTATCCTAGCATGCCTCCATCTAAACCCAATAGCAATCATTATGCTACCTTTGACAAAGGAAATCCATTATCTCTACCATCACCTTCTCCATCCTATTCTTCATCCACATCTCCCACTTATCTATTCCCCACATATCCCTATCATCCAATATCCATATCTCTATCTTCTCCTTATCTATATTTCAACCTCTATCCTCACACACCAATATTATCACCTTCACTCCTAATCCAAATCCACAATACCATTATCCCCAAAATATCTCCCAATACATAATCCAAATCCTCAACTCCATAATCCTAATCCACCATCCAAATCATCCTATCTTAAACCACCATCCACATCCCCCTACCTTAATCCACCATCCACTTCTTCCAATCTCAATCCACCATCCACATCTGTCTATCCTAGTCTAGCATATCCTCCTATCTCAATATTCCATCCACATCTTCCTATCTCAACCCACAATCCACTTCCTCCTATATTAATCCACCATTTAAGCCTTCCACTCCCTCATATCTTAAGCCCCGCTCTAGTACATTATGCTTCAAACTTCCATGTAATCCCAATCCTCCACCCATTCAAAATCCTCCATCTAGTCCCAACATTTGATCTAAGCCTAAAATAACCAAGTATCTCATTCAAAATTGCATCCAAGTACTCATGAAAAAGAATACATCCCCAAATCCACATCTTGAAGTCATAGATCCATGTTATCCCACTCCATCATGTATGACCACTAGTGATGAGTCCCTTCTCCATCCCACACCTATCACTCTGCATACCACTCCTAACCCCACCCAAACTATTGAAACAATCAAACCCATTGAATCCATTGAATCCCCATCTTCTACTCCTAGAGCCACCCAAAAAATTAAAGACACCCAAATCCAATGCCCTCCTCTTACTCCTAGTGTTAACCAAATCCACCTCCATGAACTACATGAAATCTCTATCCTTCCATATCCCTAATCTAAGGAGTCCACCCAACACTCCTCCACTATAACAACATCCACACAAGTTGAAACATGACAAGATATTGTTACAAAGAATACCAACACATTCCCTAATCTAAAATATTAACATTACACATAATACCTCTCATGATCCCTTATCACCTATTGACATTTCATGCCACCCTTAGATGACCCATCATTGATAACCAATCCAAGAGATCCTACATGGGACATCTTGCATGCATTCTCCTTGAAATTTCCTAAAATTGGCTAAGTCCCAAATTTTTGAGTTTTCAAGTTGTCTCTTACTCGCTTCCTTCATGCCTCATCCATTACTCCTCCTTTCCTATCTTTCCTCTAAGTCTTTCAGGTGTTGGTCTTTGGCCTTACCCTTTACCCCTTACCAATCCCTCTCCTCTTCTATTTTTTCTTTCTCCTACCAGCCTTCAAGTGTCAACCTTTGTTCTTGCATATTACCTCTTGAATTTTGTAAGGCGTAAGCCTTCCTCCCAACCTTTGACCTCTGACACTCTGAGGTCCGACCTTCGAAGTCTCATATTTTTTTCTTTCTTCCTTCTTTCCTTCTCACTTTCCCTCTATTCTCTCAAAATTCAACTTAGTGTTGGGGTTTTGGGTTTCATCCTTTGGACTTCCACTTTACCTATTACCTTTCTTTGGTAAAATGTATCTCATCTCCCTTACCCTTGATTTTAAGAGGTAAGCTTTCCCTCTTACCCCCGATTTTTCATTTCTTCTTTGTGCTTTCTTTTTTCCTTCTTCCTAGCATGTGGTAAGTTGTAAGGCTGACAACTAACTCCTGACCACCCAATCACCAATGTTCGATAGAAACATTTTCAAGGATCTAAACCATTTAATTCATGTGCTTGCAAAGGTTTACTTTTGGGCCCGACACCTCGACCTTTTGACAAATTTTGGCGTGTTTTTTTGGGAAACATTTTTAATGCTCAATTCAACTTTTGAGTGGCCTGTCTTGGCTCCCAAGCTTCAAGGATGACATTAATTTCTCCCCTCACCTTCTACAAGTGGATTTCATGGGTTCCCATCTCCATTTACTGCTCTTTGTTGACTTTCCTGATAGATCCATTCCCTAATTATGATTTTCACATGATGGCTTAGATCTTTCATGTATAGACTTCTTTGCTAACCCTAGTTAGGATTATGGCTATTGATGTATAGCTTCCAGCCTCATACTTCCAATGGAGATAAGCAATAAATTCATATAGCCATTAGCTATTCATTTATTGGAGATGATTTATTTACATGGTAGTACACCACACTACCAATAGTTAACCAACAGGCTCCCACGACATGGCGATTTACCACACCAATGCTAGTAAGTCACAAGGCTCTCATGGTATGGTGGTACATTGTGCTACCACCAATAAGTAACAAGGCTCACGTGGTATGATGGTATAGTGTGCTACTTCTAGGCAATAAGAAGGCTCTCGCGGTATGGCAGTACACCATGCTACCACTAAGTAGTAAGAAGGCTCTTGTGGTATGGTGGTACACCAAGCTACTACTAGGCAATAAGAAGTCTCCCATGGTATGACAATATACTGTGCTACTGCACCTCTCTCACAATCATCCAATAGTATGACGGTACAAGCATGAAAGTTTGTCAAGGCCGACATCATCTAAAAAGATCATCATCTTTTGTTAAGTCACACCCCTTCATTTGAGGCTGACTTTGTATCTTGAAGGGACGTGTTTATTGGAAGTCCTCCTCATTGATTTGTATATAATAAAGGTGTTGTTCAATTCATTCAATTCAAGAGACAAGTGTGAATTTATCTACAACAAGAGTTCGATATTGGATTTCAATATCATAAAGATCGATATCATTCAAGAAGTTTGATATTATTGTTTGAGATTGCATCAAGTGTGATGCTTTGTAAAAGCGAATTGCTTTCATTATTCAATATATAAGAGATATATTTTTTCTTGGTTTTTCTCCCTCAAGCTAGAGGGTTTTCCTAGGGTATATGTTGTGTCAAATTGTTTAAAATTGCTCTATATCTGCTTATTTAATTTTTGATCCTAAAACTAACTAGGGCTCACTTTGTTCTTCTAAGTTATGCCTAATCTATAAAGGAAATAAATGTATTCATTTTTAGGGTTCTTCCTTGGCTCCTCTGGGATTTTTATTTTGCAGACATTGTATTTTACACTCTACCATTGTAAAGATTGGATTTTTGTCTCTATGTTATTAAAATGGATCAATTTTTCCTCTTCTTAGCTCTTTTGTGTTTGAGTAAGTTTATACCTTGCATATCTGAGTGATTGTTTGTATTTTTCATGCATGTATTTTGTGTTAAATTTTTTACAGTCACTAGTTATGAAAATCTCTTTCCTTCCAATGCCTTGTCAAACCCTAACCTTCTTGTATGCCTTTGAAAGTTGACCAAATAGAGAGTTGTGAAAGTCCCATTTCCCTCTTCAATGATGTACTATGCAATATTGATAAAAAAGAAATGACCTTTCCATCTTGGTGTATCACCTTCAATTTCTCTTTCATGCATTCCTTCTCCCCTATTCCCTTGTGAGCTATTCGAATAGGATAGTGGTAGGTTTTGATGTGTTGGGTTGGACCAACACTTTGTAGCTGGATTGAAAAAAGGAAGTCAGCCTTCTCTAGATATTTGACCTCATACACACAAAGGTCCCACACCTTAAGGTCATTTACATCGTTTCATTGGAATACTAAGCTTCATACTCAATAGGGTGCAATTTCATGTGACAACAATTTTTGGCATGCCCGGTAGGACTACTCTCCATTGAAGAATTTGGTTTTTTCTTCAACGCATCTTGCCTTTTGAGGCATATCTTAAAACACCATGGTGACTCCATTCAAAATAAATTGGTTCAAGTAGCCTAGTTTCATTTCATAACATTGAGGAAGCGGTGCCTTCTTCAACATTTTGACCTTTGGAGGCAGTTCTACAAGCACCTGATGACTCTGCAACCCAATTTGGGTGACTCTTTGGTATGTACCCAAAATATTTAGTTGGGAAGTCCTCTAATTTTGTTTCAAAATTTCAAAGTGTTTCCCATGCTTAAAAATGTCATCTTATAATGGAAACCATATGTATACCCCACCATTTCATGATAATGCCAGTTTTGTTCCCCCTAATCATACATATTAGGATAGTTATACCTCCCATTTCACTCAACAAAACACTACTATTACGGTTTCTCAACCTTCTTAAAATGCATACCACCCACCACACCATGCTCAATATTCTTGTATGCCTACATAATCTTATCAACAACCCCAAGAGATCCATCATTTTCAAAATTAGCCTTATTTCTCTCCTAGTCAACACCGAGATTTTGATAATTTAAGTGCAAGTGAGATTACAAGAATTTTGCTTGATTTCAATAGACAAATTTATGAGTTTTAGATACAACAAGGGCTTGACCTATTGTAGGAAGAGTGGGAAAATCAAACCTAGCAGGGGCAACAATGCTATTTCCCACAACATGATGAGTTTTTCCATCAATCTCATTATCCATAGCAACAAAATTTAGATGCTCAATGGAGGTATGAGAAGTAGTTGGAGGCACAAATAAGGCACCAAGAAGTGTGTACAACAAATAATTTTGTTTCTAGGAAAGAAAAAAATAGACTTTCCCTTGCTCTAGAACAAGCACCCGAGACTTAGGCAGCCCCTTGTGTGCCTAGTTTCAAGCAAGAACCTCCACCATTTCCAAATCAGCCTAGTAAGGAGGAGGTAAGAAAGCATAAGTTTGTATGTTTTAGGAACCCTAACCAGAATCTTGAAACTTCTATTAGCCTTCCTTTTGTTCCAGAACAACCTATTGTGTAGGAGGTATGCAAGCCCAAAAAATTTAGTTTGAAGAATCCTAATCACCCCCTTGAAACTACAATAGAACCTTCTATTCCATCAAGCATACCTCCTATGCTAGAGATCCCAAGTTTTGAGAGCATCCATTCCTCACAAGAACCTATCCTTGAGGAGGCTCAATCTTTTTCTCCTATTGATAAACCCCTTCCAGAACTTCAACAAGAGTTTCAATGCCCTTTTGACCAATTCGCTCCCTCTTTCCCTATTTCACTCTTTAAGGTGGACCTATGGTATGGGTTCGTAGTTGGTCGAAAGAATAGAGGAAGGAGCAGTTTTGGGCTAGGAGTGAAGAGGTTGTTTTTGAGGAGCCTTCATGTGCTCAAGACAATGAGTGTCTTGGTTTGTTGCAAGAAAAAATTGAAGATGAAACAGTGTTGTAGCAACAAGACACTAAAATGGTAAACAAAATTGATGCAATAGAGGAATCAACCCTCTCTTTTGATGTCCTTCCTTGTTTTTTGTAATATGATGCGGATATATCACATATACCTACATTATCTAAGGCCTTCGAATAGCTTGGTTTGGGCTTGATGGATGATGATGACTCTAAGGTTTTGGAGTAGCAGCAACATTAGACATGTTTAGCCCCTATTATGGTGGATGAAGATCCCCAATATGTTGAAGTTTGTAGTTCTAAGGTGGAGGATCTCTTTTCAGATGATTTAGAAACTTTTTCCTCAAGCTTCGAAGCAAATATTTCACCCCCAAAAGAGTAGTTGTGTGGGAAGTAGTATAAGAATGAAGAAGCAATAGAGGACATGGCAACCATTACATGTCAAGAGTCTTATTTTGTTTCAGCTAGTTGCTAAGAAAGAATTAAAAATGAGAGGAAATTTGAATAATTTAGTTCTGATGGTGTTTTTTTCTAGTTGAGCTTTGAAATTCCCTAAAGGATTGTCAACCCTTATATTCAAGAATTACCAAGGCTTCTGGCCAACTAACGGGTAAATATTTTTAGGCTTTTACCCCTACTCTTTAGGCTTTGTGGGACCAAGGAGGGTGTTCCTTCTTTTGTTCATTTGATATTTTAATTCCTCAAGAACACTTCAACATAGATCTATTCCTACCCAATGCAAAAAGATATTATTTAGAAGGCTTGACAAACCTTTAAGCAAATAACCACCTAATGCTAGGAAATGAATGATACTTTACAACACATATATCATAATTGAAAGATTTAATGATTTATAATTTTTATTCACATTTTTGAATCCCCAATCTAGAGTATTATCAACTCAATTGTTTCATTATTGTTCACAAATGGACCAATGCTTGATCAATTGGGTAAATGGAGTCAAATATGCAATAACTAGTAATATATCAGCTACTCAAATCATAAACATGTGTAATAATATAATAGTGCTTTGCAATATGAGAACTCACCATGCCTAAAGCACAACTTCTTATCAAATCCTATGCAACTCTTTACAAATCTATGACTCCCCTCAAGCATTCAATTAACTCTTTGAGTTAAAGCCAAAATAGAGCCATACATTCAGTTGAACCATCAAAGATAAACGAAAAGACCCTTGATATTTTCATTTATAATTTGCAAAAGAGGATATAGAGGGGAGTATTGTCTTAGAACTAAAATTTGTTTCAATATCAGTAATTTTTATAAAACTAATTTAAGACTGTCACATATAACCCCTAACCAAGACAATGTACTATTCCATTCGTTTACATCCTTTACAGTATGCTTCAAATTTGAGCTAATTTCTACCCAGACCTCCAAAGACTTCAAAAATGGAACCTCTCTTGTAATGAGCCTTGAAATCCCTTTTATAAACCAAGGGAGCAACAAGCATCAGGCTCATTACAATTACATTTTCATTTTCCCTTCATTTCAAAACAAATTTAAATTGCATTTACACTCATTTGCAACAAAAAATTTCCCACTAAGTTGATCTGCCTCATCTCAGGAAAACCAAATCTCCACTTGTAAAAATTAGTTACCTTGCCTTGTTTCCTACACTTTACTTTCATTCTCTTGCAAAAAGAACCTTTCACTTTGCTAGGCAAAATAAAATATCACCCCTGCACTCCTTTTATTTTGCACCATTTACTTCATATTTTATTAAAACATTTTCCCCATTATGATGCAATCATTTAAAATGTCCTTCAAGTAAAATATTTTACTCATACCTTTTATTTAACCTTTCAAAGCCTTCACTCACCACCATTTAAAAATGAATTATTATTTTTTTGGGTAAAATAAAATTACCCATACCTTAAGTTCTTACATTTTTAAAATATTTTCTTTTAAAGTTACAAGGGCTTCAAATATTTTATGTTTACCCATGCATCTTAAGCCTTTCACGGGCCCACCAAAGTCCTTCCCTTTCTATCGGGCATCGTTGGTCATATGTGCAAGGATGGAAACCAACTAGTGATGAGGAAGATACAACATCCCACATCGCTAGTGCAACTAGGAAATAGGAGAAAGAACTGGCAACAGGCGATGATGGAAAAATTCCCTAACTCCACTATACTACATCTTTGTTTTGATCATGGTGGCTCCTTGTCTCTTCTACATATCGAGTGATTCTCCACCTATAGCATAGACCTTCCAGAAACAATTTTGATACATTATCACTGTAATCATAGATAAAGTGGCCGAATGAAGGCATTCCTTATAGTGGTTTGATGCTTGGTCGATGGTGCCCCATGTAACTATGTAAAGATGCTTTGCAAGATCAAAAACACCCCACTCAAACTTCTTCTTGGTATTTCCCCCATCTCTTGCGCAAGCATTCCCAAATCTTGCACAACCTTTAATTGTATTTTCTACTTCAAGCCATTCATCATCTATCAATCCTATGTTACATTTTCTTGAAAATACTTGAGGCCTTTTCAAAAAATCCATTTTGGTGCATACGCAGCAAATGTGGCATCCGATTAAACCGCATTTATTTGGAAAATAAAACAAATTCAGACGCCTTGTCTTTCTTCAAATAATTTTGATGCATTTTCAATGCATGGCTCCATTTAGATTTAGCTTCTAGAAGCCTATCAAAGGGATCTCCCATTTGATTTCTGTCCCACACATCCTATACAAAAATTCCCTTACACTCTTTGTTGAACATAGTGACTTAACAAGGCTCCAATCATTTTAGTAAATATGCATCTACATTACCATGAAAGCTAAAACACATTAACCCAATAAATATTTTCTTTCTCAGTATCATGTAGCTTCTTAAACAACCTAGCAAAATTAAAAATTGTTGTGACTTTATCTCATGGTAACTTAGGTGAAGCACCATCTTTAATGCACTGACCTTTTTCCTTTGCTCTTTATTTTGTCTCCTTGATTCTTAGACTTAGCACATTTCAAGTTTTTTAAGTGTAGCCAGTGCTTCACCTTTACCCTCATCAGTGTTTCCACTTATATTTTGAGAATCCCCACTATCATATTGTTTATCTTCCACCTTGATTATATTGAAAAAATTGATCTTGAATTTGACATTCTTTTACTACACTCAAAATGAAGAGTAGAAGCCTCATTGGTATAAAGTTTGGATTAACAACACATTGATGAATTTCACAATCATGATTTTGGATCACCGTGAGTATTTCTAAAAACTGACATACCTCAAATAGTCCAAGGCAAAGTAATCTTGCTCATCTCATAACTTCAACATGTCAAGCATCCACACTTTCAAGAAACCCAATTATTATACTATATAAGAAATTTACCACTCAAGAATCATGTAGCTATTCAAATAGCCAGGCAAGGTTAAATAGTGTTGTGACCTTGAACTATTTCTATGTTTTCTATCTTTATAGTTATGAGGTTTCTTGGAACATGCTCACAACTTGTTTTCATTTCATGAATGGGTAGAGCATGCCAGGTCCCCATGTGGGCCCAACTAATTTTTTTTTTGTTTTCAAACAAGTTTCATGTTGAACTTACTAGAAATAGCCTCTAAATGTTCCTGGCATGAAAAATTGAGGTGGGTGGTTGCTAAAAACTACTTTCAGGCATTTTTGAATAGTAAGCCAAACAGGTCAAGTGGCCTCTGGAATCACCTTGGGAAACTAGTCAAACAACCTCCTGGAGCTATGAAAATGGACAAGCATGTAGAAATTTGACCCAAGAATGTAGTGCAACAAACAATTCAAAAAAATAGGTCATGAGGTGAAATTTATTCAATTGCAAAGTTGCTTAGTCAAACTTTTCTGCAATTGTATTTGTTCAAGACCAATTAAAACTCACCTAGTCACCTTCTTGAAAAAATATCAAATCAACTCTTGGAAATTTTCCACTGGAAACATTAGATCATTTAGGTACACTAAGCATGTGTGCAAGAGGTATTTTTTTCAATCATCAATCTTCTTGAGATACTAGGGGTCAAAGTTGACCACCTTGAAAAGTTCTAGAAATGCAAATGTAAAATCAACACAAATTGCATTTGCTTTTGATCTCGAAAAAATAGAAAATCAAATCATGAATCTCTGAAATTTGATAGGGGTGCCTATGAATGTAGGGAGAATGGAAAGCAACAATCATTTTTTCTTGACAATCATCCAGCTGTGAAATATTAACTCAAATAGGAAGCTACTTCGTAGGACAGAGTTTGTAAACAACAAAAAAGTGTCAAAATCCTTCAGATTCGCTTTTCAAAACCCTATCAAAATCATCATGGGAAGCTGAAAAATTGACATACATTTTCACATATGTCACATGAGTGTGTCTACCAAGGGGTTTGGCATGAAAATCAATAGGCTCCAAATTATGACCCTCCAAAGTAGGTCACTTGGGCATATTTTTTAGGTGCACTTTTGAGAGTGCAGAGGCAAAATTATCAATAGGGGCACTTAAAATTTTCAAAATTTGAAGGTGCCACCAGTGACTCCAACTGGGGATGTATGGCCCCTATAGGCATAGCAAGATTGCAGATCTCTGGAGAGTAGACAAAATGTTGAATCCATTGGGTGTTCTGAAACTGGTCCTTTATTCAACCTTCTTTTCCAACTTCACTTGGTGACCCCAGGCCACCAAATGAAAAAGGGGAGTCAATAATTACCTTTTTCAAACACCAATTTTTTAAAGGAGTTGATCTCCCTCAATCCATGCTTGCCTCCATCACACCACAACAACATAGGTGAATTCATACTTGCAAACACCACTATTAGGCTGCCTTTGTACAAATGGAAATTGGCCCCCTGTTTGGCTTTATTGTCACATGGCAACTAAATAATATAGATCATATCACTCCACTCTCTTCATTTTTTGATTTTGTACGAAGTGGAAAGGTATGAGGATAATGATCAAGACCACATGAAAATATGGTATTATCACATTTACTAACCCCCTCATAATGATTATGCTCAAAGGAAATATCATGCCCCAAAAACAACATGCAATCCTCTTGTGTATTGAGCAAAATATGCTCATACATTTGTAATTCCTTTAATTGAATTGCATCACAAGTAGGTTTATCTTTATCCCAACAACAAAATCCAAACACACTGTTACATGCCTCAAGGTTCTGAAAATTAGATTTATCAACATCTACAATACCTTCATCTTCATTCAAATATGGCATTCAGAAGAATTGTCAGCATCCCATTCACAAAGAATGTTTTCCATTTCAAGCTCAAAGACAAGATTATCAAGATTCAACATGTTACCACAAAGGGAAGCTTCAAGTACAGGTTCATATGAATCATGTTGCAAGTATGATATTTTTTGGTGGTGTTGTCATTAATGTTGTCATTGATGTCAACACTATTCAGTATATTGTAGATTGTACATGTATGGTTGAGATGCTATTGAGATGTTGTGAGTACATGGAGCTACCTTTATGGTGTTACATATATGTTGGTGTGATGAGTTTCCAAGTGCTTTTGAGAAAATTAATTAAGAAGAGAAGTCAAAGTGTTGAGTGTGTTCAATATGTGCTCAGGTACGTGCTCCACATTTCTCCTATGTTGATCCTATGCCTATGTGGATCTAAAGGAATTTTGATGATGATCTAATGATGATATAGTCTAAGTTTTAGTTTCTGGTGAGATGGTATGTGAAAGTTGTGTCCACTTTTATATGTGTTCAATTGATAGAGTTAGTGTTCTATGGACTGGGAGAAATATGTTTGCTCTGCAGTTCTCCACTACTTTGTTTCAGATCATGTGGATCTGCGAGATGTCTTGTGAAGGTCTTTCCTATTCTCTGGTGAAGAGGTTTGGAGTTTTGTGATCTGAAAATCATGTTTTAGCATTTTTGTGTGTCTACACAGCCCAAATTGATTGGTGAAAGGAGTTCAGTTTTTGAAGTTTGTTATTTTTGCTATAGATGTATCTGAAAGATTCTGAGATGTATTCTCATACACAATGAAATGTGTTGGGTCTTTTGTGTGTCATATTCTTGTTGGAAGTGTGTGCATCATTGATAATTTGTGTTTTCATTAGGTTTGGTTGACCTTGTGTTTACACTTCATTCAAAGAATAAAATTCAATTAAGGAAGTGTGTAGATGGTTCAATAAAATAATTTTATTGGTCCACTCTTATTCCTTTCCACTGCAGGAATTAGAGTTTCCGACCTAATTTGAATTTATGAAATAATGTATTGTGGCCAACCTTGGTAAATTTTTCTAAGGTTGAGAATGGTATAAAAGCAAGGCAAGTTGTGAAGAATTGTATGATTGTGTGATGAAAAGTGATGAAAGTGTGCCACAAATCATAAGAGAAAAAGTGTGTGAGAGTGAGTTGTGATAGCAGATTTTCAGTGTGTTGAAGGTAGTGAATTGAAGGTTTCTGTAATCATGTGAATGTGCTTTAATTTCTATGGTGGATATTTTGTTCTCTTTTGTATATGTAGGTAGTGATCTTTGTATTTGGATAGTGAGTCCTTTGTAGGCAGTGAGCCTTTGTATTTGGATAGTGAGTCCTTTGTTGGCAGTGATCCTTTGTATTTGGATAGTGAGTCCTCTTTTGGGCAGTGAGCCCTTGGCAGTGAGCTTTTGTATTTAGCTCATAATATTTATATTGTGAGTTAACCCTCACCATGGTTTTTTCCCTTATTGGGTTTTCCATGTAAAAAATTTGGTGTTCATTATGTTGATTTACTTTATGTTATTTATGGTTCATGCTTATGTTTAATAACAAAATAGTGTGGATAATGAATTAATGAGTGATAAAGTTTCTAAGTATAGATTTTTGTGACAACTGATTCACCCCCACATCTCAATTGTCCTGTGCTTGTTTAACAATTGGTATCAGAGCTCTGGTTCCTTGTTGTAGAGCTTAACCGCTTAAGGAAGATCTAATGGCACATAAGTTGTCGATCCCTATGTTTCATGGAACTGACTACAAAGATTGGAAGGGAAAGATGAGAGGATATATTATCTCTCTTGGTTTCAAGACTTGGAAGGCTGTTGAAAATAAGTATACACTTTCATCTAGTGGTGTTAATATTGTAGATGAGATCTCTTCTTATGAAGAAAATGAGAGGGTGAAGTATACGATTTGTAGTGGTTTATCTAAAAATGAGTGAATTAAGGTTAATTCTTTGGATACTACATATTATTTCTATAAGAAGCTAGAAGATATGCATGAAGGGAATGAAAAAGTGAAATTGACAAAGAGACTGGTGACAAAGCATAGATTTGTGAACCTAGAAATGGAAGATGGTGAAGAATTTACAAGTTTTTTTCACAGGGTTGAACAAACTACAAATGAGGTTAGAAATCAAGGAGGAAAGCTAGCAGATGAAGACATAAATGAGAAGATCTTGATCACCCTACCAGGTTGCTACAACAACAAGATCTCGGTGATTGAAGAAATGTATGACCCTAAGTACACCTTGGAACACTTGTTTGACACCTTGCGATAATTTGAATTGAGAAAGTTATAAAAAGATGACAAGATAGAAGAAAAGACATAAACAACATTTAAGGCAATGAATATTGAGGAGGAATTGGATAGTGATAATGTTGATGAGTTGGAAGCTAACTTCACCAAGAAGTTGAAGAAAGGTACTAGAAAGTATAAAGGTATGTTTCCCTTTAAATGCTTTAGTTGTGGTAATATTCAACATTATGCATCAAGATGTCCAAATAGAGCTGCACATAAAAAGAACAAGGATTATAAGGATAAGGATAGGAAGAATAAGAAGTATAATAAGTTGTACTATGTTAAGGAATAGGTAGGTATTTCTAATGATCAATCTGAAAATGGGGTTGATGATAGTGAATGCTTATTCTTAGCTTGGGAAAATAAATCTATAGCCACTAACCCTTGAAAGTGTGTAAGCAAAAGGGCTCCAAAAGTTAAGAAGAATAGGATGGAAGGTACTTTGGTTACCACATTTCATGCAAGATAGGATAAAGACTACTGGGTAATTGATAGTGGATGTTCGAATCACATGACCAGAGATAAGAGTAAGTTCACTAAACTTGAAAAATATGATGGTAGTTTAGTCATGTTTGGTAATGATTTAGGAGCTAAGAACTATGGTAAAGGTTCAATCAATTTTGATGGAGTGCATAGCACTAATGATGTATATTATGTGAAGGGCTTGAGGCATAATATTTTGAGTGTTGGTCAAATGTGTAGCAATGGCTTTAAGCTTGTGTTTCAAAACAATACTTGTGAAATTAGAAAAGCATCAGGAAATGGAGATATGATTGTTGCTAGAAGAAGAACTCATGGAAACATCTATTAGCTGAAAGGAGTTGATGGTCATTGTCGTGTATCTCAAATCAGTGAAAGTTGGTTATGGAATCAAAGAATGGTACATGTGAACTTTGATAACCTAGTCAAGATCAGTGCTAAGGAGATTGTTTGAGGACTGCTTAGAATCAAAAGACCTACTAATGCTATGTGTAGAAGTTGTCAATTGGGGAAGCAAACAAGATGCAACTTTAAGGGAAAAGAGTATTCTACTTCTGGAATAATGGAGTTGATTTGCATCGATCTCTGTGGTTTTACTAGGATTAGAAGCTTGAATGGATATGCGTACTTTATTTTGCTTATTGATGATTATACTCGAATGACTTGGGTTGCTTTTCTCAAAGAAAAGAATGAGGCCCTAGATAGGTTTAATGTATTCAAAGCAAGAGTGCAAAATGAAGTAAATCTAAAATTCAAGTGTTTGAGATCTGATCGAGGTTGTGAATTCACTTCTAATGAATTTAATGAATTGTGTGAGAAGCATGGTATAAAAGGACAATTCTCTACTCTAAGAACCCCTCACCAGAATGGAGTTGTTGAAAGGAAAAACAAGACTATTCAGGAAGCCGCTAGAACTATGATGAAAGAGTCTAATGTACTAGATGTGTATTGGAGAGAGGCGATAGATAATTTGTTTATGTTCTTAATAGAGTTCAAATCAAACACAAAAACACAAAGAAACCTTTTGAGTTATGGACTGGTAAGATTCCTACTATGAAATATTTCAAGGTATTTGGAAGCAGATGCTATATTAAAAGAGATGATAAAAATATTGGAAAGTTTTATGCTAGATGTGATGAAGGAATATTTCTTAGTAACTCTACCAGTAGCAAGGCATACAGATGCTTTAACAAAAGATTAAGGAATATTATTGAGAGTGCTAATGTGAAAGTTGATGAAGACATACACAAACCTATTGAGATAAGTGAAGTTGAACCTGATGAACCTATCTATGAACATATACCTAAAGAAAATAAAGAGAAGGAAGAAGAAGAAGAAAAAGAAGAAGAAGAACAAGTGGAAGAAGAAGAAGAGAATGAACTGGAACTTGTTATTAGGACTCCTAAATATGTAGAGAAGAATTATCCAGAAGATCAAATAATTGGAGACAAGAGTGAAGGTGTAAAGAAAAGAAGAAAAGTTGTAGCTGAGGTAAATTTATGTTTACTCTCTAAAATAGAACTGAAATCTATAAAGGAAGCATGTGAAGATAAAAGTTGGATGAGAGCTATGAAAGAGGAATTCCAGCAGATAAAGAAGAATTAGACATGGGAACTAGTCCCAAGACCTGTGAACAAGATGTGATTGGTTCGAAATGGGTATTCAGAAAAAAACTAAATGTAAATGGAGAAGTAGTAAGGAATAAGGCAAGATTGGTATGCAAAAGATATTCACAGGTTGAAGGCATAGACTTTGAGGAAATATTTTCACTTGTGGCCTAAGTGGAAGCTATTAGAATGTTTTTGGAATTTTCTTCACACAAGGACTTCAAGGTATATTAGAGGGATGTTAAGTCATCTTTTCTAAATGATGATTTGGAGGAAGAAGTATATATGGAGCAACTTGAAGGGCTTTAGCTTTCTAGAAATCTAGACATGATTTGTAAATTGAAGAAAGTATTGTATAGATTAAGGAAAGCTCCTAGAGCTTGGTATGCAAGACTAGACATATATCTGATAAAGCAAGGATTCAACAAAGGTTGTACTAATATTAATATTTACTTCAAAGTGCAAGGTAATAAGATGTTGATTGTAGTTTTTCATGTTGATGATATCATTTTTAATGGAAATGATGGCATGTGTAAAAAAATTGTTGGAGAAATGCAGGAAGAATTTGAGATGTCTATGATTGGTGAATTGAATTTCTTCCTTGGTCTATAAGTGAATCAAACTAACAAATGGATATTTATTTCACAATCCAAGAATGTAAAAGATTTGTTGAAAAGGTTTGGGATGGAGGATTCTAAACTGAGCAAGGATGATGAATATGCTAAGACTGATAAGAGCAAATACATATCCATGATTGGTAGACTATTGCACCTTATAGCTACCAGACCAAATATTATGCATGCAATGTGTTTAGTTGCTAGATTTCAAGAAGATCCTAGATAATCACATCTTATGGCTGTAAAAAGAATATTTAGATATCTTAAAGGCACGCCAGATTATGGACTATGGTACCTTAAGAGTAATAATTTCACCCTGAGTGGTTATATAGATGTTGATTGGGCTGGATGTGTTGATGATTAGATGAGTACTCATGGTGGTTCTTTATTTCTTGGTGGTAGATTTGTTTCATGGTTGAGTAAGAAGCAAGACTTGGTTTCTTTATCTACTACAGAGGTAGAGTATATTGTTGCAGCATCCTGTTGCACACAAGTTTTGTGGATGAAACAAACTCTAAAAGATATTGGTGTAGCATGTGATGAACCTATATCTATCTTCTGTGACAATACAAGTTGAATAATTTTTTTGAAGAACCCAGTTATGCATTCAAGAGCAAAGCACATATCTATCAATTATCATTTTCTGAGAAAGAGACTACTGGAGAATGAGGTTAGATTGGAATATGTAACTACAAAGGAAAAAATTGTAGACATATTTACTAAGGCTCTTCCAAAGGATACTTTTGAGCATCTTAGGGAGAGGTTGGGGGTCATTGTCCCTCCTAAATAGGTGCACATGAAGGTGCATCAATCCAATGAATTCACAGATTCTTCATTTACATAAACTGATTGATGGGTCTACTTCGTAGGGGGAGTAGAAAAGATTTTCATTGTTGCAGTATGAGTGTAATCCTAGGGGGGGTAATCAAAGCAGTTGTTATTTTCCATTGATTTCAAAGGGGGAGAAAAGGTTATGTGTTTCCATCAATGACAAAGGGGGAGATTGTTGCAAGTATAAGCTTGTCTAGTGGTGTTGTCATTGATGTCAACACTGTTCAATGTGTTGCAGATTGTACATGTATGGCTAAGATGATGTTGAGATGTTTTGAGTACATGGAGCTACATTTATGGTGTTGCAAATATGTTGGTGTTATGAATTTCCAAGTGCTTTTGAGAAAATTAATTAAGAAGAGAAGTTAGAGTGTTGAGTGTGTTCAGTATGTGCTCCGGTACGTGCTCCACATTTCTCCTATGTTGATCCTATGCCTATGTGGATCTAAAGGCATGTTGATGATGATCTGATGATGATATAGTCTGAGTTTCAGTTTCTGGTGAGATGGTGCATGAAAGTTATGTCCACTAGTATATGTGTTCAACTGACAAATTCAGTGTTCTATAGACTGGGAAAAATATGTTTTCTCTATAGTTCTCTAGTGCTTTGTTTCAGATTGTGTGGATCTGGGAGATGTCTTGTGAATGTCTTTTCTATGCTCTGGAAAAGAGGTTTGGATTTTGGTGATCCATAAATCATGTTTTAGCATTTTTGTGTGTGTCTACATAGCCCAAATTGACTGGTGAAAGGAGTTCAGTGTTTGAAGTCTACTATTTTTGCTGTGGATGTATCTGGAAGATTATGAGATGTATTATCATGCATAATGAAGCATGTTGGGTCATCCACGTGTCATCTTCTTGTTGGAAGCATGTGCATCATTGATAATTTGTGTTTTCATTAGGTTTGGCCGGCCTAGTGTTTACACTTCATTCGTAGAATAAAATTCAATTAAGGAAGCATGTAGATGGTTCAAAAAAATAATTTTATTGGTACACTCTTATTCCTTTCCATCGTGGGAATTTAGAGTTTCTGACCTGATTTGAATTTATGAAACAATATATTGTGGCCGACCTTGGTAAATTTTTCTAAGGTTGAGAATAGTATAAAAGAAAGGTGAGTTGTGAAGAATTGTATGACAGTGTGATGCAAAGTGATTAAAGTGTGCCACAAATCATAAGACCAGAAGTGTGTGTGAGTTAGTTGTGATAGCATATTTCCAGTGTGTTGAAGGTAGTGAATTGAAGGTTTTTGTAATCCTATGAATGTGCTTTAATTGTTGTGGTGGATCTTTTGTTCTCTTTTGTATCTGTGGGAAGTGAGCCTTTGTATTTGGACAGTGAGTCCTTTGTATTTGGACAATGAATCCTTTGTAGGCAGTGAGCCTTTGTATTTGGACAATCAATCCTCTTTTGGGCAGTGAGCCCTTGGTAGTGAGCCTTTGTATTCAATTTATAATCTTTATATCGTGAGTTAACCCTCACTGTGGTTTTTCCCCTTTTTGGGTTTTCCATGTAAAAAATATGGTGCTCATTGTATTGATTTAATTTCTATTATCTATGGTTCATGCTTATGTTTAATAACATAATAGTGTGGATAATGAATTAATGAGTGATAAAAAATTTAAGTATAGATTTGTGTGACAACTGATTCAAACCTCCCTCTTAGTTGTCATGTGCATGTTTAACAAATCAAAAATTCCATTTGCAACAACTTCATAATAGTGAGTGTTCAAAACATATTCACCAATGCAAGGATTATCGAAATCGACATCATCTCCTACTGCTCAAAAATGAAAATATGAAGCATACTGCTCATGAGAGAGGTTATGAGTTGTAGATCAAGAAAAAAATCCTCATATGCATCTATATGATAGACACAATCGCATTCTTCATGTGCAAACTCATCATGAAAATTGTCACTAGCTGTACCAATGTTTATCTCTACTTTGCATTTTGATTTACATCTACATAAATGATTTCCTCGTACAAGCATTCATTGATGGCTTCAAAGGCAGAAAAAGGAATAGAAGAAGGTAAAACATCAAACAAAAAATAAGTTTCTTGTTTATCATTATCAACATATGCATGCTCCTCATAATCAACTACCTGAATTGATTCATCCAATGAATCTCTTGCACACATATCTTCTTATTCATTCATACTGTTGCAACAATCAACAGGGCTACATTCTTCATTGAAAAATTGAAAACCATTAATGGTTTCTTCATTGCAACTTCTCACACATGATTTCTCTAACTAAAAATCCTTTCATACTCTGTCATTTGTAGCTGATACATTGATGCTTTCAAAATCACTCTTCAAATCTACAAGCTCCTTTGTCTCATTGTGAAAGGATTCATCAATGCCACACACACTTAGAATATTGGTATGACCTAGTGCATCATAATACTATTGATTACATGTGTCTTCTTCAAACAAGATATCCAGTTCATATCCATCATCTTGTCCTTGTGAGCCTTCAGAAGTATTGGCATCATCTTCATTAGAACACTTTTCATTCAAGGAGATTAATTCCACCTCCTCCTCTTGAATGGAATCACAATCAAGAGGGATACAAATAGAGTTGAAATCCTCCTAATCACCCATACAAGGATGCTTTTCAGCTAGTTGCAAACTTCCATCTACAAAACCATTGTTCTCATCATGAAGATGTGAAATTCCAAAATCATCTTGATCTTCAACTGTATATTCAAAATCCATAGATGAGAAAATACTTTCAGTATCATTTGCATCATTGCAGCCTTCTCTAGAAAATCTACTCCCTATTTTTGCATTTTCATAGAAGATAGAAGAAACTTCAAATGTTTCATTTATCTCATCATTCCCTTCATCATTATCACTGCAATATTCTTCTGGGTATATTTCTTTTGTAGGTTTTTCAAAAACAACATCCTTATCAGTGCATGATGCACTATCATTGTCTCAATTCATTGAAATCCATTGATATAAATATCCAAGGATAAGAGGCATCAAATTAGTCATTGTATTACTCAGACTTGGCTCACAATTTACAAAGAACAAGTCAATGAAAAATGACTCATCAGCCCTTTTTTATTTTGGTATATCAAGCATAAATTTCATGAATCTATCATGAAATTCATAGGGGGTTCATCTTCAAATCTTTCCATATCACACAATGCATCAAGATATGATATGGACTCAAGCTTGTTTTCAATTTTCTCTTCAAATTCTTCTTGAGTATGTAGATTTATTTCTTCAGACAAGCATTCATCATTCACTATTGACTCTTCTTCAAAATAATCAAGGAAATGTATTTTGAGCTCATGCCATGAATCTATGGAATGCATTAGTAAGCAAGAAAACCAACCTTCAACCATACCTTCTAAAGTTCTTACAAAAAACCTCATGATAGCATCCTCTTCCATTATTTGATAGTCTTCCATCAAATCAATGAAACCTTGTACATGTCTTGATGTTGATTCTTCAAAATCTCCTCTAAACTTAGGAAAATATTATTAATTCTTCTTGGGACAGAATGTGGGTAACCTTTGATTTTAATAAAATCTAAAGGGTCGTATCTTTCACTAGTGAACACTTTCTTTTGAGGATAGGGTTGTGTTCTAAGCATGATATTATAGCTCATAGAGGGAGAACTAAACCAACCATACATTTTGCAAATGAAAATTGATTCCCTCTATAACTATTCAATTATAATATTCAACCTCCCTTGATTGTATTTCTTAATTTCACTAAATAAGGGAACCAAAAATTTCTAGGACTTCAAATGTGGTTTTCATGCACATATTTATCTTTCTTGAAAACTAGAAAATGAGAAATACCTGGATATGTTGTAGTAGCTGAAAATTCTTCTTCCTAATTAGAAATATTCATAGATCTGAAACTTTATTCACATATTCATTAGGTTCTTTTGATAGAGTCACCACCTCTCTTCATAGAGGACTAAAATTCAAGCAATATGAAGCCCTTTCATAGATAAATTTCTTTCTGGGTTCCTTTCATAAGAAAAGCATCACAGATTATGAAAATTTTAGGTTCACTACAACAATTTCTTTCTCGAGGTTTGAATTCCTTCAATATTTGAACAAAATGTTCAGATTAGCAAATTCTTAACTCTATGCAAATGGATATTCCTCTGCTTGTCCCTAGTAGAGTCACCAATCTGTTGGTGTTTTTTTCAGGTGAGCTTTGAAATTCCCTAAAGGATTTCCAACCCTTATATTCAATAATTACCAAGGCTTGTGGCCAACTAACGAGTAAATATTTTTAGGCTCTTACCCCTACTCTTTAGGCTTTGTGGGACCAAGGAGAGTGTTCCTTGTTGTGTTCATTTGACATTTTAATTCCTCAAGAATAATTCAACATAGATTTGTTCCTACCCAATGCAAAAAGATATTATTTAGTGAAGGCTTGGCATACCTTTACGCAAATAACTACCTAATGCTAGGAAATGAATGATACTTTACAACACATACATCATAATTGGAAGATTTAATGATTTATATTTTTAATTCACATTTTTGAATCCCCAATCTAGAGTATTATCAACTCAATTGTTTCATTATTGTCCACAAATGGACCAGTGCTTCATCAATTGGGTAAATGGAGTCAAATATGCAACAACTAGTAATATATCAACTACTGAATTAAAAAACATTGTAGACTATTATCATAGTGCTTTGCAATATGAGAACTCACCATGCCTAAAACACAACTTCTTAACCAAATCCCATGCAACTCTTTACAAATCTATGACTCCCCTCAAGCATTTAATTAACTCTTTGAGTTAAAGCTAAAACAGAGCCATACATTCAATTGAACTGTAACGCTGAAAATGAAATAGGCCTTTTGCACAATAGACAACAAGGAAGATTGATTAGATCGTTAGAAGCACACATGCAATACAAATACTAAATCTAGAATGCAAATTCATACGTTAAGCAACTCTTTACAAATCTATGACTCCCCTCAAGTATTTAATTAACTCTTTGAGTTAAAGCTAAAACAGAGCCATGCATTCAATTGAACTGTAACGCTGAAAATGAAACAGGCCTTTTGCACAATAGACAACAAGGAAGATTGATTAGATCGTTAGAAGCACACATGCAATACAAATACTAAATCTAGAATGCAAATTCATACGTTAAGCAACAAAGAACATGGGAAAGTAAAAACGTAATTAAAACTAGAACGATCTCACCAATTTTCAAACGTATTTCCATGAATCATCTCGATTGCCCTTCTCCATTTTGCTTGTGTAGTATAATTGCCCTCAGATTTTCAAGTTTGTGCAAGTATAGCCTAAGATAGTGATTAGCAAAATATCGAATATTCAAGAAAAAATTGCTCTCAAAAGTCATAATATTTCGCGAGAGAGATTGGAATGAAGAATGACAAATCAATTTATAGAAAATTGATTATTCGAATGACAGGTCAAGATTGAAAGATCAATGGATGGTTGAGATTGAATGATCAGACATGCAATTAGATAACTGATAGTGATGACATGAGTGATTCGAAGTAGAAAATAGAATTAAAGATTAAATAAATGATTTAATCTTCAGTTCGGCATTCGAAAACATTAGAAATATCTTTGCATGACAAAGATAAAGATTGATTAAAGCAAATCTCTGTTCGAATGCACGCACAACACTTAATCAATTAAATAAGAATATTTAATTAATCCGCATGTACACGCAATTGAGTTAGAAGTGGATGATTGAATGGTTAGACGAAGAGATTACTCGAAGATGCCACTCAAACATTAAATCAATAGTTAACTGAATGATTAAAATAGATGTCGAGTTGAGTAAAAGTGAATATTTAGATAACTCACATAATTATCTAAAATATAGAAGAATGTGTTAAAATAGAATTAATGAATTAAATAATTCATTTAATTCAAAACTCAATATTCGAAGGATAATTAAATAAATAAGATCTATTTAATTAAATGACGAAAGGGATTTTAAATGAATAATTAAATAAATCATGAATTTATTTAATTATAGTTGAAATATGATAAAGAATAAATTAAATAATGATTTATTTAATTTAACCGGAAGAATAAGGTTAATTAGTAAGATAATTAAATAAGAAGCATTTATTTAATTAATTAGATAGAATAAAGAAAAGTGTGAATTAATTAAATAATTAAGATTATTTAATTAATAGAAGAATTAATAGAAGATGAATTAATTAAATAATTAAGATTATTTAATCAAGACCATGAATTATGAAGAATATGGAAGTCACAGGCTTAAACCAGATTTCGGTGTCTACATTTGCCCCTCTTTGATACAATGTCTTTTAGGCGTTGTGTCAAAGAAAGTCAATGAAAATATGCCCCAGTCATGCTCCAGATTAGAATAGGTGAAGGTATGCCCCCTCGGGGAAAGTGACAAATTTGGAAATGTGCCTAATTAGTCCAGAAGATAGGCAGAAATGTAATGCAGTTGACGGAATTGGGTTCGGAAATGGGAGGGACAGGTACGGGATGATAGAAAATGGAAGTTTACATGGCCAGTAGGAAAGAAAATGCCACCTAAGCCCTAGGTATATATTTGCATTGGGGTGAAAAACTATTCATTTGCACCCACTTAGCTTAGAGATTTGAAAAGTTTGCTCTGACTTTCAGCGAGGATGTCTCCAGTTCCAGCCACCCATCATCATGCATACAGGATCCGGACGTTCCAGAGACCAGCCGGCGCGGACCCCCCGGTATGGACCTAAAACTTACCTTTCGAAAATTTTTAATTTGCGCGTATTTTTAGACATTTATTGCATTTTAGGTTATGCATCGCTTTTGATTTTGCACCACATGTGTATGCACGAACGACACATGTGTTTGCGAAAAGCTGCATTTGCATTTTAACACCGGTCGGTTAGATTAGGTTTAGAAAATAACTGCATGTGTTTATTTTGTTACGCATTTGATAATTGTGATACGCATTTGAAATTTTGCAACACATGTGTTTATATTGATACGCAAATGTATATGTAGAAACACATTTGTAGTTTTAGGACGCATTTGCATGTTTAGCGACGCATTAGAATATTTAGACACGCATTTGTCATTTTGCACCGCAAATGTCATTTTTACGACGCATGTGATGATTATTCATCACATTTGATTAATAATGACGCATATGTAATTTGTGAACCGCATTTGTATAAAAGCGACGCATGTGTAAAAAAATGATGCATTTGTAAAATAACGACGCATTTGCTTGTTATGTTAAAACAGTCATTTTTTTACTAGGATAGATGATTCAGGCTGACATGAGGGATGTTGTTGCAGGTTGTTCTTGACCCTATCTACACACGTGAGTCAAGACCCACGACGTTTCGATTTAGAGACAGCTTACGGTTGACCGAGCGACGGACTTTATGGCATTTGGGTTTTTTGCACGTGACCGATATGCCCCAGATTAGGGCAAATCGGGGTTTACTGACAGCACTTTGCGAGCAGTGGCACTCAGAGACGTCTTCCTTCCACCTTCCGACTGGAGAGGCTACAATGACTTTGGAGGATGTATATAGGATTATGAGACTACTGATTAGAGGGACACAAGTAGTTTATGATACATAGAGAGGGATAGCGGAGATGTGCAGATATTACCCCCATGCTGACGTTAGACAACTAGTGGTTGATGACTATGAGATTAGATGGCGGGTATTGGCCTAGAGATATAGACAGTTAGACTGTCTAGTAGCGACACTGATAGGTGGTATTGTACTGCCTGACCGCCAAGGTCATGGATTCCCTATGGGATGGGGTGAGATGCTAGTGGGCATGCTGGAGCACCGAGTTGTATAAGCTTGGGGTTCATGTGTGCTGGGGATGCTATACTTCCACCTTCATGACATTGCCTATAGAGAGGCATAGTTGATGAGCTGCGGCACCATGCTCTTGATGGTATGGGCGTGGGAGCATATTGCTATTTTTAGACCACCTGTGACAGTAGATCTAGCTCGTGGAGCCCCATATGCCTTTCGGTATGCGGGAGCCACCACACAGCACCACATTGGAGACACAGGCTATTATAGACACGCTATAGACCTGATGTGGGAGTTTACATGGAGACCGTACCTAGGCTGCGAGGTGTGGTTAGATGAGGGTGAGAATTTGCCATTTTGTCGATAGACACAATATTTGGTGGGACGGACAGTGTCCCATATGCACATCATAGAGCGACAGTGGCCGGACCGGGTCCTGAGATAGTATGGAGAGGTACACGATGTACCTCGAGGGAGAGCAGAGTTTGCTCGGTCTTCATGAGAGGTCCTATTATGGGGGCCAAAGATTCTAGTCGCCACTACAGAGGCAGATATTGATGGTTTACAGGCACAGCCATGGAGATGGAGGGACGGACTAGCAAATGCAGGGACCACTCCATCTTATGATCAGTGGTGGGCATTACACAGGCCGACTCCCTTGACAGATCCAGGGCAGCCAGCACCAATAGAGTGGCGAGTTAGAGGTCCCAAAGGTAGACGAGGCAGAGGAGGCTGAGGTGATGGTGGGGATGATGGCAGAGGTGGCCGATGTGGAGGCAGGAGAGGGAGGCATGGTCGACAGGGACGAGGAGCAGCCTTGTCACCGATCTGAGAGGAGAGAGGAGGAGAGGAGGATGTGGCCATGCTAGATGTGGCCAGAGGTGGCGAGGAGAAGCAGCTGGCAGAGGCAGTTATCCCAGACATCCCTGACATCCTAGCAAAGGCAGAGGTAGGTGCCGAGGAGGTAGTTACATAGGAGGTCATTGGAGAGGAGGCAGTGGGAGAGGAGGCAGAGATTGATGCCCTTGGATTGCTAGGTGCCTACCAGGAGGATGATGAGGAGGAGGATGATCACGAGAGAGAGATTAGGGATCAGATCCTGGAGGAGATTGACAAGGAGGAGGATGGGCGAGATAGGGTCCGTCGAGATGAGATAGAGGCAGAGGTGCCCGACACTGATATATTACGAGCCCAGGTTGCCTCCTTGGAGGAGCAAATGAGAGTGTTGATGGCAGAGAGAGATACCTATAGAGTGGAGAGAGACAGAGCCCTGATGGAGAGGGATAAGGCAGTAGCTCAGTGGCAGGAGACTGAGCAGAGATTCATAGAGCTCAGGTCATTATGTACAGGACCATCAGCAGCATTTTCTAGAGAGTTGGTCAAAGCCGGCGAGAGGGAGAGATACTACCGAGACTTGTATGAGGCAGAGGTTCCCCTAGAGAGATGGGCTCCCAGTTTTTCAGCGGCACAAAGTAGTAGGTCCCAGACTAGGACCCACACACGGACAGTGAGTACAGAGGGAGTGGATCAGCCACGTAGAGCAGGGCCCTACGACAGACCTCCCATAGCTCTGAGATCAGCCGGTTCTTAGCATCAGTCTCCCACACACTCCCGACATGATGGCAATGGCAGTTCAGGATAGAGATATAGTTTTGAGGTCCATTTGGGATAGTGTATTTTGATCCGATAGCCTGCGGGCTTCCATGTATTTATGATACATTATGACATTGTGATGTGACACATTTGAGCTATATATATATATATGATTTTGGCGGTGATCCTTATGATATGCATTGTCTATTTATGGATTATGCAGTTATTTATTAATACATGTGATGTTCATATGATATGACTATGTGATGGATGGTTGTATGTACTTTATGTTGTTTATGCAACTAATGCGATAATGTTGATTAGATGTGACATATGATTCTATATGATTATGAGATGCAATGTGATGTTATATGTATAATGACATGTGATGTTAAACAAATGTAATGTGATGCATGTATTTACAGTTTATTGCTTATGATATGCAGTGTTAAATGATGATTATTGTCTATTATGCCATGATGATCTAAATGTGAAATATGCCTATATATATGTATGTTTCTAACATGTATGTTGATGCAGGATGATGTATACCATTTTTGTGACCATTTTTGTGTCACAGGACTTCATCATAATGCAAGAAAGAAGAACTTGTGAGTGCGAAAAGAAAGATCGACAAAGAAGGAGAAGACGAAAGATAGATGTTAGTGTTAGGAATCTTCGATATTTTACCATATCACAAAAGGTATTGCACTTTATCATCATTGGGCGGGACTAATACAAATGGAGACAAACACTAGGATATGACATGAATCAAGGTGTGCAAGGTCATCCACTTGCTAAATAATAGACAGTCGTAGACAAGGATTGTCACTAACTCATACTAAAGGCACAAGTTGCCCCAGTCTTTTTGTCAGGACAAACCACAGACAGCAAACGAAAGAAAAGACGGGTCATGATACGTCATTACTCCTCTAAATCCTTCATGGGACATCCTTGAGGAAACTAGTAACATGACTCAAAATCAAATTGAAAAGACAGTCAACAGACAACAGTCAAAGAAAATAGAAATCTGATACATCGTTGCTTCTCTAAATCCTTCATGGGACATCCTTGAGAAAGCTAGTAACATGAATCCCAGTCATCAATTCAAGATAAATGATAAGATAAATAAGCCATAAAGTCAATAAGCGAATGAAAATATTTGACAAAACATGATTTTTTTGTTTGATTTGTTGATAGATAGAAGGATTGATTGGTAGAGCCTGATTTCAGGAGATACACATACCGGATAAGACTGTAAGTCTGGTTTCGATGTTATGACTATCTGTATAAGGCATGACAAAGCCTGGTTTCAGAAAGACATGTATTGTATAAGACGCTGAGTTAGATGTCGTTGATGTGATAACCTATGTAAGGCTACGTTTGATTGTTTTGACCTTGTCGATTACGCAGGAAGGACACATCTTGAATAAGACATAGGTTGATTGTTTTGATAACATCTGTTTCCAAGAAGGACACATCCTGTAGCAGACGGTTGGTTGATCTGTTTGAATTGTTTTGTTTGGCAAGTTGTTTGATATGACTCAGAGACATTGTTGACTTGTTCACCAGAGTAATGCATGACTTGATATGACATGTTGACAATTGACTGTGTGTGATGACAAACCCTAAAGGACTGACCTAGTGCGGCCTCGGGGGCTCATCGTGTGATGGCCTTGCCTATGTTGTACACGCAGAGACCTCGTAGTTTGACTTGAATATGACCAACAAGACTGACTACAAATAGAAGACGTGTGTGAAAGTGAATGTGATGAACCCTAATGGACTGACCTAGTGTGGCCTCGGGGGCTCATCGTGTGATGGCCTTGCCTACGTTGTACACGCAGAGACCTCGTAGTTCGACACGTCCAATGACCTTGTCATATAGACATATGGTGGATTGACCCATGAATTTATACAAACAAACCTAAATCAGATCTGACCTAATGCCTCGGGGCACATCGGCGGATGGCCTTGCCTACGTCCAGTCGCAGAGGCAACGTAGTTCGACAAATGACAAATACTGACAAGTGCGACTGACTCTGACTCTATTTTTGTATTTTTGAAATGTTTTGATTTTTTTTTTGTGTTTTCTCAGGTCATTTTGCGATTTTCATGGATTTTCCATGATGTTTCATCTTCCACATAGCCAATGTAAGAATCAATATGACGCACGTCAAGTATTTTCCCCCAGTCGAGTATAAGACCAATTGATTATGAATAGAGTGAGATGGGGGATATGAAATGCTCTCGATGTCAATCGTTCCAAGCTATGGAAAAGACTACCACTTATTAGGAATGATATATACAAGTGATGGACACAAAAGGTAAGGGATATGTACATGGATGTGGGCTATATATACGGATGTGGGCTATATACACGGTAGAGACGATGTTCAGGGAAGTGGTGTATGTACAAGATAGATTAGAATAATAGTAGACAAAGGAGCAGGGTTGAGTACACATGGCACCTGTTTGCCAGGTTTTCACCATGGTACCTATCCAAAGCGCCACCGAAGTAGTTTTCACCATTGGACGATTGATTTGTCTTTACTATTTTCCATATTAACTAATTTTTTTGGTGTTATCAAGATGCCTGTTTGCTAGGTTTTCACCTTGATAACGATTTTTTTGATTTTCTGAGTTTTTTTGTATTTTTGCTAAATAAGACAAAGGCTCCCAGAAGCTATGCGTAGAACTTCTTCAGATGCATACTATTGATTGGTGAGGACAATGGTTCGCCTTTAGGAGCAGAGAGTTGGTACGCTCCTAATCCAAAAGCTTCTATAACAACATAAGGTCCCAACCAATTAGGTTCAAACTTTCCTGGTTTGTCTCTTTCTGCTTGATTCTTTGGGTTCTCCATTAAAACCAAGTCACCAATGTCAAAATTTATCTTTAAAACCCTCCTGTTATAGCTACGATGAAGGCAGTTCTGATATGCTTGGAGATGGTCCAGTGCCTTCTGTCTACGCTCATCCAGGAATTCTAACTCATGGAGTCTCGACACTCGGTACTCTTCATCATCAATGTGGCCCTTCAGTGATACCCTTAGGGATGGAATCTCGACCTCAATAGGTAAAATGGCTTTAGATCCAAAGACAAGTGAATATGGGGTAGCACCAGCGGGAGTACAGATACTTGTACGATAAGCCCATAAGGCAGGGTTAAGCTGTAAATGCCAGTCACGACCAGCATCATTAACAATCTTCTTGAGGATTCTAATGATGGTCTTGTTAGACGCCTCTACTTGGCCGTTACCTTGGGGGTAGTATGGAGTGGAGAAGTGATGTTGGATATGAAATTGATCACACAAATGGAAGACTTCTTGGTTCTTAAATGGGCGGCGATTGTCAGTGATTATGGACTGAGGGACACATACCAACAGATGATATAGTTTAAGATAAATATAGAAATCTGTGTGCCGGTAATGTATGTCATAGGAATGGCTTCAATCCACTTCGTAAAGTACTCAATGGCAGTGATAATGAACTTGTGTCCATTAGATGAGGTGGGGTGGATCTTACCTATGAGGTTGAGTCCCCATTGGGCAAAAGGCCATGGTGACGTGATAGGACAGAGCTCCTGTGCTGGGGCATGTATCAAATCTCCATGAACTTGGCATTGGCGACATTTTGTTACAAAGACATATGAGTCTTTTTCCATAGTAGGCCAATAATAACCCAGTCTCATAATCTTTTTGGCTAAGGTAGGACCGCTAGAATGGGAACCACATATACCCTCATGCACCCCACGCAAGGTTGCTTGTGCTTCAGTAGAATCAAGACATCTCAATAAGGGTATTATCTAAGCACGTCTATATAGGGTGTCTCCACGATGGTATATTTGGCTGACTTGCGAAGGAATGTTCTACGTTGGTTATTGGATAGGCCAATGGGTATGACTTCAGCATGAAGGTAATCATAGATTTCTTTGTACCAAGGGGAATTGGGACCAACGATGTCACACACCATCTCAGAATCTGGGATATCGTAGGCTGGGATCAAAAGTTGTTCTACCAAGAACTCAAACTTAGGCATGTTGTTAGGAATGTCAAGAAGTGATGCAATTGTAGCCATGGCGTCTGCTGCCCTATTTAAAACATGAGGTATTTGATGAAATTCGACTTTGTCAAAGTACTCTTTAAAACTATCTGCCATGCACTTGTATGGAGTAAGCTTCTCATCCTTAGTCTCATAATCATCATTTACGTCTTATTACTAGTTGAGAATCACCATATACATAAAACCTTAATTTTCCACTTGACCACCATCGCGTAACCACTGTCACTAGAGCTTCATACTCTGCCATGTTGTTGATGGGAATGCAATCTGAATGACTTAGGGATGGAATCACCTTGTGGTGTGATAAACAATATCCACCCACGAACCATGATTTGTATGTGAACCATCAATGCCGGTTTCCATGTTATGTTTGTGTCAAATGTGAATATGAACTCATCAGGAAAGTCTGCCACTAATGGGTGATCTGCCTGTATGGGTGCATCAGCTAACTGATCAGCAATGACCTGTCCTTTAATAGCCTTTCTCTCTACATACTGTATATCATACTCACTAAGTATCATGACCCACTTGGTCAGTCGTCCTGTTAATGCTGCCTTACTAAGAAGATATTTCAGAGGATCGATTTTAGCAACCAGCATTGTTTGATGGTTTAACATGTAGTGCCACAATTTTTGGGTAGCAAATACTACTGCAAGACAGGTACGTTCAATGTTACTATAATTTAGCTCATAACCAACCAAAGTCTGGCTGATATAATAGACTGCCCTTTCATGACCATCGTCATTCTGTGCAAGCAATGCTCCGAGTGATGAATGGGTTGCTGTGATATAAATAATCAATGGTCTCCCTTCAACAGGTGGCATTAAAACAGGTGGTGTAAGTAAATATTCTCTAATCAGTTGAAAAGCCTCTTCACACCTAGGTGTCCATGCAAAGGGTACTCCTTTCTTAAGTAGATGTTGAAAAGGGTGCGTCTTGTCTGCTAATTGCACTATAAATCTTCTGATAGATTGTAACCTTCCCTATAATGTCCTTAGTTGACTGAGATTGTTGGGTGGTGGCATGTCCATGATTGCTTTTACCTTAGTAGGATCTACTTCAATGCCTTGTCTAGAAATGATATAACCTAACAGCTTTCCTGACTTGACTCCAAACACACATTTCTTTGGATTGAGTCTCACATTATACTTCTCCAGCCTCTGAAATACCTTGTCTAAAACTTGTAAATGTTCTACCCTTGTCTTGGATTTGACAATAAGGTCATCGACATAATCCTCCATACAAGTGTGTACTATATCATGAAAGATAGTGGTCATGGCACGTTGATAGGTTGCTCCTGCATTCTTGAGTCTGAAGGGAATAACATTCCAGCAATACATTCCCCAAGGACAAGTGAAGGCTGTCTTAGGTTGATCTTCAGTGGCTATTCTGATTTGGTTATATCCTAAGAATCCATCCATAAGGGACAACATCTCATATCATGCTGTCATGTCAACTATCATGTCTATATTAGGCAAAGGGAAGTCATCCTTAGGACAAGCTTTTTTGATATCTCTAAAATCAGTGCAGATGCGGATGCCCCCAGCTGGTTTGGTAACTGGTACAAGATTGGAAATCCAATCTACATAAACAATAGGTTTGATGAAACCAACGTCTAAGAGTTTCTTGAGTTCTGCCTTGACTAATAAAGCAATTTGTGGATGCATTTTTCTCAACTTATGCTTTACTGGTTTAGCACCTGGTTGCAAAGGAAAGTGATGTAGAACAAGTTCAGGATCCAACCTAGGCATGTCGGCATATGACCAAGCAAAATTAATCTATCTTTGTTCAAAGAAGTTGTGGAACTCTGATTTCTCTTGTGTTGTCAATGACACTGCCAAATAAATCAATCGAGGATTCTCTTTTGTGCCTATGTTGACTTCTACTGATTCTTCCACGAGCATGGGTGACTTTTCCTGTGCAATGGGGAGAATGTTCAAACCTCCATCCTTAGGCGCCTCGGAGAGGTTTTCACCTTTGGATGCATCCTTTCTTTTTACTTTTTCATGGTCTAGAGGTGCCTTGCGGTTTTCACCTAGAGACTCGTCCTTTTTATCTTGTTTATTCTTTTTCTCATTTTTGCTACAGGAGGGTTGAACAAATTCCCCAAAATATGCTTTATTGTCCAATTCAATGGTAAAACCAGCTTTATGATCCCCATTAGGTATGCCTTCACGTAATCCTAGGAACTCAGCAATTGCTTCGTCGTTCTCAAAAGTGTCTAAGACAGGTGTATCTTGTTGATCCCAATCTATGAGTTGGGGATAAACTAAGGGCATGTCATCGTCGGAGTTATCAAAGTCTAATGGGGTCAAGGTAAAGATTGAATTATTCATGTGGTCACAAAATTCTTGTACCAAGTCCTTTTTGCTCTTGGGTTTGGGTCTAGGTGGAGGAATAGGTGGGCCTAATGCCAAGGTTTGACAATAAGAAAGAGGTGGCTCAGGTTGCCAAGAGGTAGGATCAAGTGATTCCCAATAGTAGTGTTTAAACCACTCCTCTTTTGTCATTTTCTTTGGTGGATAGGAATTTAAGGGGTTTGTTGAGGAACTTAGCATCAAGTCAAGTTCTCCAAATAACTTGTCAAGGTCCATGGAAGAAGTAGAGGATAAGGAATCCCACTCATAATCATTAGAGTCAGGAGAGTTACAACGATTTTGGTCTATTGGTTCGTGAGATGTCTTAATGTCTTCTGAAGCATGTACTTCCTCAAGTAAGGGTAATGGAGTACTAGGAACACCAATCTGAATCAGTTGAAACCCTAGCCCTACTCCTTTTGGCCATTGAGAAACAAATACTGGTTCCACTTTGCCCGTCATATCCTTTACTTTGCATGATTTTGAAACCCTTTCCATATAGACTTGTAGGAATATGAGCAAGTAAAAGGGGTTCTTGATTATCTTCCTTGTACAACCAGGAAGTAACATCTTCTGTATCTACAGCCTCTTTGCTTAATTCACCCCATTTAGTGAAAGTTGTTGTGGGGGGAACATGTATAGTGATTATAGACTGTCCCCTACCTGTTGTAGGCAAACCATATGACTTAGGAGGAACCAAATGGCTAACACAATAAGAAGTCTTCATGTAATACTCTCCAAAACCCTTGTCTTGGATCTCAACCCTAGGAGTACTGGGAAGTGAAGGTGCAACAGATGTTCGAGTGAGTGTGGATGGGTCAACATAAGAAGATGGATTAGACGATGAGGCCTCTTGGTTGACTGGCACTTGGCGTTGAGGGATCTCCTTTAGATTAGTGCAATACTGGAAAGGGTCGGGATCACCATCGATAGTTATTTCGGTGCCATTGTAAGGGAATTTAAGACACTGATGATACGTGGAAGGGACTGCCTTCATGGCATGAATCCATGGTCTACCTAGCAAAAGGTTATATGGGAGGGTGAGATCCAAGACCTGGAACTTTGTCTCCATTACCGTAGGACCAATTCTGATAGGAAGTGTTACCACCCCCTTTGATTTTCTTTCTTCATCATCATAAGCCTTAATGGCAATACTCTTGGTCGTGTCTACGCATGCTTCTGAAATACCTAATGCCTTAATTAGTTTTAAAGTGCATAGATTTAACCCTGCTCCTCCGTCTACCAAAACTCGTCTAACTTTGGTGTCATCAATAAGGACTTCTAGATGTAAAGGGTCATTGTGGTTCATCTTTTCGGTGGCATAGTCTTGTTCAGAGAATGTGGCATGATGATTATTGGTTAAGTATCCCACCATTTCCTGGAAACAATTGACATCAAGTTCATTAGGGACCGTGGTATTCTGTAAAGCCTTATCGAGGATAGACCGATGCTCGGGGGAGATACGCAACAATTCCAAGATTGAAATTTGGGCTGGGGTCTTCCCCAACTGGTCAAGTAAGTTATATTGTAACTTGGAAGGTTGTGATGCTTGCTGTGATGGAGGGTCCTGGATAACAAACTTAGTACGATGAGTATTGACCGTACATTCCGGATTAGCCTTGATAGTAATGGTATTGATGTTGTCATTGGCGGCACGAAGGCAATGAATGATTTTTCCACTATCATAGTCATGTTTTATATTCGCATAATTGGCTGACATATTGGTCTTAGTACTCGAACTAGGGACAGTTCCTTTCCCATGGTCATGTAGTGGGTCTGAAAAAGACTTGATGATCAGTGTTCAATGTCTTTTGTTTTTGTCCACTAACTTCAACGATTTTCTTGTCAACAAGATCCTGTATGATGTTCTTCAGTTGTCGACAGTTTTGTAGGTTGTGTCCCTTAGTCCTATGATAATCACAAAAAGTGTTGTCATCCCACCAAGTTGGTTTAAACTATCCTGCATCGTATTGTTTTGGTTCCTGTAGTTGTATGAGGTTGTGTTGTAACAATTGTTTGAACACCGACTCAATGGGTCCCCCTAAGGGAGTGAACTCACGTTTCTGGAATCTCCTTGTTTGTTGACGTTGAGTATTTGAGACCATGTTAGGAGGTTGATTGACAGCATTAAGCGTGTTAGCAAAAGTTTGAGGTCCTTGTAATGTGAGGAGGGGTCTTGCTTGTAATTTTTTAGCATCCACCACCCCATCATTGGTGACATTTTTGTTGCGAGACCAGAATCTGTTTCTATCAGTGGGGGCATTTTGTACGATAGGGTTTTGATTGGGTGTTGTCATCTTGAATTCACCCTTTTCAATGAGATCTTTCTCTATTATCACCCCCTTTTCCACTAGTTCCAAAAAAGATATGCAACAATGTACCCTTAAGTTACTCCTGAGTTTTGGATGAAGGTTTTCTTGAAACATTGTGACCTTTTGTTTTTCTGGTATCTCGACAGGACATCTACTAGCAATAGTTCTCCATCTCTGGAAGAAAGCAATGAATGTTTCACCTTTGTCTTGTGTTGTATGGAACAAGGTTGCTATATTTATCTCATGGTCAATGTGGAAGGAGAATTGCTCCACAAATTTCTTGACTAGTTCGCCCCAAGATCTAATGCCAAAATCTAAACCTGAAAACCATTCTAGTGCCACTCCTACAAGACTTCATGGGAATAGCCTCATAAGATACATGGGATCGTAAGTGACATCTATGCATATAGTAGAAAATTCCCTGATATGTTCTACTGGATTGCATTTTCCATTGTACTTAGGAAGATTCGGTATGACATATCCATGAGGGAAAGGTGTCATGTACAATATCTATCAAAAGGGAATGGGCATATGTCCTTCGGTGAAAATGATTTCTTAGTTGAGACTGACATGTTATCCATTTGCATTTGTAATGCCTACATTTGTGTTTGTAGGACGTCAACTTGGGTCAAAGATGTGCTAGGAGGATTATGCGGATCCATGTATGCGTTCTGAAATCCAAAGTCTTGTGATGGGTTTTGATTGAACATTGGCATCTGAGGTGGATTCGGATTCGGAATGTTGGTAAATGTATTTTGATCTAGAGTCGACATAAATTGGTGTTGACCTAGGTTCTGTGTAAATGGATTCTGAGTACCACTCTATGAAAAGGGATTCTGATTCGGAACCGATGTGAAATAGTTTTGGCCTGGAATCTAGGTAGACGGATTGTAACTACCAATCTGTGAAAAGGGATTCTGATTCGGAACCGATGTAAATTGGTTTTGACTGCTAGTCTGGAAAGGTGGATTTTGATTGCCATATTGGAAGGAGGGAATGCCCCTTGTTTGTGTAATCCTTGGTATAGTACTAGTGACCTGAGCACTAGGTATGGCCATCGACTGTGGTAAGGTACCCATAATGCTAGCAGTAGGTGTGGTTGTTGATTGCGCACTTGTGACACCGATATAAGATGTATGGGCTGATGTTTTAGGTCTTTTACTCCCACTAAGAGGACCGAAGGGAGTAGATGATGAAGCCCCTATAGTGAAACTAAATCCCGATGTCATGGTAGGTGTACCAAATGGGGATGTATGGACTGTCGTACTCTGTGTAGACGTGCTAGATGGCATAGTCGTACTAACTTGAGGTATAGTAGTACTAGCAGTCGTAATATTTGTCCCTTGTGTAGGTTGAGTTTGTAAGGTACTGATATCAAATCCTGGAGGTAAGGTAGCACCTTCAGCTAGCAATTTTCCTAAGAACCGTTGACGATCGTTTGCTAGGTACTCATCTACAAAAGAGGCAAACTCAGGGTCCTGTGCGGCAGCCTCTATGTCTTCTGTTGTAACATGTCCTTGAGTGTTTCTAGTGGTGAATTTGTCTAATAGAGTTTTATGAGGTCTTGAAGAAAATGGATTGATGAACTCGTTTGGGTTCGACATGTTTTCTCTCTCTCTTCTCTTAGACCTAGTTTCAACCATGTAAGACAAGCTCAATATGCGAGAAATGCAAGACTATATCTAGAAACTGTATGACTCTATGCTATGTTTTTGGGGTTTTCTTATGCAAAATAAGGGATGTCCTATGATGATACTAGTCTAGACTCTAAAGGTGCAAGAAGTCTAAGTGAGACCCTAAAATGATCAATTCTATAAACCCAAGGTGAAGGGACCAACTACCTAAAGTCAAACCAAAGTATCAATTTAGATAAGTCAAGGAACCAATGTAGGACAAAGATCAAAGAAAAGTTGAGTTTCCTAACTAGACTGATGAGCTAGGACGACTCTCTGTAGGACAAAGTAGATGATGATAAGACTAGGTTCAATGGCAGATTTTGTTGACACTATGACCTTTCTAGAGTATAGATGGTGGACTACTCCTAAAGTTTGTAAAAGTGACCTCTCTAAAAGTCCAATGCAACGTACTATGAACCCTAAGATGGAGGTAAACACTAACTGAAGACAACTATGGTAATGACTAAATGAACCTAAAGGATGCAAAATTGAGCAAATAATTTTAGGTTTCTGTTTCAAAGACTGTTTGTATGAAGACCACTGGAACTGGTATAACCCTGCTAACTGGACAGTGACTGTGAATTTTGGTTATTCTGGTAATCAGACAGATGCATTTCAAATTTAACAGTTGCGGTCCAAACTAGCAGATGCGACTCAAGATTACCAGATGCGACTCAAACTGACAGATGCGACTCAGAATACAACGCATGCGGTATTTTTAGAACATATGCAAGCCAAAATAATAGATGCGACTCAAATTTAACAGATTCGTCTCAAAATTAACAGATGCGACTCAAAATTAACAAATGCGACTCTAAAAATCAGATGCGTGTTTTTGGTGAACAATTGTGATTCTCTGTGAATTTTCAGTGACATGAAATTTAAAATGACTCTATTTTCTGTGATCAAATTCTGACAATCAAAGACAATCATAAGACAAAGTGTTTTTAGTTTCAATTTTGGACTCAAAGAACATTTAAAGTGATAACATACAAGCACATCCTAATAGGCCAAAGGCCTAGGGTTTGTATACTTGGTATAGCTCACCAAAATACCCTGGATTGGTGATGAACACCTTTCCTTCTTGAGAGTGGATAGCTTAGGAATTTGGTGGCATTGGCTCCCCTCCACGGCTCATTAACATCTTTCGAGCACACCAATTCCAAATTCTTTGGGCAGTGACTTCCCAAGAACCACTATCTCTACTCAAGGGGATTAGTAGTGAGTAATCTTTGGGCATGATACTGTACCTTGCACTAATACCAAGCAACGGCCACAAATAGGTTGGTATCTACAACAAAGGGTATTTAATTCGAGCATTCCATTCGTGGGGTGTGATCCATACGGCGCGAGTACCCTTTCGGATCCATCTCGTCGAAACCACACTCATGATTCTTGGGGTTTCCCCAAGAACCCACTTTTGTATACTAGCTGGAAGTCCCTCGGGTTCAGGGTGCTACCGGTCTGAGTCATTTTGGGGTGAGTACTTTTTCCCACTAGAATAGGCCAAAGTTCTAGAGTTGGTAACCATTTCTCTTACACCCAGGATCACACGGATGTTCAAGGGGAGAGGATACTTCGGTGTACCAAATCGTAAGGGTGACCAAACTTGTGCTTTCGCACCAAACACAGTAGACACTTGTTAATTTTAATCCAAATGAAAGATTTGCTACACTACCAAACAATCTGTTTTAAATTTAACTAGGGTCTTCGACAAATGTCCTGCAGAAAGAATAATTAGTAATTTTCAATATTGTCTTCGTCAATCATCCTGCAAAAAGCTTGTCAACTCCGAAAAGGCCACACGCTGAAAATAAGATATCAGTAACACAAAAATCAATTGAAAATTTTAGATTGTGGAAATGAAAATAAAATTTTACCAGTTAATTTGCGTCATTTTGTTACCAGTTAGATGCGTCGTTTATTTTTCAGTTGTGGCTCAGGATATCACTTGCAGTTCAGAGAATTTCAGATGCATCATTTCTCTGTCAGATGTGGTTCATAAACTTAATTGCGGTTCAGAAACTTCACGTGCGGTTCTGGAAAATCAGGTACAGTCTTAGAAACTTCACATACATCGTTCCACTCTGAAAATCACAAAAATTTAAAAGATCTGGTTAGCGAAGATGGTATATCTTCACGTCAGGTTCACCAAAATGTAACTTGAAAATGAAACAAGCCTTTTGCACAATAGACAACAAAGAAGATTAGATCGTTAGAAGCACACATGCAATACAAATACTAAATCTAGAATGCAAATTCATACGTTAAGCAACAAAGAACATGGGAAAGTAAAAACATAATTAAAACTAGAACAATCTCACCAATTCCAAACGTATTTCCATAGATCATCTAAGTTGCCCTTCTCCATTTTACAGCAGCAAGTATAATTGCCTCAGATTTTCAAGTTTGTGCAAGTATAGCCTAAGATAGTGATTAGCAAAATATCGAAGATTCAAGAAAAAATTGCTCTCAAAAGTCATAACATTTCGCAAGAGAGATTGGAATGAAGAATGACAAATCAATTTATAGAAAATTGATTATTCGAATGACAGGTCAAGATTGAAAGATCAATGGACGGTTGAGATTGAATGATCAGACATGCAATTAGATAACTGACAGTGATGACATGAGTGATTCGAATTAGAAAATAGAATTAAAGATTAAATAAATGATTTAATCTTCAGTTCGGCATTCGAAAACATTAGAAATATCTTTGCATGACAAAGATAAAGATTGATTAAAGCAACTCTCTGTTTGAATGCATGCACAACACTTAATCAATTAAATAAGAATATTTAATTAATCCGCATGTACACGCAATTTAGTTAGAAGTGGATGATTGAATGGTTAGACGAAGAGATTACTCAAAGACGCCACTCAAACATTAAATCAATAGTTAACAGAACGATTAAAATAGATGTCGAGCTGAGTAAAAGTGAATATTTAGATAACTCACATAATTATCTAAAATATAGAAGAATGTGTTAAAATAGAATTAATGAATTAAATAATTCATTTAATTCAAAACTCAATATTTGAAGGATAATTAAATAAATAAGATCTATTTAATTAAATGACGAAAGGGATTTTAAATGAATAATTAAATAAATCATGAATTTATTTAATTATAGTTGAAATATGATAAAGAATAAATTAAATAATGATTTATTTAATTTAACCGAAAGAATAAGGTTAATTAGTAAGATAATTAAATAAGAAGCGTTTATTTAATTAATTAGATAGAATAAATAAAAGTGTGAATTAATTAAATAATTAAGATTATTTAATTAATAGAAGAATTAATAGAAGATGAATTAATTAAATAATTAAGATTATTTAATCAAGACCATGAATTATGAAGAATATGGAAGTCACAGGCTTAAACCAGATTTCGGTGTCTACATGAACCATTGAAGATAAACGAAAAAGCCCTTGATATTTTCATTTATAATTTGCAAAAGAGGATATAGAGGAAAGTATTGTGTCAGAACTATTTTTTTTTCAATATCAGTAATTTTTATAAAACTAATTTAAGATTGTCATATATAACCCCTAATCAAGACAATGTATTGTTCCATTCATTTACATCCTTTATAGTATGCTTCAAATTTGAGCTAATTTCTACCCAGACCTCCAGAGACTTCAAAACGGAACCTCTATTGTAATGAGCCTTGAAATCCCTTTTATAAACCAAGGGAGCAACAAGCATCAGGCTCATTATAGTTACATTTTCATTTTCCCTTCATTTCAAAACAAATTTCAAGTGCATTTACACTCATTTGCAACAAAAAATTTCCCACTAAGTTGATCTTCCTTATCCCGAGAAAACAAAATCTCAACCTATAAAAATTAGTTACCTTACCTTTGTTTTCTATACTTTACTTTCATTCTCCATCAAAAAGAACCTTTCACTTTGCCAGGAAAAATAAAATACCACCCGTGCAATCAAAATATTTCACCCTATGCACTCCTTTTATTTTGCACCATTTACTTCATATTTTATTAAAATATTTTCCCCATTATGATGGAAGCATTTAAAATGTCCCTCAAGTAAAATATTTTACTCATACCTTTTATTTACCCTTTTAAAGACTTCACTCATTGCCATTTAAAAATAGAAAAGCAAGTTTTTGGGTAAAATAAAATTACCCATACCTTAAGTTTTTTCATTTTTAAAATATTTGCTTTTAAAGTTGCGAGGGCTTCAAATATTTTATATGTACCCGTGCAACTTAAGCCTTTCACGAGCCCACCAAAGTCCTTCCCTTTCTATCGGGCATCACTAGTCATATGTGCAAGGATGGAAACCAACCAACGATAAGTGATGACGAGGATATAACATCGCTCATCACTGGTTCATTTGGGAAATAGGAGAAATAAATGGTGACAAGTGATGAAGGAAAAATTCCCTAACTCCACAGTGCTACACTTTGTTCTGGTCATGGCGGCTCCTTGTCTCTTTTACATGTTGAGCAATTCTTCACTCGCAGTATAGACCTTCTAGAAACAATTTTGATACATTATCACTGTAATCATAGACAAAGTGGCTGAATGAAGGCATTCCTTACATTGGTTTGATGCTTGATCAATGGAGCCCCATGTAACTATGAAAAGATCCTTTGAAAGATCAAGAATACCCCACTCAAACATCTACATAGTATTTCCTCCATCTCCTGCATCAGCATTTCCAAATCTTGCACAAACTTTAATTGTATTTTCTGCTTCAAGCCATTCATCTGCCCTCAATCCAATGCTAAATTTTCTTGAAAATACTTGAGGCATTTTCAACAAATCCATTTTGGTGCATACATAGCAAATGTGGCATCCCATTAAACCACATTTATTTGGGAAATAAAAAAAATTTAGATGCCTTGTCTTTCTTCAAATAATTTTGATGCATTTTTAGTGAATGGCTCCATTTATATTCAACTTCTAGAAGCTTGTCAAAGGTATCTCCCATTTTATTTATGTACTAGACATCCTTTGTGCAAATTCCCTCGCATTGTCTACTGAACATAGTGAACTAGCAAGGCTCCAATTGTTTATCAAAACCTCAGTCTACTTAGTTGATAAGAATTTATTTCAACCATCAATAAATAGCCTAGAATGACACCCTTCATGTGGGCACTCTGGTATTGTGAGGCAGAATCAAGTGTCTTGTAGAATCGATGGAAGCCATTCTTGGTGTATACACCATGTTCAAAAATGTGGTTTTTCATTTTAAATTGGATGCTCTGTTTCTGGTATGTTGAAAAAGAATGGGATTGTGCCAACCTTTGTTTGTTTGATTTCATAAAGATACAAAAAATCATTGCAATTTCTAGGTTCCCTTTGTGCGGCCCCAATTACATCTAAATTTAATTGAATCTTACTTCACACCCAATCCCAGGATGCAAGTAAATATGCATCTACATTACCATAAAACTTGAAACACATTAGCCTGATAAAGATTTTCTTTCTTAGTATCATGTAGCTTCTTAAACAACCCAGTAGAATTAAAAACTGTTGTGACTTTATCCCATGGTAACTTAGGTGAAGCACCATCTTTAATGCACTAACCTTTTTCCTTTGCTCTTTATTTTGTCTCCTTGATTCTTAGACTCTACACAATTCAAGTTTTTTAAGTGTAGTCAATGCTTCACCTTTACCCCCTTTAGTGTTTCCACTTATATTTTGAGAATCCCCACTATCATATTGTTTATCTTCCACCTTGAGTACATTCAAAAAATTGTTCTTGAATTTGACATTCTTTTACTACACTCAAAATGAAGAGTAGAAGCCTCATTGGTATAAAGCTTGGATTAACAACACATTGATGAATTTCACAATCATGATTTTGGATCACCAGGAGTATTTCTAAAAAGGGTGCTACCACAATAGTGTGTCTCACTTTTGGGACATGCTGATTTTTGCTTGAAATCACTTTTTTAAGAAAAACTAATGATTTTAGCCTTGAGAGGTTCCACCTAAAGGATTTTCATTGAAGAGGGATAGATAAGACCCCCTTAGATCAAGCCCCCTTGGATAGTACCCCTCTAGTATTAAATCATACCCATAATGGAGTCTCCTTCACACCTATCAAAATGTTGACAAAAAAACATGTTTACATTACCTTTTAAGGGATTAAACAATGCCATTTAGAAATGATCTTTTGCAAGATTATAGCCCTTGAAATGATCTTTCCAACAAATATATTTTTATATGTTTTCATTTTATCTTCTATTTAATTTTCATTATTTATTGAACATAGGTTTTTCTTTGAACATCAAGCTCTTTGTTCTATAGAGTTGGGAAAATAGTAAACCATTGTAAAAAATTTCAAAAAATACCCATTCCTTCCCTAGGTATTGATGTCCTTAGTTCACTAAAAAAAGAAAAAATGGATTTCAATATATACACAACAAGTTAGGTTGTACAACACACACGCATGTAGAAATTATAGTTACACTGACTTCAAAAAGTAATTAAAAAATATATATGTAACAAAAAATTATGAAAAAATATCCTTTCCCTAGATATTTATGTTGAGAATCTATATTCCAAAAATTAGAATTTAATCCTTTATAGAAAAAAGTTATGTTGTATGACACAAACTTTACTTTCTGAAAATGTTGTTTTTCTATTTAAAACTAGTTATTAAAGGATATGTTGAAATATTCATGATCTATTTTGGTTTTCTTTTTAAAAAAATATATTTAGAATCTAGACACAAATTTTCACAAATCACTAGTTCACATCATCTTCAAATTATTAATGGTTTAGCTACTATAGGTCTTAGAAGATGAAGATTTAGTTAAAAATATTGATGTAAATGTCCATCTTGGGAAAAAAGTGAAACACAATATTGTGATTTCACTTCAAGAAACCCAATTATTATCCTCTATAAGAAATTTTCCACTCAAGAATCATGTAGCTATGCAAATAACCAAGCAAGGCTAAATAGTTTTGTGACCTTGAACTATTTTTATGCTTTTTGTCTTTATAATTATGAGGTTTCTTGGAACATGCTCAACTTGTTTTCATTTCATAACTGGGCAAAGCATGCTGGGTCCCCATGTGGGCCTGGGTAATTTTTTTTTTGTTTTCAAACAAGTTTCATGCTGAACTAACTGGAAACAACCTCTAAATGTTCCTAGCATGAAAAATTGAGGTGGGTTGTTGCTAAAAACTACTTTTAGGCATTTTTGAACAATGAGCCAAATAGGTCAAGTGGCCTCTAGAATTGCCTTGGGAAACTAGTCAAATGACCTCCTGGAGCTATGAAAATACACAAGAATGTAGAAATTTGATCCAAGAATGGAGTACAATAAATGAATCAAAAAAATAGGCCATGTGGTGAAAATTATTCAATTACAAAGTTGCCCAGTCAGACTTTTTTGCAATTGTATCTATTCAAGACCAATTAAAACTCACCCAGTCACCTTGAAAAAATATTAGATCAACTCCTAGCAAGCTACCAATGGAAACAATAGATCATTTAGGTACATTGAGAATTTGTGCAAGAGGGATTTCATTAAATTATCAATCTTCTCAAGATATTATGGGTCAAATCTAACCACCTTGAAAAGTTCTGGAAATGCAGATGCAAAATTAGCATAAATTTCATTTTCTTTTGATCTCAAAAAATAACAAATTAGATAATGAAGCTCTGAAATCTAACATGGGAGAATATGAATGTAGGGATAATGGAGAGAAATAGTCATTTTTTTCTTGAAAATCATCTATCTATGAAATATCAACTCAAACAAGAGGCTACTTCATAGGACAAAGAGTTTGTAAACAGGAGAAAAGTGCAAAAACCCTTCAGCTTCGCTTTTCAAAAACCAATCAAAACTAATCATGGGAAGCTGAAAACTAACATACATGTTCACATATGTCAGATGAGTGTGTCTACCAAAGGGTTTGGATTGAAAATCAATAGGCTCCAAATTATGACCCTCCAAAGTAGGTCACTTGGGTAGATTTTTCAGGTCCACTTTTAATAGTGTAGAGGAAAAATTCTCTATAGCAGCACTTCAAATTTGCAAAAATTGAAGGTGCCACCAAGTTCTTCACTTGAAGTATCTCAAAAAAAAAAAATTGTGTTGATGAAGTGTGCATCAATGAAAATGATATTGTAGTTATTGAGCAACCAAACATTATTTTGGAGAGTGGTGTTCCAGTTGCTCAATTTGTTTGTATGCCCGAGTTACAAAGTTTATCTTTTGAGGTGCATGAGGAAGGTATTTCTAGTGAAAATAAAAAATTAGGTTTGGAATATTTTTCATCACCATGTGAGCTGGAAACGTTCTTTGTTGGCCTCAGTTCATGCAATGAGGAGGCCAATGGTGATGAAATTGGCTTATCCTTTTGTGAGGTGAGTTCTCTTCCCTCTATAGAAGGTTTTCTCTTGGATGTTGCCCTATCTTTAGAAAAATTCACCCCTATTATTGTATGTTCACCTGAGACACCAGCGTTAGATGAATCTAACACTTGCATCATACGGTTTCCTTGCAATGGAAAAATTTACAGTGAAGTGATCCTTCACCTTGCAAGCATTTTGTGCATTGCCATGCATGTTGGTAGTAGTTTTGAGTGGTTGTAGCTGGGTGAGGTCTGCAACTATGGTTTGAGAGAGATCATCTCCTTCAAAAGGTTCATCTTTGATATAGGTAAAATTTCACTCTTTGCTTTTTGTTAGTTGTGTATATATTGTAAATATCTTGCTTTCCATGAAGTGCATTTGTACACCCAACATTCTCCTTAAAGGAATGTATGTTCTAGATTTCATGCTTTCCTCTAAGTGCGTTCCTCCACATATTTTGTTTTTCCCTTGGGAGACCCAATTTTATAAATTCCCTTCATTACTCTGTGCCTAATGGACTGATAAGGCCTTTGGATCCCATGATTAGCAAGCAATCATCCCACAAAATTTTCCATTAATGTTGGCATTTCATGCCACCCTTAGATGACCCATCATTGATAATCAATCTGAGAGATCCTACATGGGCCATCGTGCATGAATTTCCTTGAAGGTTCCTAAAATTGGCTAAGTCCCATATTTTTAGGCTTTCGGGCTGTCTCTTACTCACTTCCTTCATGCCTCCTCCATCACTCCTCCTTTCCCATCTTTCCTCTAAGTATTTTAGGTTTTGGCCTTCAACCTTACCCTTTACCCCTTACCAATCCCTCTCCTCTTCCATTTTCACCTTTCTCCTACCAGCCTTCATGTGTTTGCCTTCATTCTTGCATCTTACCTCTTTCATTTCACAATGCATAAGCCTTCCTCCTAACCTCTGAAGTCTCTTTTTTTTTCCTTTCTTCCTTCTTTCCTTCTCACTTTCCCTCTTTTCTCTCAAAATATGACTTAGTGTCAGGGTTTTGGGTTTCATCCTTCAGAATACCACTTTACCTCTTTCCTTTCTTTGATAAGAGGTATCTCATCTCCCTTACCCCCAATTTTTGGAGGAAAGCTTTCCCTCTTACCCTTGATGTTTCCTTTCTTCTTTGCACTCTTCTTTCCTTCTTCCTAGCATGTAGTAAGCTATTCGATGCCTAACTCCCAACTAGATGATTGTTGCAATATGTTGTCATTGATGTCAAAAGGGGATCAGAGGAGAAGTGTGTTGATCTAGTACAAAAGTGTGTATAATTGTCATTGATGTTACAAGTGCAGATCATCCAAATGGTTTTGGAATTCTTGATATCTTAACTATTTGTGTTCTCAAGTGATGTACCTATATGTGTATGATATGTTGCAGGTATGAATGCATATGGTGGTGTTTTCATTAATGTAGCCATTGATGTCAACACAGTTTAGGTTATTGCAGTGAAAGAACACAAGTGATTATAGGTTCAGAATATGCTCTGGTATGTGTTCAGAAGGTACTCTAGTATATGCTCCACATTTCTACTATATTGATCCTATGATTATGTGTATCTGAAGTGTTGTTCAGGGATTTCCATGGGTGATATATTCTTGATTACAAATTCTAGTCTTATGAAGAGTGGAAGTTGAGTTCACCCGTTTGTGAACTAGTCTGATAGAGTTTGTTATCTATGGACTGGGAGAACTATATCTACTCCACAATCCTCTATTGGTTTGTTTCAAGTCTTGTGGATCTAGAAGAAGGCTCATAGTGGGTTTATCTATGTTTCATCAAGAGTTTTCATGGTTTAGTGCTTTGGTATAAATAATTTAGTGAGCCTTCAGTATGCTGTGTTCCAAGTTTAAGCCTCTGGTAAGAATGGTCTAGTAGCTTGCTCTGCATTTCTTGCATATTGAATATCTTTGTCTATGGATTGAAATTTATTTAGAGGCATGTGTGAGGATGGTATGTTCCAAGTTGGAGTGTCTGGTATGAATATTTGAATTAGTCATGTTCACCAAAGTGAAAATTGCTTTATCTATACATTTGGTGGTGATAGAGAGAATGTATTCTGATCCACATACCTCTGCATTTAAATCTTTTGGTATGTAGTTCTAGAATCAAATTTTTAATGATTTTGTGTCTTCATCTCCAATGGTTCGTGATTTGGTGGTTCTCAAGAATAAATTTGAATTGTGAATGAAGACTGCTCCTATAAGGCCTTTGTCAACAAGATAGTGTGGTGTCAATAAGTGTTTGAGCAATGTATCTTCGACATTGCAATAACAAGCCTTTGGAGATATTTTGATGAGACCATGTGGTGTTGATAGGACTTCTTTAGGTTTCTCCTCAACATTGTGAGTGTGATACCAGATGTTGAACCAAGTAAGGTACACATGGAAGTGAGATCTAGTGTGATGAGGATGATGTGTAGTCAAAGGCCAAATAGAACAAAGGCACATGCCAGTGATTGGGACTAATGGAATCCACCATGGTAGATTGTTGATGCATCTTCATCAGTGTGACATAGGCACATTGCCAGAACAAAGATGGATGTTCCCCTGATAGAATGATAATGTGCTTTGTGGACCCAATAGAATGACATGCACAATGAAGGTGGACACATGGCAATCAATAATTCATTTTTTTCATTTGTGTAACAAAACAACACTCGATCAAGGCATGAAAGGAGAAGATAAACAACCAGTGTTCAAACTTGAAGATGTTACAATGGCCTGGTTGGTGTGAACAAGGGTTTCAAGTCAGTGGTTGATATGTGAACAAGATCAGATTGACTAACTAATTGACATGTGAACATTTAATGAAGATGGTGCCAAAAAGGAGACATGATCAATCAAGATCAAATCTAATTGAATGAATAGATGAAGGAATTAAATGTAGATCAGATTTTAAGGTCATATATAAAGCTATTTTTGGAAAATTCTTTGTGATAGAAGTTAATGAAAAAAGTGGCTTGATGCAAAGCCATAACAACCAAGAAGACATCTGATAGAGTCTCTCAAATGAGTTGGATGAATTATGCAAGGATTGAGATAAATTGACAACTTGGAGGAGAAAACCTAACAGAGGAGTAACCAGATTGGAAAATTGGATGGTGTGCAAATCTCAAGGTGAGATATGGTAGATGTGCAGAGTTTGGTAGATTGAAGATATCCTAAGTATGGTTGATAGATTGGGTGTGTGTAATATGAGTGTGTGGCTCTATAGAAAGAAGAAGAAGATTGTGAGGGGTTTGTAGTTGTATGTAGAGCTAAATAGAGCTACATCTAGTTGAAGCATGCAACAAAGAAAAAGTGATATAAGATTTTGCAAGTAGTTAGAGCTAAATAGAGTAATGAACAACTAAGTTGTTGCAGATAGAGTGTGAAGAAGTAACCTAGATTGTAATGCAAATAATCATCTAGGTGAGTATATTTGAGAGAGAATAAGAGCAGAGAGAGAAAGTGATAGAGATAGAACATTGATTGTTCTATGTGTAGAGAAGAAGAGTGCAGAGTAGGGGTGTGTTGCTGAGAGTCGAGATTCAATAGTAAGATGTTAGTTGCAGTATGTGAAACAAATAAAAAAATGTAATGATGCATTATAGGTTTTGTAGAACCAAGTCTATGCATATTCAAAACTGTCAGCATATTATTGAGTTATAGCTCAACATAGGAGATTGTAGTCTCATTGGAGTTGTTTCTCCTAAACTAGGGTGTTGTTGCATCCATGAAGTGGTAGCTTCTAAATCAGGGTGTTGTAGCATCCTTGGGTTGTATCCCTAAAACTTTGTATTAGAGATTTGGATTGTGAGGCTAGATTTGAGCAGTAGACTCAAGAAACATTTCTCACTATGGTTTTTCCCATCCATGTACATATGGTGTAATGTGATGTTCTTGTGTGTGTGTGTCTTTATGTATCTTCATATTAGTATCTGCACATTAAGAGTTCAAAGAAGAAATCTACATAATTTTTTTAATAGAAAAAGTTTTAAGGGATAAATTTTGGTATCTACTGATTCATCCCCCCTCTCAGTAGATCATTGTGTTCTAAAAATTGGTATTAGAGCCTTGGGTTCCCTAGGAGAAGCTTAATTAGCTCGGGTAGATCTTAGTGTATGAACACAATATGGCTATTGAGGAAATCTCAATATGGCTATTGAGGAAATCTCTTTTCTAGAAGGAGTACCTCTCTTTAATGGATCTGATTATATGTGGTGGAGCTTCAAAATTAAGTTGCACTTGGGATCCATAGGGTTTTATGTATGGTTGCTAATAGCATATGCTTATACAACTCCTACTACACCTCTAAATATTGAGGTTAAAAAGAAGGCGTATGATGACAATTCTAAGGTAATGAATGCAATACTTAATAGGTTGTCAAGCTCCATATTTTTCAAAGTCATGCACTACTAGAATGTACAAGAATTATGGAACAAGCTGAAAAGGATGTATGAGGAAAGTGATGTTGAGATGCAATCAGTGATTGAGAGATGTCATAGTGAATCAAAATGTCTTGAGACAAGTGAAGATCAGAAATCTGCAAGGTGGTTCTCAAGTGAAGCTACATCAAGAAGTGATGGAGAAGGAATATCCACTTCTGGATCAGAGAAGACTAATGATGAGGAAGCTAAGTTCATCAAAATATTAAGAAGAGGCTCTGAAAGATATAGAAGTAAGCTACCCACCAAAAGGTTTTATTCTAGTAGAATAAATTTTGGTGTTGATAGATGCTTTCATAGTAAAAAGTATAGTCATAAGCAAGAATTGGGTGTTAAGGAAAATGAGGACCTACAAGTTAGTGAAGAGAAAGAGTCATCTAATGGTTGTGGTAGAGCAGATGATGAATGTGGAAATTTCCATGGGATTGAGCCATTTCCAATGAGCTCTGATGAAGAGTTTGAGAGGTGAGATAATGGTGAAGAAGTTGAAACCTCTGTTGAAGAATAAGAAGAAAGTTACCTTAAATGAAAACTCATTTGTGCTCTAAATGAGATTAAAATTTTGAAGAAGGAGAATGAATAACAAAAGCTACATTCTCAGAATGAGATAGATATATCGAATAAGTTCCTTGAAAATTATAATCAGATGGTGATCTGATTGAAGACTCTGGTGGAAGAAGCAAGAAGGGTAGATAATGTAATTAGATCCAAACTATAGTCTAAGTCAAATGAGTGCATGAGATTGGAAGAAGAAATGGTGGCCTTGAGAAATGATATGAAAAGGCAAGGAGCAGATTGATAAAGGCTTTAAGTTGAAAGGTGGCTTCAGAACACCAAATGAATTTGTGAGATCACAAAATCCATCTAGGCCAAGGTCTAGACAAAGGGTGAAGATTGATCTTGGGGATGAAAAAGGGAAGAGTCTATATTCCTTAGAAAAATTGGTTAAAATAGAAGAAAGAGGTTGCACAAAAAAGGAGGATGCCTACACAATTTGCTTCGAAGAAAGTACCTCTTGAAATGGAAGATCAGATGAAGGCACCACTAGTAAGATGATGAAACTGGATAAGGACATTGTTTCCAAGGTGAAGGATCCCACAACAGATAAGAAGATGGGAAACCAACTCTTAGAAAATGGAAGAAATATCTTTACACAAAGCGAGCTAATGAAGAAATATTTAGTTGGATGAGATATACAAAGAAGTCAAATCAAAGAGAACCTTCTCCACTAGTTCAAAGGAATGCTATGACTAGGTATTCCCCATGTTTTAATGGTTATTGTCATGCTTGTAATTAGTATGGTCATAGAGCTAGTGATTGTAGAGTTGCACCTAGAAGGAGTACAAAATATATAAATAGAAATTCACCTACTCTAGTAAGAAATATGCATGTGGTATGCTACAAATGTGACAACTTCAGTCACATAGCTAAAGACTACAGATTAGATCTTGTAAGACTTGCACTATAGAGAAAGAGGAAGAATACAAAGAATAATATGTCCTATTAGAGTGAACATGTGTTTGCATGTTGTTGAGAGGAAGGATAATATATTACAGAAGAAGCACAAGATGGTTTGGAGAGAGAAGGATTGGCAGGAAACACTCCATAAGGTTTCTTCTGCCTTACATCACTAATTTGTAGTGATGGGGCATGAGTCTAGGGAGAGCTAAATTGGTACTTCATTCATCCCTAGAAATGGAGAAAGAGACCATGTCAAGAAAAACATGATTTACAAATTTCTAACAACTTGAGGGTTGCAGGTTTATGGTCACATTCTTGATCCTTGAAATTCTTGTCAAGGTGTAAGAAAATTAGCATAAGTGGATAGTTAACTACATAAATTGATATCAACCATGGGTATCAGATTTGAAGAAAAATGGTGTAGATTTTGTGCTAAGATAAATACCTCTAGCCTACAAAATGAAGGTAATGCACGAGCATCTAGAAAATTTAAATCAGTTGGGACTATAAACATTCAGTTGCAGAGCACTGGATAGAGCAACCTTGGAGAATACCGTATTTACATGATAGAAGCTATGAAGCTGGAATTAGCATCTAGGCATAATAATCTTTAGCATAACCAAAATTTAGAGAATTTGGTTTCAATTTCAGAGAGATGTCACTTGCAGGAGAATACCTATCTTTCACTGTGCAGAGCCAACAGTGATGAGTCAATTCTGATTGGCTTACCAAAGAAGTACATGTCTTGTAGAGCTTAAAGGAACATCATTCAATGAATTGGAGGACCTAGCTAACCTTCATAGGGATCTGCATGAAGATCTAAGGATCAATGGAGAAATACCTTGTGTTTAAGTCTGACCTATCTGGGTCTACAAATTGTTATGCCTATAGCACACATGCCTCATTCGAATGGGGACCCTCTCTTTTCTCTTTGTCGGGTCACTTTATCCTTTGCCTCATTTTTTGTGTCTCCTATTTTGAGTTCTAAGTGGTCAAGGAGTCTTAGAGGTATAATCTTGAGTTGAAAAAGTTTCACCAACCTCAAAATTTCCAAGTCTTTGGCCTTTGTACAGTTCCTTTGGCATTTTTCCTTGGAATTTTCAAACTACTGTCCTTCGCCCTTTGTGGGTTTGCACCTATGGGCCACCCTTTGCAGATTTTTCATCTATTCATTGCCATACCTAGGGTAGTTGAGTTGGCACATCCACCCTCCCTATGAGATCCATGTCCTTCGTTGTCATTTCCATCACTGACTTGCCAAACCACTAATGCCTGGGTGTCATTTGCCTTGCGGACCCCACCATTCCCACTGTTGGCTATTTCAAATTGTGTGCCCACCAACTTCACTTGCCATCATACCAACATTTATTACAGAAATTTCATACCCCAAAGTCTATAAATAGGCACTCCTGATGGGTCATTTTCACCAACATTCTTTCTAAAAATCTATTAGATCCTTTAGCTTCTGCCACCTCCACACTTGCGAGATCCTTCTACTGTTTGTGCATTGCAATCTTTAGCTTCATTGTCAAGTTCTTGTGGGTTTTCCTAGTAGAACTTTTGTCACTACCTGATTTATGGTTTTTCTTTGAAATTTGCAAAGTTATCAAAATTCTTAAACTGGAAAACCTTCAAATTAGTTAAATAACTCCATGGCGCACCAAACCCATGTTTCAAAAATGTAAAAGTCCTTTGAAATTCATCTGTTAGGCATGTGCAAAACTTACCTTCCCTGTCACCATTCTTGAACTAGGGAAATCAAGACCTTGCCGCCCACAAGGTCCCCATCACCATTTCCTTGGTGATTTTAATGACAAACTTCAAACTATGGCCATTCTCTCCCATGGGCCCACCAATGCAGGTGGCCATCACCTCCTTGCCACCCCATTTGAAACAAGTGAAAACTTAGGTTGATGAGGGATCTCCAAGACATTTGTAGGTTCATGAGTGTGGGTTTTTTCCTCTGGGTGGCCCCCTCTATTTCTCCCTTCCTAACGGTTGTCTAGCTCCGGCCTCCTGCCTTGCAGATCCATGGCATTTGTGTCCGCCAACCAATCCCATTGGCCAACTTTTCCTGCGGACCATTAGATGCATATTTTCGTCATTCACATGATTACCCTCAAGTGGGTTTCCTGTTACGGACTTCCATCCACAAACTTCCACCATGGTTTTTCCATTCCAAATGGCCTTGGCTTCCCATCCATTTTCCTTGTGGACTCAACATTGACCACATCCATTTGAGCCCCGAAGAGTGAAACAACCAAGATCACCACTTGTGGACTCTTTGTTGTGGGTAGCCACCACCACATGTCCATTATTTCACATGGCTAGTGACCTCTGTCTTCTCGCTTTGCGGGTCTCGATGACAACTTTTCTCGAGCGTTTGTTGAAAATAATTAAAGTCTAAGTCACATGTGGGCAAGCCAATGTGGGTGTCTGCTTAAGGGCCACTGTGCCACTTTCACCTCTTCCAAATTGCCAAGCCAGGCCTGCCATCCACTGTGCGAGGTTTGATCTCTCTTCAGTCACTGGGTTGAACTTAATAAGAAACTCACTCCAATGCCTCATGCAGACTCAACGATGTGAACCACCACCTACGGACCATCATCCCATCTCCACTATTCTAAATAGTTAGTATACAACGTCCTTCCATAGGTCCCTACCCGCGTTTAGTTGAATAGTCTAAACTTCAAGGATAAGCTGATGCCACCCTCCCTAGTTGTAGATCCTACATTGTGGAATGTATTCTATAGGATTTCACCCCGCCAGTTCCATTTCAAATGGTGGAGTCCTTAACGGCCTAGACACTGCTTGCACACACAACCCTTAGACCCACACCACAAAATGATTGAGTTAGCATTTCAGAAACCCCATGAACGATCCAACCCATGTGTCAAAATGAATTAACATCTTGGTGGGCCCCATCATAAGGAAAAATGTTGATGTGGGTGGTTTTATGTGGGCTGTCATGCCCTCTTTGCCACCTGCCAATAGCTTCCTTCAAAACAGCTGCCAGCCTAGGGAAGTTTGCACCCTTGGGCCCGCATTGCTAAATCTTCTGCAAATGAAAGGAAAATGATGATATAAGGGGAATGTTAGGATCATTAAATGATAAGTTACTTGATCTAACATTGATTTTTTAGGATTTTGCTAATGCTTCCCTTTGTTTTGCACATGAATATGGTTATTCCTCATTTTCTTGCAGGATTTATGGAATCAGCTGCAGGACCTTTGGGGGCATCTGCAGAGATGGAAAAGTGAAAGAAAACCACCAAATAACCAAGAGGTAAGGAGGATAAGGACTAGATGAAATACAAATTTTAGGGAGTGGAAATCACCACCAAGGTTACCACAGAATGGGAAACAATTCCGAACACCAACTTGGGGCACACTGATATAGATGAATTCAGGCAAAGAGTCATTGCCAACCCCACTACTAAAAAATGCAAAGAGAATTAGGAAAAGTGGGTTGGCCAAGGAAGTTGGTTTCTCTCCTACCCTTGTGTCTCCTAAGTTAGTGATGGCTTGCAGAGAGGCCTACCAAGAGAAAACTAGAAGAATTATCGACCGTGATGGTAGAGTGTTGGCCGACTTGTCTGCTAAGTCTATAGGGAAAATTTCCACATACCCACATTCGATCCAATGGAGGATTAAACCAAAGAATATGCCAAGAACATGTGGAAAGCTGACCCTCTAAAATGTAAGAAGATGATTAATCAATTTTGGATAAAAGAGAAGAGGGGCAACGCAAAAAAATTACCCCAAGAACTATTCAGGAGTGATTTCTATGAAGACTACCATGATTTGGTAACCTTGCTAAGTAGAATTATGGGCATCCCATCTATGACATACTTCTAGGAATGGATTTTCTATCTTTTTGAAGAGATTATCAGGGGGAAGACCAAGTTCAACTGAGCAGGGATGATCAGCAACTATTTGCATGAATAGTTTGTAGTAGTTAAAAGGACTTCTGAATTTTACATGAATTCCTACCTAGTCTATCTACTGGCTGACCCCGTTCCATATAGAGGTGTATTTGTGGCACAAAAACCTACTCTAGGGAGAGAGCTAAAGGTCTATGAAAGGAACCCATAGCTTCAATACCAAAATTTCAAGAAAGATTATTGTAGGGTAAATGATGCCTTTATCAGGATCATCAAACTTCTTTGAGGATATTTTGAAAGGAGAGTCACACATAGTTCCCATGCATTTATCTTCTACTTCGAATTCTTATTCATCCAATTTCATAAATTCACCTACATCAGAACCAAGGGCTTCTCTGAGAGGCCATATAAGCTACCCTGATATCCAAAATGACTAGTTGATATTGCTGGAAGTCTCCAAATAACTACAACATGCACATACTCTTTTGAGTGACAAGCATAGGATAGGCATCCCTTATCCTCTCACATTTGTCTAGGGTATGTATGCAATCTCTGCATCCTAATATGCAGAGTACTAAAAAAGAAATCAACGAATATATCTTGGAGCTCCATATTGCCTAGCCATGGATGGATTCATATGGAAAACTAAAGAAGATGGTTGGGAAGGAATATTGCCACTTACATAGTGCTGAAGACTTTTGGGAAAACTGTAAAGATGTCAAAGAAGTGTGCATGAGGCACTATATGCACATGACAACATACTTTGTTAAAAAAATCAAGTTGTTCCCAGTGCCAAATCAAATTGTGGAAGATGAAAACACCATCATAGATCTGAGATTTGATGTCGTTGCCAACCTTCCATTGCCCCTAATCAACTAGAATGAGGAAGAGTTCAATGACCTTGATATTTTAACAAAACCAATAGAGGCCAGGACAAAGTAGTGGATTGATGGGTAGATTGCTCAACTAAAGCTCAAAGGAGAAACCCTGACCTACGATGATCTTGAAGATGAGCTTGAAAGTGAAATCAATAGTGGGACCATTGTTACCCCATTTGGAGAGACTTCAAAATATCCTCCCACCACTAGGCCAAAGAAAAGGAAAGAGGTAGTAGAATGCCAACCAAAGCATAAGGTATGCTCAAGAAAGGCATCATAGGGTGAGCCTTCAAAGAAGGAAAAGAAATCGGGTGGATTCACTAAGATGCCCATGATTCAAGAAGACCCACTCCATGAAGGAGAGGAAAAAGAGGCTGAGCAACCAAAGTCTCCACCTGCTGCCTCTACTCTTATTGCCACCACCATTGCTACTGCCATTACTCTTATGTCAACATCTCAAGCATTGGTCATTTCCTCTCCACCTATGGTGGACATCTCCATCCACCTCACCTACCACACCCATTATGGTGAGGGATTCTTCTTTCACCACCACTTCTCCACTCTCATCCTCCTTGATGTCACCATCCACTATAGTTCCTTTGACCTCTACAACAACAATTCCTACCCTCACCCTCCCAAAATATTTTTCTTGTCACATGCAAAATATACCTATGGAGCTTTCTGGACTATTGATGAACCCTACAGTGCAAGTTTCCTTAGCTCAAGTCATTTCCAACCTCCCTATCCTACCTCAAATAGAACCACCCAAGATGGAGGAAACAATGCAAATTTCTAAAGAACTAGAAAGACAAGAGAGGGAAGCAACCAAAGTAATGGATGAGGAACCTAATGACTACCACGAGCATCTAGAACATCAACACTTATTCATTGATGAGGTAGTGCATGAAGATAAGGAAACACAATCCTCTAAAGAAGATGTTGAAGACCCCAATGCAAAATACATTGTGGAAATCTCTGATCAAGAACTCGAGCAGGAAATGACCAAGCAACTGAAGGACATTGGAGAGGAGGTTGAAATATAGTCCTCTGAGGAAGAGGAGACATATGGAGAAATGGAGGTAACTATAGAGCCTTCATCCAAGGAACAACAAAAGAACCCTGATCATGATGAGGAGATGCCTCTTGTAGGAGAAGAAGAAAAGAAATGGGAGAAAGCTCAAGAAGAAGATAAGCCTAAGGAAGAGGCTAAAAAAAAAATAATCCTAGAAGCAGAATGCTACACAGAACTTGGGCAAGAAGAAGAAGAAAATAAATCAGAAGGACAAGATAGCCGCAAAGAAAACATAGCCACCACTAAGTCCCAAGAAGAAAAGGCTATATTCATCCATGACTCAGATGAAGAAGAGGAAGAGAGAATAGAACAAGAGGTCTTCAGTCACAGAGAAAGGGAGATCCAACATATCCAAAAAGAAGAAGGTGATCATGAATCACTAAAAGAAGAATCGTAGACACCCGAATGGTTGTAAAAACAATTACAAAAGAAGGCCCCCATCCTCATGGATCCCAAAAAGAGGCTAGAAGCCATCTTATCCAGAGCCTATATAGTAATGAAGAAGGAGAAGAATCCAAGGGTCAGATCTCATATCACGATGGATGCTTCAGGATGAAGGATTGTAAAAATAGCTACTCATGTGATGGATAAAGGGGAAGGAGTAAGCTACAATATCTCCACCATTGACCTAGGGACAACCACAAGGGAGTAGAAAAATTGATCATCTCTAGGCATCCATTGCCACTATTGTACATCAAATGAATAGGGATCAATCATCCAAGGAGGAGTTAAAGGCACAAGTGATAGATCTTACAACCTATATACAACAATGGTCTTCCATCAATGAACTATCCATGACATCATCATCCACTCCTTTGCTACTTTCCAAGGATCATATGAACAAATTAGAGAGGAGGAAAAAATGGACTAAGGCCATTGAAGACTAGTTCTGGTGAGTACTATATAATGGAGATATGGGTATTGGCCACACTGTCTAGACAACAAATAATTTTCAAGAGGTGCAAGGGAAGCTTGAAGGAATGAAGAAATTTTGTATTGACTTCCTTGAACTATATAGAATCACATACCCTAAACTCGAGGCTATCCTCAAGATGCTTGAGAGAGTCTAGGAAAAGGAACTAGAACTGGTGAAGGATGACCATTGGGTTGTTGAGACCTGGAAATTGGAACTTGATCACATGAGAGAGATTTTGGAACAAGTGCTCCATGAAGTGGAGCTAGACCTATATTGGGTCAAAGAACATTGGGTGGCTTGTGTAGGGTATTTGGAGCTCATGATGGACTATGAAATGCCTATGGTCAAGTTGGAACCTGAAAGGATATAGCCATATTTTCATAAGAAGATGGAAAATGGGACCACCAGTACACTCATGCCTGATTTTATGGATTTGATCAAAAAAGTGGATTTTTGGACTATTTTCCTAAACTAGCAGCAATAGAACAATATTTCATAATTTTACAAACTCCACTTAAAGAACCAATTCCCTTTCAACTTAACATATGTAAGGTTGCCATGTGATTACCAGCAAATCACATGAAGAAACTAAGATATTCCAAGAAAGTCATGACTTGACATTCAAAACCCTGGGATAGTTTTCTACAATATACTTGTGGGAAATTGTCTTTCAAGAGAGGTGATGCACTTGTGCATTACCTGTGTGGAGAAAAGCTGAAAAACCCATCAACAAAATTGGTGCTAGGAGGGATAAATTTATGTTAAGATGGATCAAATCAATTCATTCCACCCTAAAAGATTCCAAATATTTCTAAGGTTAAAACCAAACAAAGGGGAATTTCAGGAACCATAGCCCCCTACTAGGGCTAAGAAGACTCAAAAAGGGGATGCAGGTTCATCCTCTTCATCTGCTCCATCCACTTCACCTCGAACAAACCTCTTCCTTCCATCCCTTTGCCTCACACTCATCCTTCCCTTCCCACATCCACTTCCTCCACTCAACCATCCCAAACTTCCTTCTAGCTACTCACTTCCCACAGCCAGGGTGTTTCCCCTACCCTTGCCTTTCAAGTCCATGGTATAGTCCCAATTGCTACTACCCATGCATAGCCCCAATTTCCTATTGCACAACAAATACAACCTCCACCCTCCCCTCTTGGCTTGGATGGGTAACAATCCTTCTTCATTGTCTTTCAATGATTACCATGACATGACAAAGAATATGGAAACCTTTTGCACAAAGTTTCATCCTCGAGACCCACAAAGGATGGTAGAAGAACATGTTAAAATATTCCAAACAACATTAAAGGATATGCAAATAAATCATGAGGATGTGGATTGCTAACTCTTCCCATATTCTTTGGGGGAAGAGGCCTTCTATTGATACATTAATCTTCCAACCGGGTCCATTACCACTTGGGATCTCTTGAAGAATGTATTCTTGTAGAAGTATAAGATTTTGATTAGCACTTTTGAATTATATCAGCAATTCATGTTCATTCACCAGGAGGTCAACAAACCAATTAGCTCCTTCAACAATTGGTTTCACCAAGAATTCATGAGATTGCAAGCTCCATATGTGCTCAATTATGCTACAACCCTGCTAGTCTATTATGCTACCCTAGACAACCTTATTGCTACATTGGTGAAAAGAATGTGCCCACCACCTACTAGGTTGGTGGATGCTTATACTGAGGTGGTCATAGCCAACACTAACTTGGGGCAAAACATTTCTAGTCGACTGCCTTCCTTGGGATAGGTCACTCATCCCATGTAGATTCAAGGGCTTACCCAAGATTTAGCACATTAGACACCCCTCATGAACCAAGTTCCACAGCTGCCTATAGTTCCTCATCCAAGACCGCCAATGAGTCAAGCTCCCCCAATACCTCACTACTTGTAGCTGCAAGAGTAGTGGTTCTACCCTTAGTAGTCTCAAGTACCTACAATCTTATAAGGACCCAAATTCTAGCAAGCACAACAAAACTAACTAGCGGTGTAGCCTATTTTCCTTCAAAATCAAGTAGTGCAGTCAAGTAATATAGAGAAGGATTAGCTAGAATAGCTAATGGAAATGATTAGAAAAATTTCCATGGAGATGACACACTTGAGGAATCAAAACAATAAGTTGCAAGCTTCCCAACGCAACATTCAAGCCAATCTCAACCAAGAAAATAGAGAAAACCATGATGCGGGTGCCTCATCTAGGAAAAATTATGAAACAGGGTAGAATTCCAATCAAAAATTTGAAAGGAGACCTTCACAAAGGCATAATAAAACATGGAATATTAGGCCCAATAATAGAGGCATTCCTACACCTCTCGACCAGCTAGCTAATGTAGATAAAACAACAAGTGGAGTATACTTAGCTGAAGCTACCCTATCCGGATGGTGTTAGATTCATAAGACAAATAGGTACTCTGAATTGGACTACCCCAAGTTCTAGATGGCTGCAAAGATCTTTCAAGTAGAGGTCCAAAACATTGTTGATAGTGTTGGTTTCCAAGACATAGTCCCATCCAAACCATATGACTTTTCCATGCTCGTGGTCAATCAAGCTCCTTTCCTACAAAGTGAGAGAAATGAGCCTAAGAGTGAGACTTCCTCCTTGAAGAATGAAGAAGTAAAGGAGGTAACTAATGAAGAAACTCTATCTCATCTTGTTGCTTCAATAGATGAAGAAGAGTTATGTGAGGACGAGGTCCAAATATTTCATCAAAGAGCGACTCCATACAACTTGAGAAGTAGGAAAATTAGAGGATCCTTTACAACCTCCACTCCATTTAATAATTTCAGCACCCCACTTGATCCAAATGCTAGAAACAACCCAAGTTACCCTCATGTGCTAACCCAATACTTCAACAAGAACAAGAAACCAAACCAAATGCAAAACCAGTCTGCTAGCTCTTCCCAAGGAAAGTTCTCTGAGGTCAAAATTGAGAAAATGGGCGAATATGTAGCTGATGAATTCAATAAGGTTAAAATAAGCTTTTCTACCTTTGAGTTGCTTAAAGTTCTTGCAGTTAGGAATTCCTTCTTTAGAATGATCAATGGGACTACTTCCTCTAACTTGACACAAGAGACACCTATAAAGAAAGTTTCTTTTGATGAGTCACAACATGAGCCCGTAATTTAGGAAATCATAGGCAAGAAAAGGGATGTTCCCTCCAATCAGTAAATGGGAAAGAAACCTTCTAAAGAACAAAGTCAAGTACAGAACAACGATAAGACTAATGAGAAGGATAAGAATCAAGTGGCTCAGGAAAACACACCTATGGGATTATTCCAAGGAAAGTTAGAAACACCACCTTTTCTCACCACTATCAGGATATTTGTGAAGAACCTTCACAATTGCTTGCTCAATTCAAGAGCATCAACTAAAGTTATGCCCCTTGTATGCAAAGATTTGGGAATAGTCCTTCTAGAAGAAAGGTGACCAAATTGGATAAAACTGAGGTAAACATAGTTGGAGAAATCAATAGTATTCTCATGTAGATTGTTGCAAACCCAAGAGTGCAACAAGTTATTGATATTCAGGTAGCAGACATCCCAGACACATATGGTATAAGACTAGGGTGAGACTCCACCAGGGCATTGAATGGATATGCCAAAACTGAATTTTTGCACATGTGGTTGCAATGGAAGGGGCTGCCAAACCAGATCTACATAGACCAGGAGCCGTGCGTGATGTTTATGATTACAGAATACAACAATATCAATGAGGTGCTATTTTTAGAAATGGAATTGATTAATTATTGCCCCATGGATTATCAAGAAGAATCATAGTTCCAAGAGGAAGAGCTGGCTGGAGAGGTTTTCCTTGTGTTGTCCTTCCCTTCTACCAATCTAGCCTATGTGCCTCAAGCCACATAAATGTTGGTAGAATCAGATGATGATGGGTCCTATGAAGATGGAAATTTGGGACTACTAGATGGATTCTAGGATTTCATGGAAAAGTGTATACAGGATCAGCTTAGCCTAGGGGCAAGAATGAATTTCCAAGAGCTCTTGTTGCCTAGTTGGTGCAGAGTTCATAATGTTTCCCACTCAAAATTTGAGTGTTGTTTGTGTCAGATAACAGTAAACATATTAATTGACAAGTCACGTCTCAAAAGGAACTACGAACAGGGCAGCCTTCCACTAGCAATGTTGAACCCATGCCTTTTCTAGAAGTTGCTAATGTAAGTGTGTAGCAAAGGCAAGATGAATGTCTGATCAACCCGGGAGTTGAAGAGCCCTCCAAGTTTTGGAAATTGTGATTCAATGGGTCTAAGTCTAAGCAAGGAGCAGGAGCTAAATTCAAACTCATCAACCCCACAGGTAAGACCTACTTCATTTCTCATAGAATCCAATTCTATTGCATAAATAACATAGCAGAGTATGAAGCACTAGTTTATGGTCTTTTCATGGCCATAAGGAAAAAGGTCAAAGTGCTACAAGTCTTTGGTGATTCCAAGCCAGTAGTTAAGCTAGTCAGGAAATTGTATTCCTTCCATCATAGAAGACTAGCAAACTATATGCATAGAGTTTGGGATTTGTTAGAAGGCTTAGATGTATTTAATATCTAGTTGATCCCTCACTCCCAAAACCATACTGTTGATGCCTTGGCCCAAGCAACCAACACCCTTCAACCTTTCTCACTATCTGGCCTCAAAATATTTACTATTGAACTTACTTCCACCCCATCCATTCCAAAAAAAATTACCACTTCCAAGTGTTCAGTGATGACAAGCACATCTTGGAATTCATCACCAGGTCCAATGTGTTTGCATCCCAGATCATTGATGAAGTTGAGCCCAAAGAGGCCAAATTAGATATAGGAGTCATTAATCTTCAAGCAAACACAATTCCTAGAGGTATGGCCCAACTTGAATAGATATTTGACTTGGATCAGATTAGAGACTAGGATCAATAGGTAAAGAAGGATTCCATCAACAACCAATGTGACACTCATAACTTTGGAATAGCTAAAGTGGTTAAAAATGTATTCATTGGAAAAGTGTGCAGGCCAAAAGAAAAGAAATGAATCATTGATGATTTGTGGAAGTATCATGATGTAGTTTCTTAGAGTTATGAATATTTAAAGACATATGACACCTCATTCATCATGCACACCCTCTCAAGCTGGACGTGAGACCTTTCTTGTAGCGTCAACATCCAGTCAACGCATTATAGGAGCCTATCATTAACAAGGAATTTTAGAAGTTGCTGATGGCCAGAATTATATTTCTAGTAAGGCACTCCACATGGGTGGCCAATTTGGTCCTAGTAATGAAAAAGAAATGAGAAATCAAACTATGTGTGGATTTCCACAACCTGAATAGAGCTTCAGAGAAAGAAAATTATCTAGTTCCCTCATTGGATGAGGTGTTACGGATTGTCAATGGTTCCCAAATGATGTCATTCTTAGATAGATATTTTGGGTACAACTAGGTGATGGTGCAGTATGAGGATAGGATCAAAACAACATTCACTACTAAGTGGGGAACCTTCGCATATAGGAGAATGTTGTTTCGACTCATCAATGTTGGCACCACTTTCTAGCGTGCAATGAAAATAGCCTTCAAAGATCTGATCGAAAGGTGCATCATCATTGACATGGATGATCTCACGGTGTTTTCAAAGAAGCATGGTGATCACGTCATTGATTTATGCAAAGTCTTTCAGAAGTGTAGGGAATTTGGGATTTCCCTTAATCCAAAGAAGTGCATCTCCAAAGTTACAAAAGGTAAACTTCTTGGACATGTTATTTCAGAGAAAGGAATATCAATAGATCTTGAGCATATTCAAGCAATATCGAAGATTCAACTACCAAGTAGCAAGAAGGAATTAAAATCTTTCTTCAAAAAGATAAATTTTGTTAGAAATTTCATTACAAGCTTTGCTAAAATAGTTACGCCACTCAACACCATGCTAAAACAAGATGCCAAAGTTGAATGAACCCTAGAGGCAAAATAGGCTTTCGAGGAAATAAAGAAAGAAATTGTTGATGCACCTATGTTATTTAGTCTTGATTACCTAAAGTTGTTCTACATCTACTCATTTGCTTCAGACCATTCGTGTGCTAGCATATTGACTCAGAAGGATGATGAAGGGGTGAGAACCCAATTTCCTTTATGAGTGCTCCGTTGAAAGATGCAGAATTGAGGTACCACAATGTGGAGAAGCAAGCATATGCCTTGGTTAGGGGAGTCAAGAATTTTAGACACTACATCTTGTGAAACAAGGTATTTTCCATCATGCCTGACTTAGCAGTGAAGACGTTGCTGATGTAGAATGAGTTAGGAGAAAGAAGAGCAAAATGGGTCACTTTGCTACAGGAATATGACATGGAAATTCAGCCAATGTAGTTAGTGAGAGGGTAGGACCTCACCCGAATGATAGCTGAAATGACAGCTAAAGTGGGACTCGAGCTTACAGTCCAACAATATCAATTTGAAGATGTCTCCCATGGATAGTGGTATGATGACATTGTCTATTACCTATTGAATAACAAATGCCCATTTCGCTTGTAGGGAGTTCAAAAGCATGCTCTTCAACTGAAAAGAAACAACTACATGTTGCAAGGGTCCATACTATACAAAAAGAATCATGAAAGGATCTACCTCAGATGCCTTGGAAAAGAAGAAGTAGCACGATTTTTAGAAGAATTTCACGATAAATTTGGTACTGGCCATGAATTTGACCCCTCCATTACACATCAAATCTTATGGGCTAGGTATTATTGGCCTACTACATTCAAGGATGCACACAACCATGATCGAACCTATCACATTTGCTAGACCACTGCAACTCGAGAATGAAATGTCGTTGTCCCGCTACAACCAATTTTGGAGGTAAGACCATTTGTGCAATGGGGTCTTGACTTCATCTATCTAGTAAGCCCACCATCTTCTCTAGGTCATAGGTACATTCTAACTACCTCTAATTATTGTACTAGATGGACATAAGAAATTGCATGTAGGAAATGTACCACAAAGTTAGTTACTAATTTTCTCGAAAGTTTCATTCTAAATCATTTTGGTTGCCCATACACCCTAGTTTGTGATAATGGCCTCACCTTCTCCTCGCTCAAATTTTCCAGTTAGGCTTTTGATTATGGCATCACCCTAATGTTCTCATCCAATTACTACCCTCAGGGTAATGGTCTAGCTAAATCCACAAATAAGAACCTAATTATTGTTATCAAGAAACTACTCAATAGGAATCCTAAAGACTGGCACACCCAACTACATTTTGCACTTTGGGCAGATCATACATTCCATAAGGCCTCCCTGGGTGATTCTACATTTCATCTCATTTATAGCTTAGAGCCTATGTTTTCTATCCACCTCAAGATCCCTACCCTCCAATTCATCAACACTTTTTACGAAGAAGGGGATCGACGAGAAGCTCGTTTAGCTAAACTACTCCACCTAGAAGAAGTATGTGACCAAGATATGGTTCGATTGACAAGCCAAAGTTAAGGCCTTTAGAATTTTTGATTTGGTCCTATGTTGGGACAAGGCTCATGAAAAAAAGGGGGACATGACAAATTCAACAAGCTTTGGCTTGGCCCCTTTCAGATTTCTAAAATCCTAGGAGACAATGCTTTCCACCTTAAGACCTTAATAGGTGAAGACATCCCATTGCTTGTCAATGGGAAACACCTCAAGCATTACTTCCTTGCATGAGCTCTTTTGTGCTAGGTCCATGTACATACTTGTATATACATTAGTATAGGTTTCCTTTGCTATGTTGTTTTGTCATCTCGCTTTGTTTTTGTTTTGCTCATCTCCTAACTGTCTTGTTTTGCTAAAGGTGTTCCTTAGATTCTGACATGGTAGATTTGTTTGGTCTAATGAATGGTTCACTTTGCTACTTGCTCTTGGTGTTCTTTAGATAAAAATTCACTCCCAACTATTAGTCTTTGATTATTAGTATGGAATGATCTCCATATTTGAACTCTGACTTGACCTAGAGCATGACCCTTAGTTGAATCCTTTCATGCTCATCTTATATCTTGCATAAAACACACATTAATTATTTTTAAAAAGTTGTATCGTGGTCTTTATGACAACTTAGCAAGTGAAAAATCTTAAGTCTGTTCTAGTGACCACTGTGACTCTAGACCCATAGTAAGCTTCAATGCTTATGCAGTTGAGAAAAATAAAGAATATTTAAAGAAGTGTTAGAAAAGAAAAAAAAAGAAAAGAAAATGTTAAAACCACACAACTGCGTGGGTGTGCAGACAACTCTACTGGGGCTATAGACACCTGACTGGTAGTAGAGCAATGTTCATGGGGTCACAATGACAACTTCGTCGAGGCTATGGATGCCTAACTGGCAGTAGAGCAATGTCCAGGCTACTTTTGGGGTTGGATGGTTCATGTAGCTTGCTTGGCCTGATTAATGGTCATTTATTACAATCTTTAAGGAAAGGGAATGAATTCACCATACGCACACACTTCTCAAATGTTTTGTGGTTTGATTCAGTTAAGGATCTCATTCTCCTTCTAGTCCCTCAATTCACTTATGGAAATTGGCCCCTGGTTTTTGAAACCAAAGATTTTGGGTTCATAATGAGTCTTTATCCTCAAAATGCTCAAGAGCATTCCCCAGCAGAGTTTCCATTTGTTGTAACTATAGTACATGTTAGTACCTATTTTGGTTGTCTCTCATTTTCTAGTTGTTTGCCGTTGATTTCCCTAAAAAATCTTTAGCTTGGGATTTTTCTATCTTTTTGGCACGTGGGGTAAATGGGCTCCCACAAGGATTGAGCTCAACGTGCCATGTCTTCATGTCTCTAGTGGCTAGATCTTTCTTTTCTTCCTTGCCTTGTGTTTTTTTTTTCTAGCAGAGGCGGGATCGAAGTGAAATCAGGATTAGGATTTTGCCTTTTGCTCCTCTTTCAGGTTTAATTCTTCCTCCAGTTTTGTGCCTTTGCTTTTCCTTTCAGCTTTTGTTTCCTCTGGTAGAGGCGGGATCAGAATGTAAATTGGTTTTGGAACCTTGCTCGTGTTTCACTTTCTGGTTTCATTCCGGCCCTGGCTCCGCTTGCACTAGTTTTCCTTTTTGTCTCTACCCTCGTGGCTTTTTGGTTTTGTTTTGGTTCCGCCTCCACCTCCGCCTCAGTATGGTTCCCTTTCCACCTGGCTTTCTCTTCGGTGTGACTTTTGGTCCTCGGGCTAACATCTTGGCGACCCTGACTTGTCTTGCTAACTGTGGTAGCCCCCTTTGGTTCTCGGTGTGACTTTCCTTGATGTTGAAGTCCTCCCAAGTTAACGGCTGAGCTACTAATATGACTTCCATTGTGCACATGTTGATAATCAATGGCCATGATAAAAAGTTACCTGATGGTTACCGTGAAATGCTTTCCTAGTCCAGTCCGCCGAATTGCTAACTAAGGTTTTCAGTCAGCGAGACATTTCTTTTTGCCGTGACATCTCACTAAGCGCGGAGACCTCTAGGCAAGCGTTGGCTTATCTTCACTATGAAGTCTTGCAGTTTGGCCGACTTCATTTTGTTACTCTGACCCTGCCATGCTCTCGGTATGAATTTTTGGTTTTGTTGTAAAGTCTTGGTGAACCCGTCAAGTCTTGGCGATTAAGACCAAGAGAGACTTTCGGTGAGAGGTTTTGATTGTCTCAGCGACTCTGAGTGAATGAAGGGCTCTTGGTATGACACAATATATTCTACATGAGGTTTCCCCAATGACAATATGCTATAGCGACATTCATAAGGGAGAAGGTTGCATTGGTGAAAGAAACATAAAATCATAGTGACATTTCATAGGGGGTTTCTTTCAAAGGCTCTTTGGTGAGAGTTATTTTCTTCGGGGAGATGTCTCCCCGACCATTGCCTATCTCACTGATTGTGTTGGCCCCTCGATATAACATGTTCTCTTTGGCCAAATGTCTCCCTGAGTTCCTTCTATCTAGATGACATGCTCGATGACTTCAGTGTAACTATTTTTGTCGCATGGAGGTCTTCCCGACACCGCTTTGTCTCGCCTGATCTTTATGCTCTGCAAGGAGAACATCTACCCACCATGTGCCACATGGACCCCACCTCTGAACTCACGTCATAGTGCGTACATTTAAATGGGGATTGATAGTCTCTAGATGACTGGCATCTAATCAATAGTGGGCACAGGAATCATATGTGGTGGCCTGGTTCAATAGCTAATGAATATTTTAAAAGATAGCCACCTGATCACTGTTGATTGATAGCCAATATTCATTTTTGTGTGCTCGGGTTTTTGAAGGTGTTTGCATGCGAAGACTTGAACTGAGACTTGATGGTGGTAGATGGAGGGTCACTCGATCCTCCAAATTTGCAATCATGACAACTCTGAGAACGGGATGGCATGTTCAAAGGTATGGGTAGATGGATTCTTGGGCTTATTTGATGTTGGCTGACAGACTTGTTCTAGTTGCTAGGGTTTCCCATGTTTGTCCTACCAGATTTGACCTAATCGGATCTACATCGAGCTTTCTCATGGATTCACCTGACAGAGCATTCAATGATATTCAGATATGCTAGTTGATTAGATGACTTGGCCTGTGTGCTTTTTAGGGTTTGTCCTAGTCACCTGATGACATGTAAAGTCACCCTGGCCGGTTGCTTGTTGCTCTCCCTATTCCTATAAAGGGAGATTTCATGGCCAGTGTGAAGGGTTCGGCTCCTTGGGTTCGGTCCCTTGGGTTTGGTTCCCTTGCTTCAGTTCCATTTTTTTGAGTTTTTGGATTAGCCTAGGATAGATTAGGGTTTGGTCTTAGGTCATTTTTGAGTCTGTAAACTGTAATGTTGAATTCCTCTATAAATGCAATCAGTTAAGCAGGAATACATGAAGATGCTTATCTTTCATGCACATCATCAGCGTGTCTCCACATTTGTAGGCTTTTAATTATTTGAATAAATGAATAAGGTCTTTTTGTTCATCTTCTCATACTTCATGGGACTGCGTTATTTATTGATAGGTCTGCTTGAAGGAAGTAGTTAAATCGTTTGAATAGATAGCAGTGATTACTTGTTTGCAAGTTGGATTTGGTAAGAAGAGTCTGGTTGATACAAGAGCCAAATTTTTAGTGTAAGGAACTAATGGCTGATGTAAGGCATTAGCAAAACAAAATCCACTGATTGAGTCTTATTTACAGATGAATTCCATCTTTTGTGTGTGACTCCATGACCCCGAATTAGGCACTGATCTTTTTGCAGCCTAGTTCCTCTTAGAAAACAATTTATAAATCATTGAATATCTTTTTTTTAGCTTGTGTCCTACCTCCTGGTTGCTTCAAGGTTAAGCTACTAAGAATGTAGCCCCATTTGAGGTCCTCAATGCTTAGCATCAGGAGTTATCTGCTATAAAAAGCAATGTCTGGTCTTCTTTGAGGCATTGTGTGGGTAAACCCACCCTGGTTTTGCAGAGCCTAAAGAGTAGAAGATCTCAGTCTTTGATTGAATTTTGTCAGTTGGTCTAGGTCCTCTGAGCTGCTCTTGATTGGAGTTGGCTACTCCATAGGTAGAATAGGAGACCAACCTGGTTTACAAGAAAAACACCCAACAGATTGGCGACTCCGCTAGGGATATAACAAAGAAAATTCTTAATGAGATATTCAGAGTGGCATTTCTCATTTTCCCATCTGAGTCACCAATAGATTGGTGACTCTACTGGGGATCAAACTGAATCTAGCCTTACGAGTCATATCATGTGCAATAGAGTCATATCATTTTCCATGTTGGTTTTGTTCAAAGTTTGAAGAATCTCGGGCCTGGAGAAAGTTTTGTTGCAGTGAACCTGAAAGTTACAAGATCTATGGTGCTCTGTCGGATGGAACTCAGAGAAAGATTTACATGTAAGTGAGCTTCATACTTTTTGAAGCTCAATCCTCTGTAAAAGAGGTGGCGACTCTGTCAAGGTGAACCTGCTGAATATTTGAAGAATAGTTCCATGGCTACAACGTTTCTAGGTATTCTTCATGCTTTTTGAACATTGAAAAAACTTTATTCCCCTTTATTTGGTGAGATCAAGCACTAGCATCAAGGGAGGTTTCAATATTGCAACTAGATAGTTGTAGAGGGATAGGTTTCATTTGCAAGATGCATTGTTGTCCTGATTCTCCCTCTACAAGCTATGATACCACGCTTAAGGCACACCATGAGGATGAGTCATATTCCTTTGTTGACTCTCATTGCTAGCATGATGAAGAATAGATCCAAGTGAAAAGAGGAAGTGGGAGTAGTAATTTAGACCATCATTGCATCAATGATGTGCCTCCTCCTATTGAAAATGATATAGAGCAGTTGCAAGATGTGTTGAATGGTGAGTGTATCCCTTTGTATACACTTGATGAAGTTTTCACAGAATGTGACAATATGCAGTGGACTGGAGCTAGTTGTTTTCAGCTTCAGGGTGATGTAAATGATAAAAATGTCAGCCTTTTGTCACATAACAGTTAGCATTTTGAAAGTGTGCCTGACTTTCAAATGAATAAGGATCATGTACATGTTTATAATGATGAATATGATAGCCTGTTGAGAGGTACTAACATGTTTTGTCAGGTATCTAATTGTGATCAGATTGTGTTTCTATATGGTCCTGATCAGTATTCACATGTATTGCCACATGATACAGAATCAAAGAATCAAGAAGGTGGCAATAATGAGACCTATTTGATCTGGTTGCTAGTTAACAACAAAATTAAACATAGGGAAAGTTTTCACTTGCACAAGGGCAATCAGATACTTGTGTTTGCAGAGGTGCATTCATTTATACTGTTACAGATTGGTAGGGGCAAGCACAAGTTAGGGGAGGCCAGCTCATTTTGCATAATTGTGTTTGAAAGGGATAAGAGTTGGCTCTCATTTTTCATTTGGTGGCCTAGTGTCATCAAATGAAATAAAGAATCAACAATGTGACTCTTGAATTGCATGTTCATGGACAATTCTTGATGTGGTGCTTCATCTGAAGCATTTCTTTTTCCATGAACATTAGGTTAGGTTTTTGGTTTTTTGGTTGGTTTTGTTTTGTTGTGTCTGCTAACCTTGTCCGGTTAGCTCTGTGTTGTTTTGGGTTTCCTTTTGTTCTGGTCTACTCTCCCAGTGATCTGAATTCTTGTTATGCCCACCAGGGGCATACATCCCCAACTAGAGCCTATGTTAGTGCCTATTTTGGTTGTCTCTCATTTTCCAGTTGTTTGCCTTTGATTTCCTTGATAAGTCTTTAGCTTGGGATTTTTCTATATTTTGGCATGTGGGGTAAATGGGATCCCATAAGGGTTGAGCTCAACATGCCATGTCTTCATGTCTCTGGTGGCTAGATCTTTCTTTTCTTCCTTGCCTTGTGTTTTTTCTTCTCTAGCAGAGGCGGGATCAGAGTGAAATCAGGATCAAGATTTTTCCTTTCGCTCCTCTTTTGGGTTTCATTCCACCTCCGGTTCCATGCCTTTGCTTTTCCTTTCAGCTTTTGTTTCCTATAAGGGAGGTGGGATCGGAATGGAAACTAGTTTTGGAACCTTGCTCGTGTTTTGCTTTCTGGTTTCATTCCGGCCCCGGCTCTGCTTGCGCTAGTTTTCCTTTTTGTCTCCGCCCCCGTGGCTTTTTGGTTTTGTTTTGGTTCCAGCTCTGCCTCCACCTAGGTCTGGTTCCCTTTCCACCTCTCTTTCTCTTTGGTGTGACTTTTGGTCCTTGGGCTAACATCTTGGCAACCCCGGCTTGTCTTGCCGACTGTGGCGGCCCCCTTTGGTTCTCGGTGTGACTTTCCCTGACGTTGAAGTCCACCCAAGTTAATGGTTGAGTTACTAATATGACTTCCTTTGTGCACATGTTGATAATAAATGGCCACGATAAAAAGTTACCTGATGGTTACCATGAAATGCTTTCCTAGTCCGGTCCACCGAATTGCTGACTAAGGTTTTCACTCGGCGAGACATTTCTTTTCACCGTGACATCTCACCAAGTGCGGAGACCTCTAGGTGAGTGTTGGCTTCTCTTTGCTATGAAATCTTGCAGTCTGACCAACTTCATTTTGTTACGCTGACCCCACCATGCTCTCGGTATGACTTTTTAGTTTTGTTGTAAAGTCTTGGCAAACCCGTCAGGTCTTGGAGATTAAGACCAAGAGAGACTTTCGGTGAGAGGTTTTGATTGTCTCGGTGACTCTGAGTGAATGAAAGGCTCTCGGTATGACACAATATATTCTACATGAGGTTTCCCCGATGACAGTATGCTATAGCGACATTCATAAAGGAGAAGGTTGCATCGGCGAAAGAAACATAAAATCACAGCGACATCGCATAGGGGGTTTCTTTCAAAGGCTCTTCAGTGAGAGTTATTTTCTTCAAGGAGATGTCTCCCCGACCATTTCCTGTCTCACCGATTATGTTGGCCCCTCGATATAACATGTTCTCTTTGGCCAGATGTCTCCCCGAGTTCCTTCTATTTGGCCGATATGCCCAGTGACTTCGGTGTAACTTTTTTTGTCGCTTAGAGGTCTTCCCAACACTGCTTTGTCTTGCCTGATCTTTATGCTCTGCAAGGAGAGTGTCTGCCCACCACGTGTCACATGGACCCCACCTCCGAACTCACGCCGCAGTGCATACATTTAAATGAAGATCGACAATCCCTGGATAACTGGCATCTAATCAACACTGGGCGCAGGAATCATATGTGGTGGCTTGGTTCAACAGCTAATGAAGATTTTAAAAGATAGCTGCCTCATCACTATTGATCGATGGCTAATATTCATTTTTGTGTGATCAAGGTTTTAAAGGCATTTGTGCACGAAGACCTGAACTGAGACTTGATGGCGGTAGATGGAGGGTCGCTGGATCTGCCGAATTTGCATTCATGATGACTCTGAGAACGTGATTACGTTTTCAGAGGTATGGTCATGCAGATTCTTAGGCTAATTTGATGTTGGCTGACAGACTTGTTCTGGTCGCTAGGGTCGCCCATGTCTGTCCTACCAGATTTGACCTGATCGGATTTGCATCAAGCTTTCTCATGGATTCACCTGGCAGAGCATTCAATGATATTCAGATATGCTGGTGGATTGGATGACTTGGTCTGCATGTTGTTTAGGGTTTGTCCTAGTCACCTAATGACATGTAAAGTCGCCCTGGCTGGTTGCTTGTTGCTCTCCCTATTCCTATAAAGGGAGATTTCATGGCCAGTGTGAAGGGTTCAGCTCCTTGGGTTTGCTCCCTAAGGTTCAGTCCCTTGGGTTTGGTTCCCTTGCTTCAGTTCCATTTTTCTAAGTTCTGGGATTAGCCTAGGATAGATTAGGGTTTGGTCTTAGGTCATTTTTGAGTCTGTAAACTGTAATGTTGAATTCCTCTGTAAATGCAATCAGTTAAGCAAGAATACATGAAGATGCTTATCTTTCATGCATATCATCAGATTGTCTCCACATTTGTAGGCTTTTAATCATTTGAATAAATGCATAAGGTGTTTTTGTTCATCTTCTCATACTTCATGGGACTGTGTTATTTGTTGATAGGTCTGCTTCAAGGAAGCAGTTAAATCCTTTGAATAGATAGCAATGATTACTTGTTTGTAGGTTGGATTTGGTAAGAAGAGTCTAGTTGATACAAGAGCCGGATTGTCAGTGTAAGGCACTGATGGCTGATGTAAGGCATTAGCAAAACAAAATCCACTGATTGAGTCCTATTTGCAGATGAATTCCATCTTTTGTGTGTGACTCCATGACCCCAGATTAGGCACTGATCTGTTTGCAGCCTGGTTCCTCTCAGAAAACAATTTATAAATCATTGAATATCTTTTGTTTAGCTTGTGTCCTACCCCCTGGTTGCTTCAAGGTTGAGCTACTAAGAATCTAGCCCCATTTGATGTCCTCAACGCTTGGCATTAGGAGTTATCTGCTATAAAAAGCAATGTTTGGTCTTCTTTGAGGCATTGTGTGGGTAAACCCGCCCTGGTTCTGCAAAGCCTAAAGAGTAGATGATCTCAGTCTTTGACTGAGTCTTGTCAGTTGGTCCAGGTCCTTGGAGCTGCCCTTGATTGGAGTTGGCTACTCCATAGGCAGAGTAGGAGACCAACCTGGTTTACAAGAAAAAAAGCCAACAGTACACACTGTCCGTTCGAATGAGGACCCTCTCTTTTCACTTTATCGGGTTACCTTTTCCTTTGCCTCATTTTACATGTCCCATATTTTGAGTTCTAAGTGGTCAAGGAGTCTTAGAGGTATCATCTTAAGTTGACCAAGTTTTACCACCCTCAAAATTTCCAAGTCTTTGGCATCCATAGAGTTCCTTTGGCAGTTTTCCTTGGAACTTTCATACTGTCATCCTTCACCCTTTGCAGGTCTGCACCTGTGGGCTACCCTATGCAAATTTTCATCTATTCATTGCCATACCTACAATAGCTAAGTTGGAACATCCACCCACCCTATGAGATTTGTGGTCTCTATTGTTGTTTCCATCGTTGACTCACCAAATAGCTAATGCTTGGGTGTTGTCCACCTTGAGGACCCCACCATTCCCACCACTGGTTGTTTCGAATTGCATGCCCACCAACTCCACCTACTACCATACCACCATTTATTGCAAAAATTTAATACCAAAAAGTCTATAAATAGGAAATCTTGATGGATCATTTTCATCGAAATTCTTTCTAAAAACCTATTAGAGCCTTCAGCTTCTGTCGCCTCTGTGCCCACAAGATCATGTTGTTGTTTGTGCATTGCAATCTTCAACTTATTTATCAAGTTCTTATGGGTTTTCCAGGTAGAAATTCTACCACCACTTGCTTTATGGTTTTTCTTTTAAATTTTCAAAGTTATCAAAATTCTTAAATTGGAAAAGCTTCAAATTAGTTAATCAACTACATGAAGCACCAAACCCATGTTTCAAAAATTTAAAAATCCTTTGAAATTTTTCTGTGAGGATGTGCAGAACTTACCTTCCCTGTCACAATTCTTAAATAAGGGAAATCAAGCCCTTGCGGTTTTCCAAGTCCCCATCACCATTCCCTTGGTGATTTTAATGAAAAACTTCAAACTACGGCCATCATCCCTCATGGGCCATCCAATGTGGGTGGCCATCACCTCCTTGCCGCCCCATTTGAAATAAGTGAAAACTTAGGTTGATGAGGGATTTCCAAGACATTTGCGGGTTTGTGAGTACGGGTTTTTTCCTCTAGGTGGTCCCCTCTATTTCACCATTCCTAACAGTTGTTTGGCTCTAGCCTCCCACCTTGTGGGTCCCGCAGCATCTATGTCCTCCAACCAAGCCCATTTCCCAACTTTTCCTATAGACCATTAGACGCGGATTTTTGCTAACTCCTCACTATCATTCACACAATTACCCTCAAGCATGTCACTCCTTGCGGACTTCTACCTGTGGACCTCTACCACACATTCATCATTCCAAATGACCTCAACTTCTCATCCATCCACCTTGTGACTCCGCATTGACCACATCCGTTTGAGCCCCAAAGAGTGAAACAACCAAGATCACCACTTGCGGACCCTTCATTGCATGTAGCCGCCACCACATGTCCACCATTTCACATAGCTAGTGACCTTCGCTTTCCCACTTTGTGGGTCCTAATGCTAACTTTTCCCAAGTTTTTATTGAAAATCATTAAATTCTAAGTAACATGTGGGCAAGCCAATGCGAGTGGCCACTTCAGGGTCACCGTCCCACTTTCACAGCTTTCAAGCCGCCAAGCCAGGCTTGCCACCCACTGTGTAGGGCCTGATCTCTCTTTAGCTACCCATTCAAACTTAAATGAAAAGATCACTATAATGCCTCATGTGTGCTTGATAGTGTGAACCGCCGCTTGTGGGCTGTCATCCCATCTCCACCATCCTAAATAACTGGCATCCAACGTCCTTATGCGGGTCCTTGCCCACATCTAGTTGAACTATCTAAACTTCAAGGATGAGCTGATGCCACCCTCCTTAGCTATGGATCCTACATTGTGGGATCCTATCTACAATATTATGCCCCACTAGCATCGTTTCAAACGGTGGAGTCCCTAAGGTCCTAGACACTGCCTGCACCTGCAACCCTTAGACCCGCACCACAAAATGATTGAGTTAGCATTTCAGAAACCTCATGAATGATCCAACCCATCTATCAAAATGAATTAACCTCTTGGTGGGCCCCATCACAAGGCTAAATGTTGATGTGGGTGGTTCTATGTGAGCTATCATACCTTAAGTGTCGTCTACTAGAAGCTTCCTTCAAAATGACTACCAACACAATGAAGTCCACATGCCTGGGCCCACATTGCTACATATTCCCGAAACAAAAGGAAAATGATGATCTAAGGGGAATGTTAGGATTTTTAAATGATCAATTGCTTGATCTAACATTAATTTTGCAAGATTTTTCTAATGCTCCCCTTTTTTCTGTACATGAATATGCTTATTGCTCCTTTGATTACAAGATTTATGGAATTAACTACAAGACTTCGAGGGCATCTACAGAGAACGAAAATGGAAAGAAAACCACCAAAGCACCAAGAGGGAAGGATGATAAAGACTAGATGAAATAAAAAAAATTAGGGAGTGGAAATCACCACCAAGGTTACCACAAAATGGGATACAGTTATGAACATCGACTTGGGGCATATTGATATAGATGAATTCAAGCATAAAGTTATTGCCAACCCCACTACTGAAATGCAAAGAGAATTAGGAAAAGTGGGTTGGCCAAGGCAAATCATTTCCCACCTACCCTTGTGGCTCCTAAGCTAGTGATGGCTTGTAGAGAGGCCTACCAAGAGAAAAATAGAATTATTGACCGCGATGGTAGAGTGTTGGCCAACTTGTCTGCCAAGTCTATAGGGAAAAATTTCCACATCCCCACATTTGATTGAATGGAGGAGATAACCAAATAATATGTCGAGAGAAAGTGGAAATCCAACCCTCTAAAATGTAAGAAGCTAATTAATCAATTTTGGTTAAAAGAGAAGAGGGGCAACACAAACAATGTACCCCAAGAACTATTTAAGAGTGATTTCTATGAAGATTACCATGATTTGGTAACCTTTCTAAGTAGAATTATGGGAATCTTGACTACAACATACTTATAGGAATGGATGTTCTATTTTATTGAGGAGATTCTCAAGGGGAAGACAAAGTTCAACTAGGCGGGGATGATCAACAACTGTCTGCATGAACAATTTGTAGTAGTTAAAAGAACTTCTCAATTTTACATGATTCCCTACCTAGTCTATCTACTGACTAACCCTATTCCATATAGAGGTCTATTTGTGGCATAGAACCCTACTCTGGGGAGAGATATAAAGTTCTATGACAAGCACCCGCAGCTTCAATACTGAAATTCCAAGAAAGATTATTGTAGGATAAATGATGCTTTTATTGGGCACATCATCAAACTTCTAGGAGGAGACTTCGAAAGGAGAGTTATGCATAGTTCCCATGCATTTAGCCACTGGTTTGGATTCTTATTCATCCAACTTCCTAAATTCACCTACATCAAAACCAAGGGCTTCTTTGAGAGGCCATATAAGCTACCCTGGTATCCAAATGACTAGTTGATATTTCTAGAAGTCTCCAGACAACTACATCATGCACATACTCTTCTGAGTGACAAGCACAAACTAGGAATCCCTTATCCTCTCACATTTAGCCAGGGTATGTATGCAATCTATGCATCCCAATTTGTGGAGTACTCTGAGAAAGAAATAAACCAAATATAAATTGGATCTCCACATTGCTCGTCCATGGATGGATCAATATGGAAAACTAAAGAAGATGGTTGGGAAGGAATATTCCCACTTACAGAGTGTTGAAGACTTCTGGGAAAATTGTAAATATGAAAAAGAAGTGTGCATAAGGCACTATATGCACATGATATCATACTTTTTTAAAACAGTCAAGTTGTTCCCGGTGCTGGATCAAATTGTGGAGGATGAAAACATCATCATAGATTTGAGATTCAATGTTGTTTCCAACCTTCCATTGCCCCTAATCGACTAGAATGAGGAAGAGGTCAATGACCTTGATATTTTAAGAAAACCAATAGAGGCCAGGATAAAGTAGTGGATTGATAGGTAGATTGCTCAACTAAAGCTTGAAGGAGCAACCCTGACCTACAGTGAGCTCGAATATGAGCTTGAAATTGAAACTGACAATGGGACCGTTGTTTCCCCATCTGGAGAGACTTCAAAATATCCTCTAACCATTAGGTTAAGGAAAAGTAAAGAGGTAGTAGAATGCCAACCAAAGCATAAGATATACTCAAGAAAAGCATCAAAAGGTGAGCCTTCAAAGAAGGCAATGAAATCAGGTATATTCACTAGGATTCCCACGATTCAAGAAGACCCACTCCATGAAGGAGAGGAAGAAGAGGCTGAGCAACCAAAGTCTCCACCTCCTACCTCTACTCTTGCTACCACCACCACCACTACTATCATTACTATTCCACCAACATCTCAAGCATTGCTCACTTCCTCTCTACCTGCGGTGGACATCATCATCCACCTTGCCTCCACCTCACCTACCACACCCATTATGGTGAGGGATTATTCTTTCACCACCACTTCTCCACTCCCATCCTCCTCCAGGCCACCATCCATTGTGGTTCCTTTGACCTCTGTAATAACAATTCCTACCATCACCCTCCTCGAATCTTTTGTTTGTCACATGCAAAATACACCTATGGAGCTTTTTTCAGTATTGATGAGCCCTACAGTGCAAGTTGCCTTAGCTCAAGTTGTTGCTGGCCTCCTTGTCTTTCCTTAGATAGAACCACCCAAGATGGAGGCAATGATGTAAATTTTTGAAGAACTAGAAAGACAAGAGAGGGAAGCAGCCAAATTAATAAATGAGGAACCTAATGACTACCATGAGCATCTAGTGCATAAACACTTAGTCATTGAAGAGGTAGTGCATGAAGAAGAGGAAACACAATCGTCTAAAGAAGATGTTGAAGACCTCGGCACAAAATACATTGTGGAAACCTCTAATCAAGAAATTGAGGAGGAATTGACCAAGCAACTGAAGGACATCAGAGAAGAGGTTGAAAGACAATCCTCTAAGGAAGTGAAGGAGACAAATGGAGAAATGGAGGTAACTACAGAACCTTCAGCTAAGGAACAAAAAAAGAGCCCCAATCACAATGAGGAGGTGCATCTTGCAGGAGAAGAAGAAAAGAAAGAGGAGAAAGCTCAAGAAGAAGATAAGCCTAAAGAAGAGGATGAAACAAAGAAAATCCCAAAAGTAGAACACTACAAAATGCTTGGGAAGGAAGAAGAAGAAAATACATTGGATGGATAGGATAGCCCCAAAGAAAATATAGCCACCACTAAGTCCTAGGAAGAGAAGTCTATATTCATTCATGACTTAGATGAAGAAGAGGAAGAGAGCATAGAAAAAGAGGTCTCAAGTCACAAAGAAAGGGAGATCTAACATATCCAAAAAGAAGAAGGTGATCATGAATCATAGAAAGAAGAATCAAAGATGCCCAAATGGCTAGAGAAACAATTGCAAAAGAAGGCCCCCATCCTCATGGATCCCAAAAAGTGGCTAGAAGCCATCTTATCCCAAGCGCAGATAGGAATGTAAGGAGAAGAAGCCAAGGGTCAGATCTCATGTCATGATGGATGAATTAGGATCGAGGACAGTACAAATAGCAACTCTTGTGATGGATAAAGGGGAAGGAGTAAGCTAGAATATCTCCAACATTGACCTAGTGACAGCCACAAGGGAGTAGAAAATTGATCATCTCCTGGGATCTATTGCCACTATTGTGCATCAAATGAATAAAGATCAATCCTTTAAGGAGGAGTTAAAGGCACAAGTGGTAGATCTTATGGTCTATATACAACAATGGTCTTCTAGTGAGGAACTTCCCACAACATCATCAGCCACTCCCATTTTTCTTTCCAAGGATTATATCAACAAATTAGAGAGGATGAAAAGATGGACTAAGCCCACTAAACATTGGTTCCAGCAAGAATTGTATAATCGAGATATGGGTATCAGCCACATTTTCCAGACAATAAATAAGTTTTGGGAGGTGCAAGGGTAGCTTGAAGGCATGAGGAAATTTTGTACTAACTTCTTGGTACTATATAGAATCATCTACCGTAAACTCGAGGCTATCCTCAAGATACCCAAGAGAGCCTAGGAAAAGGAACTGGCACTGGTGAAGGATGACCATTGGCTCATTGAGACCTGGAATTCGGGTCTTTATCACATGAGAGAGATTTTGGAATGGGTGCTCCATGAATTGGAGCTAGACCTAGATTGGGTCAGAGAACATTGAGCGGCTTGCGAAGAGTATTTGAAGCTCATGACGAACTACGACATGCCTGCTGTCGAGTTGGACCCTAAAAGGATACAACCATATTTTCATAAGAAGATGGAAAATGGGGCCACCAATACACTCACGCATAATTTTATGGATTTTAGTGCTCAAGCCTTCACCCAATTAGAGTAAGTAATTAAGAACATTCCAAAATGTAGCAAGGATTGGGACTTGATTACCAACAGATCCAGAAAGTTGAACTTCTAGGTGCTCCAATCCAACATAATGGAATGGAGTAAACTTCAGGCATTGATTGACAAGTTCATGGGATACACCACAGTGAAGAAAAATGAAGGGAACCTAGTCATAGATGATGAGTTCCTCACTGTGTAGCTACAACAAAGGCAATTAGCTAGAGGACAAAGTGTTATAGGACTAGGCACTAAAAGACAAACTAGGCTAGAAGACAAGAATGTAATATTAAATTTTAAAATGTTAAGGGGTAGGCAAAACCATAATTTGTAGTGAATCTTGGCCACATAATGAGATTAAATCTTGGCCATTCATTTTTATGTTTGGACACTATAAATAGGGGGTCTCCTCTAATTTTCAAGAGAGAGTTGAGTTGTTGTAAAGATATGTTGCTGAAATTTTAATAGGAATTCATTGCTCTTTTGGGTGGATTCTTGAGTTTCATTCATGTTTCATGATTCTTCTCCTCATAGTTAACTAATTTGAGTAGATTTACTTTCTTGTTCTATGTGTTTAGCATTCTTTAGTAGATTAGTTAGTGTTTTTCATTGATGATGAAGAATTATGTTTTTTTGATGCCCTTCCTTGTTCATGCTTTTTGTTGTTTATTAATGATAAATAGTAGTGTAAAGCTAGTCTGAACATGAATTGAATGTTCCACTTAAATTATATCTTTTATTCATGATTTATGGTGAATGAATGGTTGAAAATCTGTAGACCTTAGAATATTGCACTAGTTTCATGAGACTGTGAGTTGATTTGGTTAAGTGGAACTTAGTTTTAGGAAGATTTTCCAATGTGGCATCCTCCATCATCACTGTTCATTAGTAGTTTTAGGTCTAGGAACTTCCTCCTTTCCCTTCCCTTTTGAATTTTCTTTCAAATAGTAATTTAGTCAAGGTTCAAGTATCATTGTAAAGCCAAATTTGATGACAAAAGTGAAGTTTTAGACTGTTGTCCTGAACTAGCAGTAATAGAACAATATTTCAAAAGTTTACAAACTCCACTTAAAGAACCAATTACCTTTCAACTTAACATATGTAAGGATTCCATGTGATTACCAACAAATCGTATGAACCAACTGAGATATTCCAAGAAAGTCATGACCTGACATTCAAAACCTTGGGATAGTTTTCTGTAATCTACTTATGGGAAATTGTCTTTCAAGAAAGGTGATGCACTTGTGCATTACCTATGTTGATAAGTACTAAAACACCCATCAACACAAGTTACCTAACTAGCCTTTGCAAATAGGATGACTTGATTATGGTTTGATGGTTTGCAGATGATGTAAAGGATGAAATGAACAATTATGTGAAGACATGAAGCAAATGCATGAATAGGCCAACAAAAGTGTATGGAGAAAGGTCTAAGGGGGAGGTTCTATTGGTATCAAATTAGTGTTATACTTGATACAATGTAATCCTGGTTATCATTTGGTACATAATGTAAAGTGAACACATTCATAATTGGTATCAAATTGATAATCAGTATTAGGGCACAATATCCTCATTTTGTGTCAAGTAGTGATTCAATTGGAATAGAGTATGAAATCAAAAAATCTATAATTGATATCAAAATTGATTAGAGAAGAGCATTAAAAGGTTGAATGCAACAATTGTCTTGAGAGAAAAAGTTATTTTCAATTGGTAACAGTTCAAGGAGGAGCAAAGTTACTTTTCCATTGCTAAGAAGTGATGGCTGCAATAGTATGGTGACCAAAGAAGAAGAAGAGGAGCAAGGATGAGCAAGTTCTCATAGGCATAAGTAAAGTTGAGAAAGGTATCAAATACAAATTGATACTAAGCCTAATGAAGAGTAAATGCTTATGTATGCAAGAAAAAGGAATGGAGAACAATCTAAGGAGGAGATGCTATTATGGTCAAGAAAAGTTTTAATTGGTGCATAGACTGTGGTGGAGTGTACATTCAGATATATTTGGAAAATGGAGTAAGCTCTTAGGGGGAGCTGATATAGGAATTAGATGAGCATACAATGCAATTAGGAGTATAAATTGTTATTGAGCATAAAGGAAAGCATGCTCAAATTAGTGCAAAGAGGAGAAAGGTGATTTGTGTAGATCAAAAGGAGATTTTGGCTCTTGATATTTGATTTGATTGCTGTAAAGTATGAATAAGAGTATCTTCAATTGGGTTACAATGTCTAATGGTACTTCAACTACAATTTATTAAGGATATTTAATTAAGAGCAATTGGAGAACATGGCTTATCCATTGATGAAATGATTGAGAGAAGTGTTTGGCATAAGCATAATAATTGTTATCAATTTGTATCAGTCAAAGGTGGAGAAAATCCTTTTGCCAGTTCAAAGGAGGATATTAGAGGACAACTAAACCATTTACACTACTTGTCAAAGGGGGAGAATGCTTTTAGAAGGAGTGAAACATTTTTGATTGATGTCAAAGGGGGAGAAAGTATGCAAATTCTCAAAAAGGAGCATTGGTGAAAGTAGCAACATAAGTAGAAGTAAAGATGATACCGGTACAAATGTTGAATTGATCAATTGGTACCTTTGAGCATTCAAGTTTTTCCATCAATAAAAAAGGGGGAGATTGTTGGAATATGTTTTCATTGATGTAGAAAAGGGATTAGAGGAGAAGTGTGTTGATCCAGTGTAGAAGTGTGTATAGTTGTCATTGATATCAAAAGTACAGATCATGCAAATGGTTTTAGAATTCCTAATATCTTAACTGAATGTGTGCTCAAGTAATCTACCTATATTTGTATGATATGTTGCAGGTATGAATACATATGGTGGTGTTGTCATTAATGTGTCCATTTATGTCAACATAGTTTAGGTTGTTGCAGTGAAAGGACACAAGTGATTGCAAGTTCAAAATATGCTTTGGTAAGTGTTCAAAAGGTACTCCAGTATGTGATCCACATTTCTACTATGTTGATCCTATGATTATGCAGATTTGAAGTGTTGTTCTAGGAAGTCCATGGGTGATATATCTTGGATTATATCTACTAGTTTTATGAAGATTGGAAGTTGAGTTCACTGGTTTGTGAACTAGTTCGACAGAGTTGCTTATCTGTGGACTAGGAGAACTATATCTTCTCCACAATCCTCCGCTAATTTGTTTCAAGTCTTGTAGATCTAGAAGAAGGCTCATAGTGGGGTTATCTATGTTTCATCATGGATGTTCATGGTTTAGTGCTCCGGTATGAAGAATTGAGTGATCTTTTAGTATGTTGTGTTCCAAGTTTAAGCCTTCGGTAAGAATGGTCCAGTAGCTTGCTCCATATTTCTTGCATATTGAATATATTTGTAGATGGATTGGAATTTATTTAGAGGGATTTCTAAGGATGGTAAGTTCCAAGTTGGAGGATTCAGTATGAAGATTTGAATGAGTTATGTTCACTAGAGTGAAAAATGCTTTATCTGTACATTTGGTGGTGACAGACTGAATGTATTTTGATCTACATGCTTCCTCTGCATTTAAATATTTTGGTATGTGGTTCTAGAATTAAGTTTGTAATGATGATATGTGTCTTTATCTCCAATGGTTCATGATTTGGTGGTTCTCAAGAATAAATTTGAATTGTGAATGAAGAATGCTTCTAGAAGGCCTTTTTCGGCAAGACAATATGGTGTCCGTAAGTGTTTGAGCAATATCTCTTCGACATTGCAATAAAAATCCTTTGGAGATCTTTGAATGAAACCATGTGGTGTCAATAAGACTTCTTCAGGTGTCTCCTCAACAAGGTGAGTGTGATATTGGATGTTGAACCCAATAAGGTGTACGTTGAAGTGAGATCTAGTGTTATGAGGATGATGTATAGTTAGAAGCCGAATAGAACAAAGGCATGTGGTCGTGATAGGGACTGATGGACTCCATTATGGTAGATTGTTGAGGTGTCTTCATCAGTGTGACATAGGCACATTGGAAAAACAAAGATGGATGTTCCTCTAATGGAGTGATAATGTGCTATGTTGACCCAATAGAATGATGTGCACAGTGAAACAAAACACAAGGAAGTCGATCATTCATTTTTTTGCATCCTTGTTGAAAAAAAACATTTGATCAAGGAACAAAAGGAGAAGATCGACGGCTAGTGTTCAAACTTGAATATTTTACAATGGTCTAGTTAGTGTGAATAGGGGTTTCAGGTTGCTTGTTGATATGTGAACAAGATCAGATTGCCTAACTGACTAACATGTGAACATTTAATGGAGATGACACCAAAAAATGAGACATGATCAATCAAGATCAAATCTGATTGAATAAATAGATGAAGAAATTAAATGAAAATAAGATTTTGAGGTTATACATAAATCTATTTTGGAAAAATTCTCTACAACAAAAGCTAATGAAAATTTGGCTTAATGCAGAGCTAGAACAACCAAGAAGACATCTGATAGACTATATCCGATATCTAGATCAATGGTGCAAGGCTCAATATGAACTAATAGCTTGGAGGAGAAGCCCTAATAGAGGAGTAACTAGATTTTACAATTGGAGGGTGTACAAATCTCATGGTGAGATATGGCAGATGTGTCGGGTTAGGTAGAGTGAAGATATCCTAAGTATGGTTAATAGATTGGGTGTGTGTAATATGAGTGTGTGGCTCTACAGAAAGTAGAAGAAGATTGTGAGGGGTTTTCAGTTGTATGTAGAGCTAAATAGAGCTACATTTGGCTGAAGCATACAACAGAGAAAAAGTGATAGAAGAGTCTACAAGCAGATAGAGCTTAATAGAGTAATGAACAACTAAGTTGTTGCAAATAGAGTGTGAAGAAGTAACCTAGATTGTAATGTAGATAATCATATAGGTTATTATATATGAGAGAGAAGAAGAGAAGAGAGAGAGTTATAGAGATAGAACATTGATAGTTCTATGTGTAGAGAAGAAAAGTGCAGAGTAGGGGTGTGTTGTTGAGTGTACAAATTTAGTAGTAGGATGTTACTTGCAGTATGTGCAACAAAGAAGAGAATGTAATGATGCATTATAGGTTTTGTAGAACCAATTCTATGCATATTTAAAAATATCATCACTGAGTTGTAGCTTGGAATAGGGGATTGTAGTCTCCATGGAGTTGTTGCTCCTAAACTAGGTTGTTGTTGTTGTATCCTTGAAGTGGTAGCTTCTAAATCAGGGTGTTGTAGCATCCTTGGGTTGTAGCCCTAAAACTTTGTATCAGAGATTTGTATTTTGAGGATGAATTTGAGCAGTAGACTCAAGCATCATTTATCATCGTGGTTTTTCCCATCTTGGGTTTTTCATGTACATATGGTGTTATGTGATGTTCTTGTGTGTGTGTTTTTTTATCTCTTCATATTATTATTGTCACATTAAGAGTTCAAAGAAGTAATCTACATAATTTTTCTAAGAACAAAAGTTTTAAGGGATAAATTTTGGTATCTACTACTTCACCATCCCCTCTCAGTAGAGCATTGTGTTGTAACCTCAATCACTAGCATTCGATAGACACATTTTCATGGCTCCAAACCATTTAATTCATGTGCTTGCAGAGGTTTCCTTTTAGGCCCGACACCCTGACCTTTCGATGGATTTTGGCGTGCTTTTCTAGGTGATATTTTTATTGCTTGATTCAAATTTTGAGTAGCTTGTCTTGGTTATTAGGATTCAATGATGAAATTAATTGCTCCCCTGACCTTCTGCAAGTGAATTTCATGGGTTCCCATGCCCATTTATTGCTCTTTTCTGAATTTCATGATAGATCCTTTCCATAATCATGATTTTCATAAGATGGCTCAAATCTTTCACACATGGACTTCTTTGCTAACCCTAGTTAGGGTTAGGGATTGGTTTGTTCTTCTAAGTTATGCCTTATCTATAAAGAAAATAAATTTATTCATTTTTAGGGTTCTTCCTTTGGCTCCTCTATGTTTTTCTTTTACAGAAACTATATTTTACACTCTACCATTGTAAAGATTGGCTTTTTTATTTCTATGTTATTGAAATGGATCAAGTTTTCCTCTTCTCAACATTTTTGTGTTTGAGTAAGTTTATTACCTTGCATATTTCAATGCTTTTCTATAATTTTCATGCATGTATGTTGTGTTAAATTGTTTACAATTTCTAGTTGTGAAAGCCTCTTTCCTTCTAATTCCTTTTCAAACCCTAACCTTCTTGTATGCCTCTAAAAGTTGACCAAACAAAGAGTTGTGAAAGTCCCCTTGCCCTCTTCAATGATGTACTATGCAATATTGGTTAGGAAGAAATGACCTTTTTGTCTTGGTGTATCACCTCCATTTTCCCTTTCCTGCATTCCTTATCCCATTTTCCCTAGTGAGCTATTAGAATAGGATAGTGGTAGGTTTTCATGTATTGGGTTGGACCAACAATTTGCACTTGGATTGAAAAAAGGAAGTTGGCCTTCTTTGGAGATTTGACCTCATATGCACAAAGGTCCCACACCTTGAGGTTAGTTCCATTATGTCATTGGAATGTTGAGATTCATGCTCAGCATGGTGCAATTTCATGTGACAACATCACCCACTCATCCAACTGATGATCCTAACATCCCATCCACTCCCTCTCAATATCATAGCCCTTTATTCACTCCATTCCATGATCCCCTTGTCACACATGATCACATCACTTCTTGCAATCCATCTCATGATTTGTTATCATCCCCTCCACATCAACGTCATAGTGAAAATGTGAAAAATATAGAGGGTCCTAAAAATGGAATCAAAATATGTGGGGTTGAGGGACCTATTTCTCACTCTTTCATTATGAAATGAGATCCATACAAATAATTGACTTACAACCCTTAGGTGATTCAAATCAATGAGTGAATCTTTAGATTTCTTTATGACTGAAGGATGTGGGTGAGGTTTAGTAGACACTTTTGGGAGAAATACTAAAAATAGAAAATCAACCCAATCATGCCAATTTAAACTTGAAACAACAATATTAAACTCAAAATAAGATCAACTAGAAATTAAATTATGTATTTGAGAAGGGTAGAACTATCTTTACAGGTCACCAAAAGTGATTTTTCAAAGGTTGAATGTGACTCATTCACCCAAGGGCGAATGGGTCCACTATCAGGGTTTTTTTGCAATTTTCAGGAGCCTATGATGTAAATATAAATTTTCCAATCTATCCAAGTGGTAGTGTTGGAATGCCAGAAATAATTTTTTTAGATGGGTTTCTAGGAGATGACAAATTTTATGGTATCTTTTTCAACTTTCTCAACTTCTTCAAATTTTATCTTCAAGAGATCTTTAATTTTTCTTCCACCTACATATGCAAACACAACATGAAAAGGATTTTTTTTTGTAAATGGGGGTTTTCCTTGGTTAAATCCCATTTTGGTAATCAAACCTTGAAATGAATAAAAGCATGAAAGAGGGAATGAATAATGAAAAAAGAAATGTTACTACTCAAAAAACCCTTAAATAAATCCTTGGAATGAAAGTCTACAACTTGCATGAAATTGCTTCAATGGATGTGGATTTTGAACTTTGAATCTTGCTTGGAATAGTGCTTTGAATGCTTGATTTGATCATGAAACCTGAATCACAATGTTAGCTCAAAAAACATGCATGATGCAAGAAGACCTTGATATGACAATTGGATCTTGAATTCTACAATAAAAATATGATAAATATGTCCTTGTATGTCTTTAATTTCTCTAGAAGTGATCTCTTAGATCTTGAAAAATGCTAGGTGAAACATAGTGAAATAACCTTATATTTATAGGTATGTATCCTTAATTTCTCAAAATTCAAATATCACAAACTGACATTGAATCACAGATTTGAATATGTTAAAATACTACCAAAAGCATATTTAAATTTAGGTCCTAAGGTCTAGGGAGGACCCATTCACCCATGGGTGAATGGATCCTAGGTCCCTAAACCTAGGACACACATTTCTCAATGTGAAGAGTTATGTTTAGGCACTAATGAATGTTGAATTTCTTCTTTAGAAAATGTAATTAAATAGGCTTGGAAATTGAATTAAAGGGCCAATTAAGGTATAATTAAGATTAATTAATTAATGGATCCCTAAATAAGTGTGAAAGTGTAAAGGGATACACTTTACAACACTAAATTAAGGTACAATTAAGTCCAATTTAACTAGGATGGCCCAAACAAGTGAGAAAATGTAAAGGGATACATTTTCCATCACTACATTTAGATCCCACTTTAGTGAGAGGATGACCTTGCATCAAACTCACACTAAAGTAGATAATCAAAACATATGTATGAATCAATGAAAATATACTCAATCATACAATATCAAGCCTCAACTGTCTAACACGATGTGGAACAGGACTTGGCTATTCTTCCAAAAAGGTTGACAAGCATAACACATTGTCTACTATACAAACAACATACACTCACATGGGCTAATGGAACTCTGAATATCCACTAGATGAGACCCCAAGGGTGGAAAATGTGATAATCTTATTAGGCTCTCATACCATACCAAAGCTATATCTTTGATAACTTCGATAAGGTACAACAAAATAAAACATGAACTTTGAGCTTCATAAGGCCTAGCAAGTTGTGATATGCTAAGAACCTACGAACAAACAACGAAAGGCTCCAAAAGAAAGTAAAGTGTGTTATGCTTCGTGGCCATGAAAAGGGTTCGAGCTTCACAAGGTTAGTAAGATGTGTTATGATAAAAACTTATGAGCAAAATGAAAATAAACATGTTCAAAGGAATTTTTCTTAGTTCATGTAAGGTCTCCTCTTAGGGAACATTGTTCCTAATGTCTCTAAGAGAGTAAAAGTATAGGATAGAATATTTTTAACTTAGGGAATGCAATGTGTAGCATCACCACTAAGAGGAAAGTCATATGCCAAGAAAGCTCACACTCTTGGAGGACATCAAACCCAATGAAACCAAAAAGAAAAAGACACATCACAAGAAGAAGATCACTCAATGAAACATAAGGAATGTCAAATATTTCAAAATAATAATGCCAATGTACTACTTTAATGAAATTGCTAACACCATGCTGTGAGAAATTACTTTAAAGTAGCAAATGATCAATGCTAACAATAAAGAAGACATGAGAGATTTTTCAAAAAACCCTATGCCAATTCATATATTTCCAAATGAATCCACTTCATGAAAAGAAGGGGTTTCCCCAAAATGGAATCCCAAATACATAATGGATCTATGGATTTTGGGTTAGTATGTCTTTGCTACAATGATATTATAGAGCTCGAAAATGTCATCATTCCCAAAATATTTGTAGAACTAGAAGAATGACACATAGAGAGTGAAAAAAAAAAAAATATATTTTGGGTCAACATGGAAGAGACCTATATGTCTTGACACCTTATGTCATCCCCAAAAGGAAAACAAAAGAAAAATATAATATAATTTTTTACAACATATAGAAGAATGTAGATACAAATAGAGGAATGAAAATGAAGATACATCAAACAAAACAGTATGGGGGATCACATTACACACATGCAATCACACATAAAAAAAAAAAAGACAAGACCAGTAAGGCACATGCGAGTCAACCTATAGCAGATCATCCACATCCTAATCTTGTTCAGTATATGCGGAAGGAAAATAACTAGCCAAAGGGATAACATCAAGTGCCAAACTAGAACAAGTACAAAATTCAAAACTCTGTTTAGGAGGATCATCATTTAAGCTCATGGAAGAGGAAAATAATGAATTTAATTCTTTATGCACTTCCTCATCAATATTAGCAATTTCATTATCATCATCCAAGTTAATCACAATATAAGGTCTAATGATAATGTCATAGAAGGTTGTTATTTATGTTGCAACGAAGGTGAAGAATTATCATGCATTGCTTGAGACAAGTTTGGATTTTGATTTTCCATGTTTTCATTTTCTTCTTTTTCTTGTAACAAATGAGCAATAGCATGATGTCTATGCCTACACTATCTAGCTTTTTTTTTCTTTTTTGTTTGGTTTTCATGTTGTGATTATGTAGGAATGAGTTCATCAACCATAGGTTTATTTTCTTCCATTAGGGAGGAACAAAATGAGCCGTGGGAGGTTGTTCAACCACTTTCTCTTTAGCTTTGTAAGCTTGTTTGACTTTAGGAGGCACAACAAGACTTATTTGATTATCTCATGGTCTCTTATAGGAAATAGGTGAAGCACTTGTCATAGGTTGATCTTGGTTACTTGGAAGGGCTTTTGGTTCAATCATTTTTTCATCAACGATAGGAGGCTCAATCATGGTTTGACACATATTGGTAAGGGATAACTCTTCTATGCACTTTGCCTTAAAATTTTGATAGGATTTGAAAAATAAGTCTTCATGAGGTCTAATAAGTTCTATAAGCTCAGGCCAAAAGAAATCCAATGATAAATTCCCATGGGAAGACATAGGATTAAAGCCACTATGATGCACAGTAAATATCTCATTTCCAAATGGAAACTTTAAAAATTTATGCACAACTGATGAGATGACATTCATGGAGTGAAGCAATGTATAGTGTAACTTCACACAAAATTGGTCTAAAGTTGGGATGATGGTGAATGAGACATTTAATTATTTCAGTCCAACTTTTAAAGGAAGATTTATTGAACCTGTCATAGGGCAAGTAAAACCTTTATACATTTTGATCCATGCTTTTTGTTTTTCATAAGTATCTTAATAAAGCTCATGCATAAATGAGAATTCTTTAGTGATCATGTTCTCTACACAAATGGGATAAATTAATATCCCATTGGTAGGCTTGTCATTGATTCTTCCAGGTATGTAAAGAGGACCATCAGGTACATTTTTTATTATGTCATTTTGTGAGAAAGCAATGTGAAGGGGAATATTACTATAGTGTAGGAAAAAGTATCCCTTTTTCACACTTAATTTGGGAATAATTAATAATAAAATGAGCTTATTTATGCATTAATTTAGTGTTGTAATATGTTTTTCATATTCACGTTAAGTTTAGGTCCCTTTTTAACTAAATGGACTTAATTGTGCCTTATTTAGGGTGTTGTAAGGTGTACCTTTACACTTTCACATTCATCTAGGGCTTTATTAATTAATTAAGGTTAATTTTCCTTAACTTGCCCCTTTAATTCAAATCCAAGCCTAATTAAATGAAAACTCCAAGGGATAAAACTCGACATTCATAAATGCCATTACACAACACTTAACTTTGGAAGATGTGTGTCCTAGGTAAGTGACTTAGGGCCCATTTTCCATTGGGTGAATGGGTCCTCACTTAGTCCTATGACCCTAATTTTGCATAACATTTCACATTATCTGATGTGTGTCTTAGGTAAGTATCCTAGGACCCATTCACCCTATGGCGAATGGGTTGTCACTTAGACCTAGGACCACTCTCTTGGATATGTTTTTGAGGGTATTTTAATAATTTGAAATCCATAATTCAATGTCAGCTTGTGATATTTGAATTTTAAGAATTAATGTTAAGATATGTATAAATACAAGATTATTTCACTTAGTTTCACCTAGCATTTTTTCAAGTCTTCAAGCATTCTAGCAAATTTATCTCTCTCTCTCTCCCACCCTCTCTCTCTTGGGTCTCTCGCTCCCTCTACTACTCCCACCCTACCTAGGAAACTCTCTCTCATTCCCTCTCTCTCCCTCCCAAACCCCTCTCTTCTTAGGTCTCTCTCTCCCCCACCCTTTCTCTCTCTTGGGCCTCTCGCTCCCTCTATCGATCCCACCCTACCTAGGAAACTCTCTCTTAATCCCTCTCTCTTCCTCCCAAAGCCCCCTCTTCTTAGGTCTCTCTCTCTCCCTCCCTCTCTCTATCCCTCCCACCCTCTCTCTCTTGGGTCTCTCACTCCTTCTATACCTCTCACTTTTCCTAGACAACTCTCTCTCAATCCCTCTCATTCCCTCTCAGGTGTCTCTCTCCCTTTATCCCTCCCACCTCCTCTTAGGTATCTCCCTCCCTCTATCCCATCCAACCCCTCTCTCTCTTAGCTCTCTCTCTTTGGTCTCTCCCTCCCTCTGTCCCACACCCCCTCTCTCTATCTCACTATATATATATTATAATGTAGTATATAATATATACTATGTATTAAATATATTATATAATATATATTAATATAGATTACATAATATTAATATAATATTTAATATTTAATATATACTATATGAGTATGTGTAGGATCATGTTGGACCAAAAAGTGGCAATATGATGGGTATGTGGCTGACAACTACTTTTTACCAAAAATTGATCAAACAAAAAGGGTTTTCAAAGGAGATTCTTAGCTTTCCACCGATATAAATTATGCTTTACTTTGAATTTAATAAGTAATTATATTCATTTCTATTCAAATTATGACTAAAGTCTTGATTGATAGGATGATTGAAAAACATCTATAGCTTTCAACGTATCACATTTTTTGAATCCAAAACATGTCACATTCTATGCTTCACTGGATTAAAAAATAAAAATTGAATTTCATGAAGTTTTGACCAAGTTAAGGTGGGTCAGGCATACAGTTTTATATTTTTTAAAAGTTAAAATAAAAAATTCATAATTAATTATTTACGTGGAAAAAATTACAAAAATATGCATCACATTGGGGCATGAGTCCTCTACTTATATCTAAAATATTATAAAAAAATATTATCATTTTATTGTGGTTAGGGTGGTTAGACAGACACCTACTTCTTATTTTTTCCCTACAATTTAAGTACCACTACATTGAAATTTCAAATTTTTACGTCAAGTTGCCTAACTTTTATTTTTCTAATTTTTCTTCCACTTAAGGGCCTTCTTTTTCTATGATGATCCTGAACATACCCATATATAGTATATAATATACTATATAAAATATATGTAGTATATAGTATATAATAATATATAATATAATATATAATGCAATATAATATATAATACATAATATGCAATATATAATATACAATATATAATATATTAGTATATTAATATATTAGTATATATTAAATATTATGTATTATAAATAATAGAGGTAATTGACATCCATTTCAAATGGATTTTTTTTACAAAATCAGTAGACTCGAGATTTGGTTCAAGATTGCCAAACCTAGAAAGTCAACTGAAAAATTTTGTTTACAAAATTTCCTTAGTTTTTTAAAATTCACCCTTGTGGCTGAAGACATCTTTTTATCTGAATTTAACATGTAGTGTTAGAAAAAGTATCCCTTTTTCACACTTAGTTTTGGATATAAAGTGAGCTTAATTATGCTAGTGTCATAATATGTTTTTCATATTCACATTAAGTTTATGGAACTTTTAAATAAAATGGACTTAATTATGCCTCATTTACGGTGTTGTAAAGTGTATCTTTACACTTTCACATTAATCTAGGGCTTTATTAATTCAAATCCAGGCCTAATTAAATGCAAATTATGATGGATAAAACCTAACATTCATAAATCTCATTACACAACACTTAACTTTTGAATATGTGTGTCCTAGATAGGTGAACTAGGACCCTTTCGCCATCCTCACTTAGTCATATGACCCTAATTTCGCATAACATTTCACCTTTTCCAATGTGTGTCCTAGGTAAGTGGCCTAGGACCCATTTTCCACATGGTGAATGGGTCCTCACTTAGACCCAGGACCCCTCTTTGAAATATGTTTTTGGTAGTATTTTAATGATTTCAAATCTATAATTCAATGTTGGTTTGTGATATTTTAATTCTTGGATTTAATGATAAGATATGTATAAATACAAGGTTGTTTCACATAGTTTCATCCTAGATATTCATAAGCAATCAAGAGTACTTTCATGAGAGCATTATAGGAGTATTCAAGAGCATTTTCAAGGCATTCAAGGGAATATTTCTAGAATAGTATTGCAGCAATCAAGAATTATTTCATGATGTATTGCAGCATGCATGTTGTTTGAGTTAATGTGGTGATGTAGCATTCAAGATCAAATCAAGCATATTCAAAGGCATTATCTCTAATCAAGGTTTGCGATCAAGATCTACATTCATTGAGGCCACTTCATGCAATTTTTTAGATTTGTACTCCAAGGTTTCAATTGAGGATTGGTGATCTGTATAGGATCTAGACTAAATTGCAGAATTGAATGCTTATTAATTTACAATGTTTATTCCAAGTTAATAACATCAAAATTAACTTATGGAAATAACAAAATGAAGGAATTAACAAACTAAGAGAAAGCGAGAGAGAAGAAGAGAAGTGCTAACAACGTTTGATAACGGAGTTCGTCACAAATGTGACTACGTCTCCGGGTCCACTCCAATAGAGAGACCGATCTGATTAACTCCAAAATTAATTACAAAAGCACCACAACCATTCTCCAAGCACTTCGACAGCATAACAGCGCTCTGGCATACAAGAATGACTTGAAAACTCTTCAACAAGACCTCTCTTTCGTCACCTTAGCATCAAGCCTTCATTACCTGAAAAAAACTTCCATTCAACTCTCACCTCACACCCCCTTTTTATACAAAGAATTAACCCAATTTGGCCCTTAACCAAAAGATTCACAATATTCCCCTTATCTCTCCAAATACATAAAAATCTCTCATATTTTTGCATAATATCTTGTAAATAACCACCTTATATCATATCTCCCTTATTAGGATTATTAAATAATCCTAATTAAGCCCTTCTACTTATTTCTTTCGGGCTTTTGTTTGTTTGTTTTATTTAAAATTTAGTTCATAGCCATTTGAAGGCTATTAGTTAGGTGGTTTACAATAGAAATAGCCTATTTTGCTAAGGCCTCGGGCTAGCTAATACAATAAAAGAAAATAGACACATCATTATATCAAATAGTATCGGTGGTGTGTTGGCCGGTTAAGATTTTGGTGGGCCGGCAGTTCCGGGTTCCACTCCCGGCCGCTGGCTTTTAAAAAGCCATTCGCTAATTATTAAATAACAAAATCAACCGCCGCACATATATAGTAAAGCGGACTCTATTTGGTCCAACGGTCGCACGCTTATCTCGGATGTGGGAGGTCGTTGGTTCGATTCTACGCAACAACTTTTTCTATTCAAAACAACCGAAGTTGGCCGTCCGTAGGGAAAACGGACAGGCCACGTGGCATGCCGAGGAGGTGCTACGTGGAAACATTTGATTCGTTGATAGAGATGACTGGATGTCGATGTGCCTGTCGATTAGACGATGACGTGGAACTGATGTGGCATGATGACGTGTCCACTGACGTGGCCTGCTGACTAGATGATGACGTGGCATGCTGACTGGACTGCCAACTGTGTTATGGACTGCTGACTGGATCTACTGACTGGTTGTACAGATGGCACGTGTCGCTATGAGATTGGTCCGTACAATGCCGACATGGAAGCCACATGTCAAATTTTGATTCGGCCACTTCACAGTCCGTACAGTACGGAATGCTAACGTCAGCATCCGTACGTTCCACCTAAAAAAGTCAACTACAAACTTTGACCGCTGATAAGTTGAGCATACGATGTCGGATTTCGACGAAACAAACACCATCAGAATCATCTTGACGAGCTCTTCGTGATGATGCTGGTTTCATTAATTTTTGACGACGCCATTTTTTTGCCTTCTGGATGCCCTTGATCCCAGTTTGACCCGAGGTTTGACTGGCCATAACTTGCACAAACGGACTCCTTTTCACTCCGTTCGAGTTGCGTTGGAATTAGGATGTTGAGCTCTTTCTGATGGTGCAGATTTTGGAGAAAAATGAGACACTTCAATTTTCACTAAAAAATGTCCACCGGATCAGGCCTCCCCACTGAAGACCTTTTGGACCTCCAAAAGTGACATTTACTCTGACATTAAGTGAGGACTTGGCCTCCCCACTTGCCCTGTATCCTCTGTACATCTGAATACCTGGCTCACAAGCACAATGAAGACTGCAACAATGTTGTTGAACATAAACATTATTCTATCACTTTCATAAGTGTCTACATCAAATGTCGTAGCCACTAACCAACAAAAATTGACTAGCATCAAGTTGAACATCAATGTAGAAATGAAAGAGAATAAATCAACAATATATCGATCCTTCACAATAGGAACATTTTTACCCAAGGATCCATCAATGCTTTCAAGCATCATTTTCTCATGCTGTACTACATGTACATCCTGCAACATCTGACCCTGGTTAGCTACTCCAAGTTCAAGTGTAGAACCACCTGTACTGACAGACATAAGAGTTAATTCCTTACTTGCATTAATTACCCTCTTTAACTACCCTGTGTTTGCAAAAGAACGATCAGTCTTAATCCTATGAGAATGTACAATATACTGTATGCCATCTTTAAACAAGTGATAATGATTCTTTTCCCTGTAGAAAATAGCTTTCCTGTCATAAAGATAAGGGCTACTAAGCACTATCCCACAAATATCCAGTGGAACCACATCAAACTGAACTTCATCCACAAACTTACTAGTGATTGTGAATCTTAAGGTGCATTGTTTTGTTACTTGCAACTTATCATTTTCACAAATCCAGCCTAGTGGATAAGGTTTCTTATGTTGTGTAGTTTTTAATCCCAAGTTCTTTACAATACTTTCTGAAATTAAATTCACTTGAGAACCACTATCTATGAGTGCATCAATTTTACTGTTCTTAGCAACAACCCTTAAATGAAAAAGCTCATTCCTCTTCACATCTTCAGAGAAATCATTAACTGTAGAAGTAGAAGCACAACTATGAACAGAAACACCAGAAATAGGAGCTTTACCTTTTAAACCCATAGCTGTTATCTTAGTCTCATCATCTGAATCTGAACCAAGATCCATAACAACATTCATGGCTTTCTCCTTACCCTTCTGTTTCTGATTACGTCTTTGAGCCCACTTAGGCTTCAATTCGGGATGTAACTTCCAACAATGATCTTCATCATGACCTTCCTTGTCACAATGAGTGCAAGAAAGTTTCTCATCCTTCTTAACTGTAGCTGCCTTCTTTCCTTTCCCTGTCTCTGCATTCTTAGAAGGTTTCTTTGCATCATTATCAAACTTATCAATAAAAGATCCTTTATCCCTTGACTCTAAGTGTGTAGCTTGAACAGACACTTCATCCAAATTACAAGGGTTCAATACCAAAATGGAATGCCTAAGGTAGGAATGCAAACCTCCTATGTACTTCAACAAAGTGTCCTGGGTATACAAAGGAACATTCAAAGCAATAGCCCTCTTCCTGAATTCATGGGTGTACTCTTGGACAATTTGACCTTTTCCTTCCCTAAACATTTGCCAGTCCATCATTAACTGCTGCATATGTCCTAAGGGATAAAACTGCTTCTTAAGTGCATTAATAAATTCTGCCCAAGTTAAACTGACTCTACCATGTTGTGAAACTTCTTCCTTAGACTTACTCTCCCACCAAGTTAAGGCTATACCTCCTAAACGAAGAGTAGCTAATTGGATCCTATCAACATCATCTAATAGGTTCTGGACTCTACAATAAACCTCAACTTGTTGAATCCAATCATCCAATTTTTTAGCATTAAGTTCTCCACAATATTTAGGCAAGTCAAATTTTACATCCAATTTGATTTTAGGTTTATACCCACTCTTGAAAGGATTAGAAGAAATAGAATGAGGAGAAGATGGAGAAGAAGGAGAAGAGGGAGGAGAAGAAGAAAAGGGGTGATTTGGTTGCTTGCCACCATCTCCATGTTGTTTCCCTTTCTTGTCTTTGCGATCTTCTTGCTTCGACGAACCTTCTTCACGTTCCTTCCATTCTTGTCTCTCCTGAAAAAGAATGTCCACCTTTGCCTTCATCTCGAGGAATGCTCTTCGGAATTCCTACTCACTAATTTCTTCAGGAACCTCCATTCCAGAAACTGACATCTTCGGAAATGTTTTACGCTTCCCGATCTTAGGATCAAAGTTTTCGAGTTTGCCTTCACCCTTCTGAATCCTCGATCTCATTAGCATTCAAAAATAAACTACAACAATAGTCAACTGAGCTCTGATACCAACTTGATCTGTATAGGATCTAGACTAAATTGTAGAATTGAATGCTTATTAATTTACAATGTTTATTCCAAGTTAATAACATCAAAATTAACTTATGGAAATAACAAAATGAAGGAATTAACAAACTGAGAGAAAGCGAGAGAGAAGAAGAGAAGTGCAAACAACGTTTGATAACAGAGTTTTTCACAAACGTGACTACGTCTCCAGGTCCACTCCAATAGAGAGACCGATCCGATTAACTCCAAAATTAATTACAATAGCACCACAACCAATCTCCAAGCACTTCGGCAGCATAACAGCGCTCTGGCATACAAGAATGACTTGAAAACTCTTCAAAAAGACCTCTCTTTCCTCACCTCAGCATCAAGCCTTCATTACCTGAAAAAAACTTCCATTCAACTCTCACCTCACACCCCCTTTTTATACAAAGAATTAACCCAATTTGGCCCTTAACCAAAAGATTCACAATATTCCTCTTATCTCTCCAAATACATAAAAATCTCTCATATTTTTGCATAATATCTTGTAAATAACACCTTATATCATATCTCCCTTATTAGGATTATTAAATAATCCTAATTAAGCCCTTCTACTTATTTCTTTCGGGCTTTTGTTTGTTTGTTTTATTTAAAATTTAGTTCATAGCCATTTGAAGGCTATTAGTTAGGTGGTTTACAATAGAAATAGCCTATTTTGTTAAGGCCTCAGGTTAGCTAATACAATAAAAGAAAACAAACACATCATTATATCAAATAGTATCGGTGGTGTGTTGGCCGGTTAGGACTTTGGTGGGCTGGCGGTTCCGGGTTCCACTCTCGGCCGCTGGCTTTTAAAAAGCCATTCGCCAATTATTAAATAACAAAATCAACCGCCGCACATATATAGTAAAGCGAACTCTGTTTGGTCCAAAGGTCGCGCGCTTATCTCGGATGTGGGAGGTCATTGGTTCGAGTCTACGTAACAACTTTTGCTATTCAAAACAACCGAAGTCGGTCATCCGCAGGGAAAACGGATAGGCCACGTGGCATGCCGAGGAGGTGCTACGTGGCAACATTTGATTCGCTGAAAGAGATGACTGGATGTCGACGTGCCTGTCGATTAGATGATGACGTGGAACTGACATGGCATGATGACGTGTCCACTGACGTGGCCTGCTGACTAGACGATGACATGGCATGCTGACTGGACTACCAACTGTGTTATGAACTACTGACTGGATCTGCTGACTGGTCGTACGGATGACACGTGTCACTATGTGATTGGTCCGTACAATGCCGACGTGGAAGCCACATGTCAGATTTTGATTTGGCCACTTCACAGTCCGTATAGTATGGAATGCTGACATCAGCATCCATACGTTCCACCTAAAAAAGTCAACTACAAACTTTGACCGCTGATAAGTTGAGCATATGATGTTGGATTTCAATGAAATGAACACTGTCAGAATCATCTTGACGAGCTCTTCGCGATGACGCCAGTTTCATTGATTTTTGACGATGCCATTTTTTTGCCTTTTGGATGCCCCTAATCCCAGTTTGACCCGAGGTTTGACTGGCCATAACTTGCACAAACAGACTCCTTTTCACTCCGTTCGAGTTGCATTGGAATCAGGACGCTGAGCTCTTTCTGATGGTGTAGATTCTGGAGAAAAATGAGACACTTCAATTTTCACTAAAAAATGTCCACCGGATCAATTGGTGACTTGCGACATTGCATATGTAATTCATCATTCCTTCATTCTTTTATTCATTTCAAATTTTAATTACCAAAATGGGGTTTGGCCAAGGAAAATCCTAATTCCCTAATAAACAACATTTTTCTCCCTTTGATGTGTGATTACAAGTTTTAGGTTGAAGATCTATTAGAGAGAAAAATTGGAGAAGGTTGCAAAGTTGTCAAAGTTGCAAGAAAACTTATCAAATCATGGAAACTAAGCTATATGATTTATTTATGGCTTTCAAACAGTGACCAAGTAGAATCTAGGAGTGTAGACATAAAAGAACATAACCTAGAAACAAATTTTCCAGAGCCCTAGCCAGGACCCATTCATGATAGGGTGAATGAGTCCCCATTAAGGTTTGAAAAAAACAACTTTGGTTAAAGGTACACATCATTTGACCCTCTCTAGATCTCCCTTTTGATTGTTGTATCAGTTAGATTTAATTTTTGTTCCTCGTTTGCATATTATAGCTTGCATATTGAATGAAATTAGGAGAAATAGGTGCATCATACATTTCATATCATCATACCCCTCCTATTTCCCTTTGTTTCATTTTGGTGAACCTCACTTTTAAGCATTGTAATTTTTTAATTTTGGGGTCCATTTTCATCCTAGATTTAGATCTTGCATTCACTGGCATTGAATTAGGTCTCATTTAGGGTGTCTAGTTTGCATCCAACTTTGCATTGCATCTAGGTTTTTAGGATACATTGTGTGCATTCTTTAAATCTGAAAATTTCCAAAAAAATAGTCATCTTGCATATCGATTACATCATATTAAAACTTACATTTGAAAACTGATACAAAATTGCATATCAAACTAGGTCTTCTAGGTTTTCATTTAATCATATTTTTCACTTGTATTTCACATTGAATTTTATAGAAAATCAAACTAAATCTTGCTATAACAAAACACAATCTGAAAACCACTAGAAAACACTTAAAAATCTATAAAAATCTATTTCAAAACCCTAATCTAGGACCCATTCGCCCAAGAGTGAATGAGTCCTTGATCAGGTCATAATCTAAATTTTTGGGCATTAAAATATCCATTTCTATACTTTTGTTTACTGCTTTCAGATTTGTGTTACTATTTGAAGAGTTTTTGTTTCGTCATTTTGATCATATCTAGCTTAATTTGGTAAAATTAGTGCATTATGTGATTTCAAAATTGAATTTACAAGAATTCATGTTTAAGTTTTTGCATAGTGTAATAAAAAATTAGCTTGTTTAGTTCATCTAAAAATTACATTTACATATTGCATTCTAGGTCATTGCATTGCACTTTACCTTCTTTCCATTTTGGGTTGGCATTGAGTTTGTGAAACTTGCATGAGCTTTACAACTTGGTTTATTATTATCAATACTATTGTAAGATGTATTTCGATACTCATGTCATCCCATGATACACCATTCATCATGAATCTTGGGTTTTCTAACTCTCTTTCTCATAGTGTTGGTAATCAACCCCCTATAGATCATAGCATGCATACTTCATTTCCCATGACTTTCATACCTACAACCAATGTGCATAATGTTAACAACACCATCCCTACCATGAATAGTTGTACTCAAGCTTTGGGGTATACTCAAAGCCAAGGTGGAACTTTAATTCCTCCTACAATACCCATTTCCATTCCTACATACACTAGTAGTTTTTGGAAAAAAATGACTGTGAGTAAAAAATTTAGTCACAACAACTAAAAATGACTAAATTCTACTATTTTTTTGCAACTCAACTATAAATGAGTAAATAAATGACTAATTTGGTTGTTGACTAAAAAATTATTTGGTCAGGCAAACAAAAATGACTAAATAGTTAGTCATTTATTTAGCAAATCATTTAAGGAATCAAGAATCAATAGCCCACCAAAATAATCTAATAAACATACTCTAAAAATTTCATCGAAATCTTATTTTCAGGCATAGCCCATCAAAAATGGAGTTTTCATTTTAATAAACATACTCTATAACCTTTGCTGAAACCTTATTTTCAGGTGCAACCCACCAAAATGGAGAAGTGTTTTGGTAAAGAATGACAAAGAATGGTAGGGAGATGTGTGTGACAAGAGGCATAGGATTCATTATTTCTCATCTCATTCCTACTCTACTCAACAAGGGTTACATTGTTTGTGTTATTGTTTGTAATCCAGGTATTTAATTGACATATATTTGCATATTATCAAATTCCTTCAAATTCTTTTGAAGTATCAATGTATCCTATATAGGGTTTAGAATGTATCCTAGATATAAGGTTTAGAATGATTTCTTTTAATTTTAAAAAAATAAAAATGATATATTTGTCTATGATTAGATAATGTGGAGATCTCCTAAATCTGCCCCAACTCACTGTCCTCTTTGGCACTATATTCATTACTCAGGTATGTGCAGGATCATGATGGACCAAAAAGTGGCAATATGATGGGTATATAGGGTATGTGGCTGAAGAATTTTTTTTTGCCCAAAATTGATGAAACAAAAAGGGTTTTTAAAGGAAATTCTTAGCTTTCCACCAATATAAATTATGCTTTACTTTGAATTTAATATATAATTATTATTTATTTTCTATTTGAATTATGACTAATGTCCTGATTGATAGGTTGATTGAAAAACATCTATAGCTTTCAAATGATATCACATTTTTTGAATCTGAAACATGTGTCACATTCTATGCTTCACATACAATAGGATTAAAAAGAAAAATGAATTTCATGAAGTTTTGACCAAGTTAAGGTGGTCGACATACAATTTTTATATTTTTTAAAAGTTGTAATAAAAAATCATAATTAATTATTTACGTGGAAAAAAATTACAAAAAATATGCATCACATTGGGGCATGAGTCCTCTACCTATATCTAAAATCTTATAAAAAAATATTATCATTTTATTGTGGTTAGGGTGGTCAGATAGACACCTACTTCTTATTTTTTCACTGACATTTAAGTACTACTGCATTGAAATTTCAAATTATCACCAAATAGATTTTATTCTTTTTAAAATAAACCTAGTAGTTTAGAAACTACATTCAATTTTCTATAGATTCTATTCTTACACATTTTTGAAATACTACATATAATTTATTCAAATTTTTACGTCAAGTTGCCTAACTCTGATTTTTCTAAATTTTTTGCCACTTAAGGGCCTTATTTTTCCATGATGATCCTACACATGCCCACTCCAGTTGCTAGGGTTTCACATGTGACATCTTTAATATCTTCATGATAGTGGCTTTTAAATAGATCTTAGTCTTTGCTTTTATCTTTATCATGGTAACCCTTGATTTCAATAATCCATCTTCAATCTCTTCTAAGAATGTTGTCTTAAGCTACACTGCCTGATATGCATATAAAGAAATTCCTTCATACCTAACATTGTTCCAAACCACCACTCACTACCTTGCTTAAAATTCTACCTCCATAAGCACAATAGCATATTTTAAAATCATGGTTTCCTATGATTGACCATTAAGGTGACTACTTTCATCAAGATACAATGAGATTTTTGTCTTCAAACTCAAAGCATTATGCAAGATAACATTGTGAATTATTTGTTTTGTAGGGTTTGATTTTCTTGTACATTTACTACTTTGCTAATTTCCTTTAAGACAAGATATTGCACCCTCAACTACAATCTCAAACAAATCACACATTGTCACTTAAAGATTCCTTTCATGAGCATCCTTCTATAAAATCAAACTATGCTCTATAGACTACCTACTTACTTACTACAAGGGACTCATTTTTTCATGGTATTGTGGGTCTTAAGATCCTTCAAACTTATTGTCACTACTTCATAGTCGACAAAGTATTATTCAATATTCTCCCATCTTTGATGAGTCTCAAAACACTACTCAAACATGCAATCCACTATCTCTATTATGCAATGGCTAAGAAGAAACATTGAACTTGTGATTACCACTGTTACTTCATTTTTATAGTCATTCCTTGATTGCATTTTCCTTATCTAACATTGTCAATAACATTTGAAAAACCCTTAAGGTCAGTAAGGGGCTAAGGAAACTCACTGTTAAAATCTCCACTTTACTATGCAAGGTTTGGGCTTTATTATCTTGTCATTGCTAAGCCTCTTTTTGACTGTCACACCTCAAGTGACTGTCATTATTCTTACCTATTGATCATCAAAGCTTGTGCCTCTCTGAAAATCTTATGTGAAATTCACCGAGTGGGGGACTGATTTGCGCCTCACTGAATACATCTAGGATTTTTATAGAAAGCCGAATCTTCTCTGAGTTTTGGAGAAAGAGGGTAGAAGGAAACTTAAATATAAAACATAAAAATGGTGATGCACCAAATCTTTTACAACATTTCAAACCTGATTCTCTTTTATGAATGATATATTAGACACAAAATTCCATAACCCTTCATTGTTGGGAAGAGAATGAACAACAAAGGCTAAATACAAGCATAGTGCAGTCTTTCAAATCTCCCTGTGAGAAGTGTTCATTAAGGTATGATCAAGCATAAAGATTCCCAAGGTTAACAAAAAAATATTTACAAATTTCATAAACTCTTCCTCTTTTTACAACATAATATGAAGAAATAGTAACCCTTAAATAAAATGAAAATTTTCAATAGACATAATCCAATTTCCACATGTTATTATCATACCACATAAGCCTACAACATGGAAATAAACTACTCAAACTACTTGAATTCAACTTAACAAAGTGTTTCATTATGAACGAAAGCATAAAGAAGGAACTTGATAAAGGCCATAATGTGCATAGTCTCAAAGATTTCTTCTAAATAGTTTGTGATTAAATATCAAATGAACTTTAAAACAAAGGTCAGATGTGAATCCGATAATAGTTTGGCTAAAACAATATAACATACTAGAGAAAAGTAGTGTTCTACCAATTTTACTTCTAAAAATATATCTATCTCTAAGGAAAACTAAAAGAACTTTTTTTTTTGAAAAAAGAAACTTGAACCCCTTTCTTCAGTCACCGCCTCTCATTTATAGTTGAAAAGAGAGAGAATTGTTGCCACATTCCAGAAGTAAATACTACTAGATGTTGGCATCTAATAGCTCACAATCTTATTGTAGATCTCTTGTTAGGTCACAACAATATTTTCTCATTAATTACCAACTACCACATTAATTCCCTTTAGATATTTAGTGAAGATTGTTATCTAAAAGACAATCAAATCCTAGAAAATAGCTTAGCAAAAGTTTTCTTGACCAATCACATAGCTCGATAGCACTGACTCAAAGTTTCCAACATGCTTTGACAAACTCCAAAAAAAATCACTTCTAAAAGTGAAAAATTCCTGTAGTGAAGAGATGACATGTTGAGCGAGCGAAGATTCTTAGGTTTATGAAAATATCTCTTGAGAAAATCTCTACCGATCTGACACATGTTCCAACTTCCTTTTGAAAGGAATATGATAATCAAAAGCCACGTAGGCACCATGTGGTGGATTGCATGCCTTTCAAAACCACTTTTACTTTGAGAATAGATTCATCTCGAAGCCAAAAACATATAAAATCCAAAAAACAAAAAATAATTAAGGAAAAAATTGCTTCACGGTTCTGGTGACTCATAGGGGACCTTCACTTGCAGAGGCACAAACCTAGGGCTCTAGAAATTCTAGGAGTTAGAGGAAGGTGGAATGCTACACTTCCCATTCCAAATCAATCACTTGGACAAGAGCACAGATGAGCTTGTATTCTTGGTCTAGAAGAATTCCTTGAAGGAAACAACTCCCCATGTTGCTAAAACTACCCCAATGTGATAATAGAGATGAGAAAGAGGAGAGATCTCATGCTCGATTTCATCAACGATGGGTGTCATGCTTGAACCAGGGATTTCTATAGAAGTCTGGACCTTATGTCTGATTGCATCTATAAGCTTCTCAATTGATAGCACATCTCCATCTGGTGAGAAAAAGGGAGGCAAACCGTAGCTAATCAGAACACAAAAATCTTTCTAGATTTCATCATCCCTTTTGTTCAACACTGCCTACCATTCCTCACATCTTCCTATGATATTGTGGTAGTTGATGATCTCATTTTCTTTGTTGGGGGAAACCCTTTGATCCAGAATCCCTGCACCTTTTAGAGCCTCATTAGTGGCCACACACAATTTGGAAATCAGGCTTTGTGATTCCACTCTTAGGGAGCATATACCTATAGAATCTGGTTAGCTAGTGGGCCAACCTTTCCATTTAATTCTTGAACATCCCTTAAGAACTATAGTGCTAGCCTGAGAATGGAAACCGCAACTATGATCCTTTTGTAGTGTGTAGATATTAAATTATTTAATATTGGGAGGGTCCCAAACCCTTGTGTAGTAGTTAAATCTTGATGGAACTGAGCCTCTCTCATTGTTGCATTCTCCTCCATTTGATTCTTCTCTCAAAGGGCATTGGATAGCTCAGAGTTCAATATTCCAATCTCTTGGTCACAAGCCTATAGAGAGGACATGATCTCTTGTCTTTACCTTTCTACTTCCACTCAGGCCTTCTGTAGATCATTGGAAGCTTGAGATCAAACACTGTCCAACTCTCTCTTTTTGTTTTCTTGAGTACATTTGTACTCCACATTTGTTTGGAGGTTAGTACCAAGCTCAACTCTCAACTTTTAAATTTTAGCATACAACCGATCTTGTTCACCTTGGGCCTCTTTGAGCAACTTAGTTGCTTCTCCTTGCTGACTTTGTATCTATCTTATGCGAGCCATTTCGACATCCCTTGCCTTGATCTATGTCTACAACATGTTCACTATTTCCTTTACATTCATCAACTTGGCCTTTTTCTTCTTCAATTTCATGTCCAACCTTTCATAATCCACATATACCACCTTCTAGTTGACCTTAGCTAGGACCACTTTTTCATGCAGGTGAGTTTCATTTAAATCCAGACCCATGGTTCTGATGTCATAATCCTCCATCTATATTTGTCCCTCGAGCTTGGAAATGAGTGACTTCATGGTAGGGATCAACAGAGAATTTCACTCTTCATTGAAGAAAGCTTCAATCTTCTTTGTAGTTGGTAGTGCGACATTCTTTAACAACCATTTTTTCTTTCTAACATGTCAAGCCTGCTTGGTTGCATCAAAATTCTCTTGGAGACTCTAAGGGATATCAATGCTTTGTGCAGCAATGGAAGAACCTAGAGGAAGACCAAAAAGGGTGACAGAATGAGAAACCTCATATGTATGAGCATGCAGGGAGGAAAAAGGGAGTGTTATCATAGAAAATAGTGGGATACTGAATTTAGATTGGGCAAGGGAAAAACTAGTCATAGTGGAAAAAGACACGAGCGAAAGGAGAGATGTTTTCCTAGAAGCTGATGGACTGGGAGTAATGGGCAACATGGATGTTTTAGCTCTTTCAATGGGGGCCCTTAATAGGGTGATTAAAGAATCAATAGTAGCCAAAGCAGATGTTGCTCACTCGATGCACGGTGTTGCCTCACAAGGTTCATTAAAAATGGTAGGGGGTGTATTCAGGACCAAAATATCAGAGTCTGTGGATGGAGGAATCTTCTCCATAGTTGGGGGAAAATGAGTAACTAGAGATGCAGAGGCAGGAAGAAGAGAGGGAGTAAAACTTTCCTAGGCCACAACAATCAAAATATTTTGTAGAATAGAATCCTCTTCTTCTCCTCCTCGGGTTGATGCATTGGGTCTTCCTAGATCTTGGACTCATATCCTCTTCCTATGATTGGAACTAGTACATTCTTACCCTTTGGTGGTTGATCCCACTGAAATTTGGCCTTTGATAACCATGGCAAACCTTCTTGGGGATCATCGAGCTCCTTTTCCTTTACTTTGGCCACTAGTGGAGGATGTGACTTGTGAGTCCTTTTGCTTCAACCTTTTTCTTTTGTCTAATTCTTGGGGCTAGGAAACATGGTGCAGAAGCTGCTCCTATTCAATCTCATGACTTGTATCTAGAGTGTTGTTGTTGGTATTGGCCTCTTCTTCATAAGTCTCTTCAAACCTTTCATCATGTGGTTGAAAAATCTTTGAACAGGGCATTGAGGCACCCCATCTCCTATTGGAACCTCCAAAAATATGCCTTCTTCCTTTCCAACCATCCCTTGCATTTTAATTATGTGTTGAGAGATTTACCCATCAGGAGGTTCTTCTGATATTCTAGCTACACTAGATAGAAATTAAGCCATTTTGGTCATTTGAATGGTATGCAAGCCAAGTCAATGTATAATTCTAGCATTTCCTGAGTTGAATTCTTCCTTGACTCAAAATATTCCCAACTCTCATGTGTCAAATTCGGGAGGTGCTTAGCCAAATTGTAGTCCCATGTGTCACAAATTAGAACCAAACCTAAGGACACTAGTTTATTTGTAAGTTCACCATCCACCTTCCACCTTCTCAGTGTTACCTAATTGTTGGCAATGTTGAGGGGGATCGAGTATAACATTTTCTTATTCCTCTTGGTGTCATACATATTGTCAAAAAGGGTTTCTTTTCGGCATGCCTCCAAAGTGAAAACTCTATTTGTTACAAATTTGGGGAGTCTGAAAGGCTCCCCGGTGAAACCATGGAATTGGAGAAAAGTAAAATCTTCACCCAAGAAATAATCCATCGGTTTCAATGGAATTTTCATCCAATGCAAGATCTCAGGAGAAAAATAGCCCACAAGGCATGGGAGAAAATCTTGAAGTACTGACCTCATGAAATAATCCACAAACCAATAGTAATTGCATGTTCTTAATAGTACATAAGTCCACATAGAAACCAGTTGATAGAAGCCATTTACATCAAGTCTAGACACTGGAAAACTTCTCTCCAACAACTCAAAATTTTGATGCAAAATCGAGTGGGCCAAGAAAGAAGAATACTTGAATTTATACTCAGTATCATAGGTCTTCAATTGCTCTAGCATCCCTTTGGCTATTGCATCAACAAAGTCAATACTTCTAAATTTTCTCCCTTTTAAACATGAAAGTTAGGCCCATCTAGAAGGGATGGACATCCTCATCATCATCAAGGACATAAATCTAGGCTAGCATTGAGAAGATAGACTACGTGTCCTTTTTGAACTTTTTGCATGCAAGGGGAAAAGAAAAGTGATTTCTCTCTAGTCTTTCCTTCATTTCTTCCTAATAAAAGTTTCCTTTCTTGGTTCTGTCCTCCCAAAAAAATTCCATCATTTCTTCATCAAAGTGTTGGGAACCCCAAGTTTGAGGGATACACAACATATCCCTTATGGCCATTGCAAAAATTGTAAATTTGATCCTATTGCCAGCCATAACTCATGTCACCTTGTTGAATCTCTTGGGACATGTGTCAACCAACTCTAGGAATGGGTGTACAATAGGTATCATGAACTATGGAAAACCACAATTCTAGAGCCAAGGCACAAAACCTTCAAACAACCCATGGTCTATCATTCTTTGGAGTGCCCCCTCCCTAAGGTTTTTAGGGTTAGCCACCAATTTTGGGTCAAAAATGTTGTTAGCAAAGTCCTGCACTACCTCTCTTATGATTCGATTATCTAGTTGCATTGATTTACAAAATTCAAATAGTAATTATTTTGGTGTTGGGTTGTTTGCAAATGAATTCCTCCCAAAGATATCGACATAACCTAGCCTTTTAGATTAGGCTCCAACCTTTCTACCAGACATTGATGGCTTCACCATGGTTGTGTCAAGAAGTTGCAAAGAGTTTCTTCAACAAAAAAACCACTTTCTTTTTCGCTACTTAGAAAAATCTTCCTTTTGGGTGTAGTTAATTCCTTCACACATACATGCAATTAATGCTCTTTCATTAATGCTAGTCTATTAAATGTTTCCACCGAGGCAATATGTGTGGATTTGGGATCCATATCCCTTGGGAATGCCAAAAATGCCACACAAATGGAGTTAGTACATTCTCCCTACAACCTCTTTTATAAAAATCTCATTGCATTGGGAGGTGTGATTTTAGCTATGAGAAATGTGCTTTAGTAGTGCAAAGGTACCTTTGAAAATATGCACCTATTTAATTTTTTAGAACTTAACGCATTAATTCATGCCTTTTCACATAAGCAAGATAGCTGGTGTTGATGATGGAAAAGGACACATGTCAATGATCAGCATATGAGAGTATTTACTTCCAACACCCAAATTTATTTCTTAGGACCTCTTGTCAAATTTTTCATATGATTCATCTCCTACCCTTCAGCTACTTTGGTATTTTCTCCATTTTTGTCTAGCCAAAAATGGAATTCCATTGGTTGGGTTTTCCAGCATATCTTTTCTATATATAGCTATGCCACCTTATTGTAATATTCATTCAAAAGAAATATTTTAAGTTTAGCAAGCTTTTCCTGCTATCTCCCATTCTGCTCGCTTATGTTGCTTTGACATAATGTCAACTATCCTAGGCACTCCTATTCGGCTTCTACCATAAAGGCCACAATAATAATTTGTGGGGGAGATCACCTGTGACAAAATTAAGTGTATAATGAAGAAGGGTGACTGCCTCATTCTCGTTGCATTCCAATGGGTAGTCAACTTCGACTACCTTGAGGATGAGAACCAATTGAGAAGCAAGTGCAACGTTTCTTCTCACTCCGTTGCCTCCTTGCTTGACCTGAACATTTCCAAGCCCATAATAATTGAGTTGTGCTACTAGATGTTCAACTCCATCCTACTAGAAGGGCTCAATGAAATTGTGCAAGTGGCTATCCCTGGGTCGGCATTCTGAGCAACATGGATATCTGTAGGCATGTTGATTATGGGATAGATGTAGCTTGGCTTCCTTTCTTTATCGACTTCTATTCCATGGACCTTGAAAGCCATCATTCATCATCTCTACTAGTGGCCACCTTCTTGTTGTAGTATTACGACATGGAACATGTTTTTGGGCTCGACTGGAAGAAATAGTTTGAATTTCTAGTGTATAGACATGACAAGGAGAACTAAGGCCAGTGTTGTGATGATCCCACATGTGTTGTGTGTTCAACCCCCTTTTTCTCCTGGTCCAAAGAAGAAGAGAAGAAGAATAAACTGATGAAGAAGAAGGAAAACCTAATGATGAGCTGCTTTGACTACTTTAAAATGGTTTGAGGATTAGCTTTACTATTTTTTGCACGTTTCCTCCTTTTTTCTTCTTTTTTCTTTGTGACTCTTTTTGGGATTTCTCGAGAGATATTCATGTTTAAATATGAGCCTTGGGAATGTATTGCATTATAAATACGTATGGTACACTTTTCTACATTTATGTTTTTCTCATGGCTTATTCTCAAAACTAAAACATATTTACAAAAAAAATTACATATGGTACATAACTGTGAATTTTTTTAAAGAACTATGTATTTAATGGAACAATTTTAGATAAATACCATTCAATAGTATATCAAAAGCATTACCTTCCATATCTTCAAGCTCGTACGCATTTTTTTCTTTGCACTCGTTGAGTTGGAAGGGTCCCTTCCATAGCACTTCAAATTTTGTGTGTTGCCCTGGTTTTGCAGTTCACTCATCATACTTTAGTACCAAGCTCTCTTCCCTAAAATCTAGGTTGGAGGTATTTTTATCGAACCACCACTTCACTATCTGTTGGCGAACGATCATGGCTCCATCATATTTTTCTTTTTCTTCCTCGAGTTTGAGGAGTATTGCTAACCTTACTTCCATCCCACTGCTTTCTTCAACCTCTAGGGCTTTCAGTAGTTGCAAGGAAGGGATTTCTATGGGAATAGGTAAAATTACCTCTCTTACATATACTAGTTCATAAGGAGAGGCCTTCAGGATCTATTTGGGTGTAATCCAATCTTCCCATAGAGCAGCTCGCTAGTGCTTGTGCCAATCCCTTTGTTGCTCTGACCCAATGCACTTGATTAACCTAATTAAGTTTTTTTTGGTCGACTCCGCTAACCCATTTCCTTGTGGGTGGTATTTTGATGAAGTTTTAAGGTAAACCCCATGTTTGATAACAAAATATGACATCCCTAATCCTAAAAAATCCTGAGCATTATTAGATATGATGGTTTTTGGTGAACCAAATCTAGTTACCAACTCTTTAAGGAAATTGACGATCTCGCCCTCTATAGCATTTTTTATGGCAACAACTTCCATCCACCTTGTGAAGTAATTGGCCACCATAAGGATCCACTTATGGCCAACACTGGAAATAGGATTTATCATTCTGATGAAATCGAAACCCCATTGAGCAAAGGCTACCTTAGTTACAATTGGGCTCAAAGGAAAAGTGGAATTCTTTCTCTTACCAACAAAATATTGGTACTAAGTACACTTTTGCACCAAATTTTGCACTTTAGAAAACATAGAGGGCCAATAATGCCAGAAATTTCTTAAAAGTATCCTATTGCTCTCTATCTCCAAAGATTTACTAAATCACTGTGACTATTAAAATGCCAATCTAGAGAATGGGATATTGTAAAATGCAAGAATCTAATCCTATGTAATGATTGTTAAATGATATGCTGATGATACTGTGGATGACATTGACATGAAAATGATAAAAGCAACTACTATAAAGTAAGATGCAGCTAAACGAAAAGCCATGATTATGATTGCTATTCTAAAATGATTTGCTATTGCTATTGCTCAAATGCTATTTCTACAGAGTAAGATTGCACAAAGCTCGAATCCATTTCCTATGGAAAGAAGTTGTATTTATAGATTCCCAGTAGCATATTTGTGATGTGACAAAAAGTAAGGGTCTGGATTTGATTTGAAAGATTCAATGGTGAAAGATGAAGAAGCCTAAGATGATTATGGAGAATGTTCCTCCCCACAAAAAAAATCAGCCAAAAGGATAGGAAGAATCAATGGAAGAAGATGAAGTTTTCTTGTAATTTGTCTCAAATTTGTCTCCAAATTTGTCCGTGAAGGCTGAGTTGAATTAATTGGATATGAAATATCTAATTTTGTTGGTGGATATGATGAGTGAAAAGAGGAAATAGCTGTAGAAATATGCTTTAATTAAATATTTGGATTTATTCAAATTAGTTAAAGAGGATATTTAATTTAATAAAACAAAGTATGTGAACTTGTTTATTTAATTTAGATGAAATAAAATAGATAATTAAATAAAACAAGGTATTTGAATTTGTTTATTTAATTAAGAGGAAACAATATGATAAAGATAGAAGAATTAAATGTGAACTATATAAATAAATATTTCCATTTATTTATAGGTAGATGAATTAAAGGAGTCAATTAATCAAATAAATTGTATTTAATTAATTAGATTATCCGACCATTTTTAGGTGTATACATTTTGCCCCTCTTTGGAGTGATGTGTTTACGCATTGCTTCAAAGAAAATTTTGTTACTGCTGCTAGTATTGACAAAAATAATTTTTAGTATGCCCCAGACGTTGATTTTCAGGTGATGATGGATATATGCCCTCTTGGGAGATAAATTGATGAATTTTTTTTTTTTGGATTTTTTCAAATTTTAATGATTTCTGATTATTTATCTCTGGATAAAGAATACTGATTTTGTAAGTTGATTAAATGTTGTCATGCTTTTCCTCCTTATGTTTGATGATTTTTGATCATGTCAGCTTTTGATTTGATATTGATTGATGTTCCTAATAGATTAGAAGATTATTGATCTCATGATAGGTGAGATTCAATGATTGATTGATTGATTGACCTTATGATAGTTGAGGATCAATAATAGATTAATGTTTGACCTTATGATAGGCAAGGATCAATGATATATTGATTGATTGACCTCATGATAGGTGAGGTTCATTGATAGTTGCTCACGAGATTTGATCAAAGTCTCAAAAGAGCCAATTAGATTGATAGGTTGATTTATTTTTGATTGATTGATAATATTGTTGATTTGTGATATGTTATGATCATAGGAGGATTTTAGAGTTCTTCCCAAAGATGTGGGACATGATTCCACATCTGGTGTAGGCTAATATAGATATCATCAGTTGGTGTGGTTTATCAACTTTGATTGATATGCCCCAGTATAGGATTGATTAATGTACTGAAACTTGATGATGTACACTTATTCAGTCAGAGATTTTATGATTGCTCTATCATGTTTTTGATTCACCAGTCTTGGAAAATCTATAATGTAGATGCAAAACTAATATTAATGCAATCTAATTTAACCATGCAAATCTACATATGCAAATGTTGTCATCTTAATAGTCCATTTATCATGCTTTTATCATCATTGACCCTTTAAAATGTTGAAAGTGAGTACAAGAAATGATGGTATGAGTTAGACCATGATAACATGAGTACTACTTTCATGATTTTTGATATTGCAAGTGAACACAAGCATCTAGGTATAATTAAATCGAGATGACCTAAGAATTTCTTGCATAAACAGACAAGAATCGATCATTTTGCTATGTGAATTCAGAATGTCATCAGTGATACTTGGTAGAGCACGTCTCATGACAATTCACACAATAATAATGTTCAACTCACAGACAACTGACAAATAAAATACCATTCTCCTTCCTAGCTTCTCTAGTTCAATACATCATCTATTTGCTTCAAAGAAATGATAACAAAAATCAAAGTACAACATTTGAACATTCAAGCTAAAGCAATAAAATCATGATTCAAAATAATACCATCCATCTAAAGTTGTTTTGATTTATTTGGTTTAAGCTATTTGATATGGATGGTTGATTTTTTGAAATGTTTTGATGTTTGACATATGTTCAATGTTGAGTTTCATTATGATCATTGTGTTTGCTTCATTGTCATACTATTGTTTGTCCATTTAATTAAGGTCAAATTTTATTGCCCCCAGTGAGTTCTAGATTTTTCCCCCAAGCTAGGGTGAGACACGTCCACATTGCTAGGATATGTACATGAGATTTTCTTTTCAATGATAGCCAGAATGATGGCAAAAGTGAATGGCCAAGACATGCATCTAATAGATGGAAAGGCTAGTTTAAATCACAAGTAGCACCTATTTCTAGGTTTTCACTATGTGTTTTTATTGCAATTTTTTAGATTTTATGATTTTTTTTCATATTTTCCTCTTTTCTTGATTTTTTTTTGTATTTTGCAAATTTTTTTTATTTTTTTGTATTTTTTTGTCACCAAGACACCTATTTTCTAGGTTTTCATCAAGGCGACCATTTTCCCATGCACTAGTTGATTTAGGTATAGAATTTCTTGAGATGGAGATTGTTGATAGGTTCATCGAACAAATCCCCTTCAAGTGTAGATAGTTTATAGGCTCTAGATCCATAAACTGATATGATAACAAAGGGACCTAGCCAGTTAGGTTCAAATTTACCTTTCTTTTCTCTATCCTGTTGATTTCGAGGGTTTTCCTTTAGGACCAAGTCACCAACCTGAAATAATCTAGGTTTTACCTTGTAATTGTAGCTCTTGGACATTCTCTATTGATATTCCTTCAAATGGTTCACAGCTTGTTGATGACGTTCATCCAATAGTTCCAGCTCTTGAATTCTAAACACTCTATAATCCTCATCTGAGATAATTCCCTTTAGTGACACATGGAGTGATGGTATCTCAGCCTCAATAGGTAGTATGACCTCTAATCCATATACCAAGGCATAAGGTGTAGCTCCTATAGGTTGTTTGATGTTGGCTCAGTATCCCTAGAGAGCAATATTTAATTGAACATGCCAATCAAGTCCAACATCATTGAAAGTATTCTTCAGGATTTTTAGAATAGTTTTGTTTGAGGCCTATGCTTAGCCATTTCCTTGAGGATAGTATGGTGTTGAAAAATGATGTTGGATATGAAACCTCTCACATAGTTCCTAAACATCCCGATTCTTAAAAGTTCTATCATTGTCTATGACAATAGATTGAGGGATACCATATTGAAAAATGAGGTAATTCAGTATGAAAGAAGAAATCTATTTTCTAGTGATTGTTTTCAAGGGAACAACTTCTATCCATTTTGTAAAGTATTTCGTAGTTATTATTATAAATTTGTGTCCATTGGATGATGATGGATTAATCTTTCCTACCAGGTCTAGTCCCCACTGACAAAAAGGTCATGTTGAAGTGAACGGTTGCAATTCTTGCACTGGTGTATGGATTAGGTTACCATGGATTTGAAATTTCTAGCACTTTTTAACAAACAGAAAGGACTCCTCCATATTCGGCTAGTAATACCCCAAATGAAGGAGTTTCTTCACTAGGGTTAGTCCACTTGAATGAGTTCCACAAATACCTTCATGAACCTCACGTAAATTTGTCTCAAACTCATTATGTTCTAGACACCGAAGGACAGTACCATCTAGACCTCAATAGTAAAGTATGTCATGCGGTTTGGCGAAGGAAGTTGTGTTTCTAGTTTCTAGAAAGATCTAGAGGAAGGATATTGTCTTTTAGGTAAGCATAGGTCTTTCCATAAATTAAGGATTCAACATCAACTAAATGGAATATGGTTTGAGATTCAATATTATCATAAGAAAGGTTAGACACTTGTTTCACCATAAACTCATAATGACCTCGCTTTTCTGGCATTTGTAAGAGAGAAGCAATTGTCGCCATGGAATTAGCAGCCTTTTTTTCTGTCCTTGGAAACTATTCAAACTTGATAGCTACAAAGTACTTTTTGAAATCATCTACCATTTTCTTATACGGCATCAACTTCTCATCTTTGGTTTGATATTCATCATTTACCTGATAAATGACTAGTTGTGAATCTCTATATACTTGTAGCTCTATGATCTTATATTCAACTACCACTTTGGTGCCAATGATTAATGCCTCATATTTAGCTATGTTATTTGTACATGGAAACATGAGTCTATAGGACTTTGGGATGGTATGTCCTTGAGGTGTAACAAACATAATTCCTGCACCTAACCCACGTTGTGTGTAGGACCCACCAAAATAAAACCTCCATTATTGTGTTGTCATTGTAAGAATGTCTACATCACTTAATGTTCATTGGATGATCATCTAGTAATGGAACTTCATCTAACTGATTGGCTATCACTTGACCCTTGATGGTTGTTCAATGAACATACTAGATATCAAATTCACTCAAGACCATGACCCACTTGGCTAGTCTTCTTGTTAGAGAATCCTTGTTGAGTAAATACTTTAATGGATCAATCTTCACTACGAGTTTGACTGTGTGGGTTAACATGTAATTCCACAATTTTTGGGAAGCAAATACCACCACCAAACAAGCTTTTTCAATGAAGGTGTAATTTATCTTATAACCATTCAGAGTCCTACTGATATAATAGACAGCTTGTTTCTTTCCCATAGGATCTTCCTGTGCTAATAAAGCACCCAAAGAAATATCAATAGTTGCAATGTATAGTAATAATGGTTTGTCTTCTGTAGGTGGCATTAGTATGGGTGGTGACATCAAATATTGCTTTATTTGATTGAAATTTGTTTCACACCCTTGATCCCATTTGAAAGAGACATTCTTATGTAGAAAATGATTGAATGGTTGACTTTTGTCTGCTAATTGGGAGATAAATCTCCTAGTTGATTGTAGCCTTCCTTATAGAGATTGTAGTTGACTGATATTCTTTGGTGGTGACATTTCCATTATGGCCTTAACCTTGGTGGGATCCACTTTGATACCATTCTCTAAAACTATGCAGCCTAGAAGCTTTGCTAATGTAACGCCGAACACATATTTCTTAGGATTTAATTTGGCATTGAACTCTAATATAGTAAAGATTTTATCCAGAATCTCTAAATGTCCTTCTCTAGTATATGACTTTTCTAATATATCATCCATGTAATCTTCCATAAAGGTATGCATCATGACATGGAAAATGGTGGTCATTTCTCACTAATATGTAGCTCCTACATTTTTCAAACAAAAAGGCTTGACATTCTAGAAAAATTTTCCCCATGGACACATGAATGTTGTCTTCTCATGATCTTCTGGCACTATCTTGATTTGGTTGTAACCTGAGAAGCCATCCATTAGTGATAACATGGCATGTCCTTCTGTTAAGTCGACAATAATGCCAATGTTTGGAAAAGGAAAATCATCCTTTGGACATGCCTTGTTGAGATCTCTGAAGTTAGTACATATTGTGATACTATTATCTAGTTTAGAAATAGGTACAATATTAGAAATCTACTCAACGTAATCAATAGATCTAATGAATCCTACATCTAACAACTTTTTCAACTTGACCTTTACAAATGAGGTGATATGCGTATGCATTTTCCCTAGTTTTTGTTTCACAGGTTTTATTCCAGATGGTAGAGATAAATGATGCATTAGAAGATTTGGGTCTAAACCTGGCATATCAGAGTAAGACCAAGCAAATTTAGTGCATCTTTCTTCAAAGAACTTGGTGAATTCAGGATTTTCTTGTTCAGTCATAGACGCTGCCAAATGTAGAGTCTTTTCTTTTTCTGTTCTTCCAATATTGATAGACTATATAGGCTCCACCAATACTAATGAAATTTCATGATAGTGTTTTGGAAGGGTGTCAAATATCCCATATTTTGGTGACTCATAGAGGTTTTCACCATTAGATGCATTCTTTATTTGTACTTTTTCAAGATCTAATGCTGCCATTAAATGGTTTTCACCATTAGATCCATTATTCTTGTTTTCAATTTTGTAACTGAAAGATTTGACACCCTCCTGACCCGAAGCGTCATTATGAGAATTATGATTAGAACTTGTGTTAGGTTCATCACAACAAAGGAAATTTATGATAGCATCATCATTTGCAAAGATAAGAAAATTGATAAGTTCAGTTGGTTCCCAATTGATAAGTTCAAGATGCATTAAGGGTAAAAGGTCATCAGATTGGCTAAGGTCAATGGTAGTAAGGGTTCTGATAGCAATGTTGTCAAAGTTGTCATTGGTGATGTAAAGGTTTATGATATTACTCTCCTCCAAGTCATCTATCTCACTCAATATAAGTCCATCCTCACGTGTGGGTGCATAATCTTTTACGACATCAATTGTTATGTCCTTGTATGATGCTTCTAATAAAGAATCCCACTCATACTCATTATAATTTGTTCCAGAGCTATCCTACATTTGAAGGATTCTTTCAACAAATCTATGAGTGTTTTCTTCTTTTTATTCCCTTGTATAACCCAATCCTATTTTTTCTTTTGACTGAAGTGTGAGAGATTGAGTGGGTTCTACAATGCCATCTTTTCTTTTGCCAATAGGTCCTTGTCCTTCATACCCCATTTTTTCTAATATTTTTTTCCCTTTCCATATTGATCTGTCTTTATGTTGATAGTTGTCAATGTATATACTTCATCATCTTTGTAGAGCCAATTGAGGATGGCCTTATCTTCAAATTTGTCTTCTAATGTACCTACCTTTACAAATCTATCATCCAAAACCATGGTAGGTTGTGATGATTGTTGTGTTAATGTTGATGGTTGTCCATATGATCTTGGAGATGGTAGCAGCTATGAAAGACATAGAGATTTCCCAATGGATTACTCTCCCATGCCTTTGTTTGTTAACTAGATCTTTTCTTTGAATTTTTGTGATAGAGATTCTAGTTGATCTTCATTTTTTGATGGAGTATAATCAACAATATTTGAATCTTTTGACTGGTCCTTTTTCTCAACCCATTTAGATATCATGTTTAGTTTCCTTTCACTATTGGATGAACTAGAAGTGTTTTATTCCCTATTATAGGGCACAAAAGTGTCTTGAGCTATTTTAAGCATGCTACAATATTGGGGATTGTTGTAGTTAGCTAAAATAGTGATTTCTTGTCCATTGACATGAAACTTTAAGCATTGATGATAAGTTGATGGTATTGCTTGCATTTCATGAATCCATGGATGTACCAAGAGTATATTATAAGTCAAATCTTTTTCTAACACTTGGAAAACTATATTCTTCACAATTGGTCCCACTTGAATAGGCAACACAATCAATCCTTCGGAGGATCTCTCTTCTTCGTCATAGGCTTTTATTATGATTTTCCTTTTGAAATCAATAGAATTATCAAAATATCCTAGTGCATGGATCAGTTTAAAAGTGCAAATTTTTAAACCAGCTCCACCATCTATTAAGACATGTTTTACTCGATGTTTGTGGATTAATACTTTGATGTGAAGTGTGACATTGTGGAGATGAGTAAGTGATACACCATCTTGTTTGGAAAATTATAGGTAGTGAGGCATGGTTAAGTTTCCCACCATAGCCTGGAATTGGAAAACATCTAGATTATTGGGTATTGTGGTGGCCACAAGAGCTTGTTCCAAAACTTCCTTATGAGATGGTGAGATTTTAAGGACTTCTAAAATTGATATTTATGCTGGTATTTTCTATAGTTGGTCAACTATGTTGTACTGATTTGAAGGGGCAACAGTGGTTTTAGATGAAACACCTTTCAATATTACCTTGGATTGCCCCCTTGTTGTTACATTGACTAGTTGGTAATCTTGTTTTTCCCTAATTTTTATGACATTAATCTAATTGTTTGATGGGACCATTTTTTGGATCAAATTTAATAGTATGATGTCCTTGATTCCAACATTATTAGTTTTATTATTAGTGGCACCATTATTTTCAACTGCAGAAATACAAACAATAGTGTTGTCATAAATGTAGTTTACATTTTTATCTTTACTATTTGTAGAAGAAGATTCTCCCTTTTCATAATTTGGTAAAGGATTTTTAAATGCACTATGATCATTGTTCATTTGATGTCCTTCTACGAATACTTTCCTATTGTCAATAAAATATTGTACTAGATGTTTCAACTACTTACAGTCATTTGTTTTATGTCCTTTATTTTTATGAGAGTCACAAAAATCTGCATCATTCCACCAAGATGGCTTAACTCTTGGTTCCCAATTTTTGCTTCAGGTAATGTGATAATTCCATGTGTAAGAAGTTCTCTCATTACTGATTCTAGTGTTCATTCCAATGGTGTGAATCTTCTTCGATTTGATGGTTTTTGATATGATTGTGGTTTAGATTCTCCATTGTTCAAATTCTTGTTTTGATTGACACTTTGATTGATGTTTTGGTCATTTTTTTGATTGAACTTCATAGTTTTTTCCATCAAGTTAAATACTAGTTTCACATTTTGTGTTTCATTTGCAGCATCATTGTTACCAGTATTTCTATTCTTTTTCCAAAACTTTGGTTTATCATTGTTATTGTAGTGATTCAAGGAGTTTGTATTATTTGATCCTTCATTGTAGTGTTTTATTACCCCTCTTTTAACCAAGGCTTCTTCGATCTTGAGACCATTTTCAATTACTTTCTCAAATGTAGGGGAGCATTGTAGTTCAAGCCTATAGCTCATGTCATCAATTAGGTTGTCAATGAATAGTTCCATCTTTTCCTCTTCAAGTATGGAATGAGGATACCTAGAAAACAACCTTCGCCATCATTGTAGAAATGAGAGGAATGTTTCACCTTTCTTTTGTTTTTTATTGTAAAGGTCCTTTATTGTTATCTCATGTTGAATATTATAGAAGAATTGTGAGATAAACCTGTTGACTAGTTCTTCAAAAGATCAAATTCCTAGTTGTAGTTTAAAGAGCCATTCCATACATTAACCTCCTAAGCTTCTTAGAAATAACCTCATTAGATAAGTTTCCTCTTGTGCAAATTCTAAACTCATGGTTCTAAATTCACTCACATGATCAATTGGATTAATTTTACCATTGTACTTGTCTTATTTTGGGAATTCACAGTGTCTAGGAAATGGTATCATGTCTACACTTGGATCAAAAGGACAGGGAAAAATTTCCTATAACAAGTACCTTTTTGTGGTCCCTTTTTGCATATCTTGAATTTGTTACATTGCAAGTTTTTCATTTGATGTGTTAGGACATTCACTTGATCTGTGTATTGTTTATTTTGTGGTTCAATTTCAGCTGCTATAGGTGCTTCTTTTAGTCAATTAATGTCAAAGTCCTTTGGAAGTTTTGCACCTAGTTCAACTAGCTTCAAAAGGTATTTTCATATCTTGTTATAAAAAAATTTCCATGAATTGGTGGAAGTTAGGATCTTGTTGTGTAGTTTGAATGTCCTCTTGGGTTATTTCATTACCATCCTTTTGGTTGAATCTATGAAGTGGATTTTCTTCAGCCATGGTATTTAGTGTTTCAATTTCTTTTTCTCTAAGTTTTTGCCTTTGTAACCTTGTCAAAATTGGCATACAAGAGTTGTTATTTTCACTAAACTTTGATCTTTTGTTTGGATGAGTGCCAATGGATATTAACGGAGTCAAATAGAATGATAAATTACATTGATGAGAAAAAGTTAAAATCTGATTATCTTGCTTTGTTTCGTGACTGTAGGATGACTGATCCTAATAATGAAACTTAACATAATAATCAAGAGTTGTGTTTGATGATAAGGAACTTTTAAATTGTAAGATATTGGTTTAATTTGAAAGAGTTTAGCTTGTAAGGTCCTATTTTTCCAAGTTTAATACACTAGTTGGACTGAGAAAATGTGTTTTTTCTGATAAGGATCTGAGTTATGATGTTAACAGTTTGATGGGAGGTTAAAATAACTCTCTAGTTTTTAATTATGTTGATGTGTTATAACAAACCTCTGATGTGCTATAATAGAATGTGGTTGCACTGGAAGATAGGGTGTATGCACTGTCAAATAGGGTATATGCATGTAAAATAGGGTGTACACGTTGATAGATAGGGTACATGCACTGACAGGCTAGGTAAATGTGATGACAGACTCAATAGATGCCCTGAAACAGAGTTTAAATGCATTGATATTCTGGATAAATGTGTCAACAGACTAGGCATAGATGCGTTGTAAAATTGGATAGATGTGCTGAAACAAAGTTTTGATGCATCGTTTAAACTAGGTAGATGTGCTAAAAGACTAGGTATATGCACTAAAACAAAGTGTAAATCTGCTGGTCTGGGAGTTGTCAGTATTTTCACTGTTATGTCCGATTGTTCTATTTTTTTTAGTAAAACGATTAATTCCAAGTTGTAATTTTTTGACCAAATGAATATTTTGGAGGGGTGTTTTGCTTGTAAATCTTTGGAGTTTGATGATCTAACTGGATGATACCTTTGAAAATAGCTTCACACACTTAAAGCTAGATTGTAAACAGTTGTTTTTAAGTCCTAGAATCTAAACAATAAGTGTATGTTCAAGAATCTAACATGATCCTTTTTTATTTCCACTAGTATTTGACAAGAATACACTTCAAGTAGACTCGCTCTTAAGGTCAAAAGGTCATCATAATAATCATAGGCCACATCTTAAAATTGTGTTGACTCACACAGCTATGTCACCCCCTAGAGGACGCTCGTGTTTTTGTCTTTTCCAGGCATGTACTCAAAGTTATATTTCTCAATCCCTTGAGCAAAAGATCCTTGGAAATTATATGATGAGTATCTTGGGGGAAGATTCTTCCCTCCCCTTGCACTATGAGTATTATAATGTTTGGCTACTGACTTAGTTAGCTTCTACACTAAGGTTTGTAATAAGGGATTCCATTTGGTGTGGAAAATGATAAACTCCCTCACGAGACTTCCCAACCTTTAGAACAAAGGCTTTGGGGATGGTTATCTTGCACACTACCATCAAATTGTGGACTTTCCTTGAATTCACTTCTGATTATAGTGGGTTGGAAAACTTGGCTTTAGTTGTTCCCACTTAGGTTGTTCATGTAGGGTGAGTACTTTTTCCCACTACAGTAGGCATGCTAAAGGTTTTAACAAAGCATAAAGTGCATGAAATTAAAAGATGAGTCTGGAATTTTGATCACCCAATTAAGGGGAGAGCATAGGCTTATCATCGTACAATCACAACAAATAATGTTCAGTTTTAAATCCCAAATGATGATTTTCTATTCTACGTGAAGCTATTGCTTCACAAAAGACATGATATTCATTTTAACCAAGATAGCAATGTATGATGAATACCCTAGAATTGGTGTATTTTAAACTAGATGACTACCCTAGGATTGGTTCATTTTAATCTAAATGACTACCCTAGTATTGGTTCATTTTAATCTGAAAACAACAAAAAAAACCACTAGTCATGGTTGCGTCAAATCTAGACAACAAATTTTACAAATTACAAATGTGCTAGATCAGAGGTCATATGCATTATAGAAATAGTCATATGTGCTATAGAATTAGTTAGGTGCGCTATAGAATCAATTAGATGTTCTATGAAATCAATCAGATGCGCTATGAAATCAGTTAGATGCGCTAGAACATTCTTCAAATGCACTAGAGAATCAATTATATGCACTGGAAGAGTCTTCAAATACGCTAGAATGGGTGTTGTATGTGCTAATCCATGTCTCCAGTCATGACCTGTCAAAAAACCTACAATAAAATATTAAAAATGGGGCAAGAGCCCCATGGTGGGTGCCAATTTATGTGTGAGTAAAACAACATTATATCAAGAGATTTAAACAACATTTAATCTAATTAAAGCAAGAAATCTCTTAAAAGTGTCCTATTGCTCTCTATCTCCAAAGATTTATTAAATCACTATGGCTCTTATATTGTGTAAGCACTATGACTGTTAAAATGCCAATCTAGAGAATGAGATATTTTAAAATGCAGGAATCTAATCCTATGTAATGATTGTTAAATGATATGTTGATGATACTGTGGATGACATTGACATGAAAATGATAAAAGAAACTACTGTAAACTAAGATGGAGCAAAATGAAAATCCATGATTATGATTGCTATTCTAAAATGATTTGCTATTGCTATTGCTCAAATGCTTGATTGCTCTAATGCTATTTCTGCAGAGTAAGATTGCACAAAGTTGGGATCCATTTCCTGTGGAAAGAAGCTATATTTATATATTCTCGATAGCATATTTGTGATGTGGCAACAAGTAAGGGTCTAGATTTGATTTGAAAGATTCAATGGTGAAATATGAAGAAGCCTACAATGATTATGGAGAGTGTTCCTCCCCATAAAAACATTCATCCAAAAGGATAGGAAGAATCAATGGAAGAAGATGAAGTTTTCCTGTAATTTGTCTCAAATTTGTCTCCAAATTTGTCCGTGAAGGCTGAGTTGAATTAATTGGATATGAAATATCTAATTTTGTTGGTGGATATGGTGAGTGAAAAGAGGAAATAGCTATAGAAATATGATTTAATTGAATATTTGGATTTATTCAAATTAGTAAAAGAGGATATCTAATTTAATAAAACAAACTATAGAAATTTGTTTATTAAATAAACATGGAAGAAATATGGTAATTAAATAAAACAAAGTATGTGAACTTGTTTATTTAATTTAGATGAAATAAAATAGATAATTAAATAAAACAAGGTATTTGAATTTGTTTATTTAATTAAGAGGAAATAATATGATAAAGATAGAAGAATTAAATGTGAACTATATAAATAAATATTTCTATTTATTTATAAGTAGATGAATTAAAGGAGTCAATTAATCAAATAAATTGTATTTAATTAGTTAGATTATCCAGACAATTTTTAGGTGTATACACCTTCAATTAATACATACCTGGTGCCTTGCAGTCAATAGTATCACCTCTTGTGAGGTGAAACACTGGTCAGGTACTTCCCCTTTTGCATATACTGTGTTTAATCCACCACCTAGGGATTGTCGGACTTGAACTAGTTGAGTAGACTTGATCGATCTCCTTTTTAGCTATGGAGCCTGATTCTTGCACAAGGTATTCACACATACCTCTTCCCTAAATGACCTTGGTTGGTCTAACATCCAAATCATACTCTAGGATCTTGGTGATCTATTTTTCTCTCTTCTTGTTTATCTCACCTTCGGTGATGTACTCCTACACACTGGGATGTGCGACGAGAATGGTGAGTTTTGGCTGACAAAAAGTGTTGGAACTTCTTTAGGCTTATAACATTGACAAAAGCCTGCTTTCTAACAAAATTATACCTTGCCTCATATCCTTTAAGAGTTCTTGAGTGAAATGCGATAAGATGCTCTCTGCTACTTCCTTTGTCCTTCTGAGAGAGTACTGAAGCTATGTTATGTTGGCCGCTATATGCATAGAGTAAAAAATATTTGGAAAATTCTAGGTTTGCCAACACCAGAGCATCAGAGATAGCTACCTTTATCTACTTGAAAGTTTATTTACCTTTGAGGATCCATTTGAACATCAAGTTCTTTTTGAGAATGAGCATGATAAGTCTCACAATGCCTGCAAAGTCTAAAATGAATATGCTAACAAAGTTGATTTTCCCTAGGAAAAATTGCAGCCCTTTCTAATTCAATAGTAGGGGAAACTCCATTATTGATCTTACTCTTTTGGGACCTATCACTATTCCATCCTTTGACACTACAAAACTGAGTAGCTTACCTTGGGGCACTTCAAAAACCCAATTTTTTTAGGATTTATGGAAATCCCAAACTGTTGACACTTCTGGAAAACATTTTCCAGATGATCAAAGTGATCATCCTTTGACTTTGAAAATACCGTTAAGTCATCTAGATATATTAGAATAATTAGATTAATTAATCCCCCGAAAGCAATATCTATTGCTCATTGAAAAGTCACACCAACATTTGAAAGTCTGAATGACATTTTTGAGTATGCAAACATCCCCCACTTAGTGGTAAAATTGTTTTATGTTGGTCACCTTCCTTTACGTATACCTGGTTATAACCTGAGAAACCATCAAGCAATGAAAACATCTTCGATCCAGCCATAGTTTATAGGATCTGCTCCATGGATGGCAAAGGGTAATGGTCCTTTAATGAGGATTTATTTAAATCTCTAGAATCAACACAGATTCTAATATCACCATTCTTTTTCCAAACTGGTACTAGATTAGACACCCAGGTGGAATGTTTAATCAGATATATGGTCCTTGATTTGATCAATTTGGTGAGCTCTTGCACCATCAATGCTTCAACCTTGGGATTGAATGGCCTTTTCTTTTGTTGGATGGGCTTTGATCCTTCCACCAAGCTAGTGTTATACTGAATTATGCCCAGGTCATACCATCTGAGATTATCATAGGTCCAAGCTATAACCCCATGATATCTAGAACATAGATCTTTTAGTCTTTCCTTGTCCTTCTGTAGAACATCCCTTCCAACTTTTAGCTTTATGCCACTTTTGAAATTGATCTCTTCATAATCTCTTACATCTGTAATGAACCTCTATTTTCCATTTCTTGCATCATCATAGTCAAAAAGATTTTTATGGGAGATTAAACCTTGAGGAAGCTTATTTCCTTTTAACTAGATAAATTTCTCTTTTGTAGAGCAATTTAGTCTTTCCTTCCATAGAACATAGATCTTTTAGTCTTTCCTTGTCCTTTCGTAGAACATCCCTTCTGAATTTTAGCTTTTTGTCGCTTCCAACATCGATCTCTTCATAATCTCTTACATCCGCAATGAATCTCTATTTTCCATTTCTTGCATCCTGACAGTCAAAAATATTTTCAAGGGAGATTAAACCATGAGGAAGCTTATTTCCTTTTAACTAGATAAATTTCTCTTTAGTAGATTTTTCTCTTGGCTTTGAATAGTTAGAATTGATGGAGCTTCTAAAATTATGAGGAATTTTCTCTTTTCCTCATGGACTTAGTTTCCATTTTAAACCATTGTCCCCATGAATGAGTAGGTTTTTATTTACACGAGTTTACAAATGTTATAAATGCAAGTTGACCCACCTCGTTGGTCACCAATCTCTTAAGTCATCCCTTGAGCCACATTGCACGTTAGTTTACCGACCCCATTAGCTTGAAGCACCAGTCATCAATTCTCCCATTAGCTTTAGCTTTTTTCCCTAAGTTGGATTTTAAATTCAACCTAGTGACTTAAGCTTCATGTTGTTGTCAGCTAAACCAAATCTTTTCCATTAAATGCTAACATTGTATGAAGTGCAGGTTTTGAGATTCAAGGATCTGGGATGAGATTTGGGCCATACCTCGCCATCCCAGAGGAATTAAGTGCTGGCAAGTTAAAGCAATGAGGCTGGAAAAAAGTGACCATGTGTCCCTGTACATTCATGGGACCCATTCCCCACTACTGCACCCATGGACCGACACCTTCAACAAACAGCCGAGATTAAAACTATAGAATGATCTTCACTATTCCCCACTGGCTCGTTGGGAAAAAGTGAGGGTTAGTTAAAACTAGTGAGATTAGCGAGATCTTGACACCTATCCCAGTCTATTCAGTTTGTGAGGAAGATGGAGTCAGCACATTGAGAAGATATCATCTAAGATGGATGAACACTATTGGCCATGGACACTTAAGCAAAGGACCACTGGAAGTCGAAGGTGGTCAAACTAAGGCCAACCACTTGATTAGCCACCAAGTGTGAATGGAGACAGAGGGGATTTTGGTAGAACTTTGCATTTCCCCTTTCTGGTGGTGGTTACAATTTTGGTTTTCCCCATGTGCACGATATTCTCTTAGATTCAACACATGGGGGATTTTTGAAATGCATGTGAAATTCTGGATAAAATGAAAATTTTGTATTTGAATTGCATTTGAGCTTGAAGCTTGTTGATCCCTTACTCTATTAAAGTGAATTCAAGGCTCATTTGCGGGGGAGGAAGATTTTGATTAAGTTTTGAGTCAAGTTTAAATGTGTAGAACAATAGGAGTAGAATAGATAGTCTGTTTTGAGCTTTGGGAAGAACATGTGCAAGTTATCTTAAATTGTTATGTAGATATGACTGATAAACACCAATGAATGTATAACTATGATATATTTTATCTCCTTATGCGAGTTGGTGGGAATTTTGAATGGAATGTTAATGATATCTTCATTCTTCTTTGAGCATTTGTTCGAATGTATGTCTCTATTTCTGCTTTGGTTCAAGTAATCGATTAGATGCTTAAAGGGAGCCGTAGATTTACAAATATTTGTAGGAGATCTATCAAGTAGTTATATATCAAAAAGAGTGAGCTCCATAATGCAAAGTTGTTATGAGAGTAGTCCATCCCATCAAATTTTAAAGTCATTTATGTCTTACTAGTTCTTACTAGTTCTTGTGTATGTGACTCCATCACCCAATTTAATAAAGCACTAGTCTATTCCTTAATGATTCACCTAAAGGGTTAATCAAATATTTTTCAGATGACTGACCTAAAATTAGGATTAAAATTCATTTTAAAATTCATTAATCCCAATGCATGTATTTGTCAAAATTATCATGTAGATTTCCCTTTGTTTTGATGAATGGGTAAGCAATTTACTTAAAGATAAGCCAATCTTGTAGTAATTGTAACATAATTATCCTTCATTCAAACTGATCTGTGAAAAATGATTTGTTCTATAAAGTACAATTCAAATCAACACAAATAGGAACACCCTCCTTGGTCCCACATAGCCTAAAGTACAGAAAATATTAGTTATTGACTAGATCTTATTAGTTGGCTAGTCATTTCAGAAGTTTTGAACATAGAAGTTGGCTATCCCTTAGAGATTCCTTAGGTGCACTGGAAAAAGAACCAACAGAATGGCGACTCCACTGGGGAGAATTAGAGTTTTAACTAAAGAATTAAGCCTTAATAGTCATTGCATAGAGTCATATTGTTATCCATTCTGAATTCTGTATATTTGAGCATCCTTGTTTAGATAATTGAGAAGTTCTTGGACCTAGAGAAGATTTGTTGCAACAAAGATCAAAGGATTTGAGTGTGACTCCGATGTTGGAGAAGAGCTAGAATGAGATATAATCTTGAAGATCTTTCCTCTGTGAGAAGAGGTGGTAACTATGTCCAAAGAACTAGTTGAATTTTGAAGAAGCTTGCCAGATTTGCATAATTTGTAGTTAGGAAGAAGGATGAATAGCTGCTACAAATTTCCAGGTATTCTCATAAATCTACAGCAAGCATTATTTTGTATGAAAAAAGTTTATGAGAATTTTCAAGACTTAAGATAATAAATGATTTCTTATTGGATGAATTTTCATTAAGACAGTGAGTAATAATGGTTCTTCATACTTCTAATGTGTAAAGCTTGCAATTATTTCTAGAAGTATGTTATCCTTTTGAATACTACATTTTAAAGAATTACCCTATAAAGGATCAAGTACAAGTATGCAGGGTGAAGAAGCCATGTCATGCCCTCAAAGGTATTTTATTATTGAAAGGTATATTCCACTAGTTTTTAATGGTATTAGAGGTTTCCCAAACTTAATTCCTTAGAAGGTTAGGAAATATTTTCCCAAATTCACAGGGAAAAGTTTAGAATCAACTTCTAAACATTTGCAAACATTTATGTATGTGATGGGGGATTATGAAGTGAATCATGAAGATGTTGTCATGAAGCTCTTTGTTCAAACCTTGAAGGATGATGCCAAGGATTGGTATTCATATTTTCTAGTAGGTTCCATAGCTTCATGGAATCATTTCATGAAAAGCTTTGTTGAACAATTCGGTGAAAGGGTGAACTCAAGTGTGGTAAGGAAGAATTTCATGGAAATCCATATAAGTGAAGGGGAGTTAGTTCATGTCTTCAATCTCCAATTTGCAAAGGAAATCAGGGGAATTCTAGAAGACATAAGGCCAAATGATGCAGAATGTTTGATTGTATATCTAGGAGCATTAGATAAGAAGATGGGCTTCTTTCTAAGAGACAAAGAGCCTACAACTTTGCACTAGGAATATCACATTTCCATTGACATTGAGAATAATTTGAGATACTAAATGATGAAGGGACCTGTGACCGCTAGTAATAATTCTAGCACTACCCAGAGTTTTGAACCGAGTGGGTTAGAAGGTAAAAGGATTTGTCAAGGAGGGGATCTCATGAATTTTGTATCCACTCTATTCCCTAGAAATGCAAAATGTGAGCAAGCATCAACTTCACATCAACCAAAGATGGGAAGGTCTGATATGATTTCTTCTATCAATAAGATATATGAAATAAGGAGACATGCCAATGAGTCACCATATGACTTATTCTCAAGATTTTTGGATGCTCTGATGGAAATACCCAAGAGTTTTAGGCCTAGTGATCTAATGTGCATTAATTTTTTTTGTGAAGCATATATGTCAAGGTCTAGCCAATGGTCTAAGGACCTAAAGCCTCATAGCCTTGATCAAATAATAGATTGGATTAATATTGTGGAAAACATTGAGCATGGTTGTCTACACCTATCTATTTCTCATGATGTGAGAAGTGGTTGCCATGTTGAAAAAGATCAAAGGTCAAGGATACCAGGTCAAACAGAAGCATCAAAATTAGAACATTTGACTATTGAATGTTGTCATTTCACTAATAACCTAGAGGAGGAGGCCAACAGTAGTGTAGATGATGAAGAGGGTGAACACAAAACTAAGGAGGTGGTGCCTAATTACCTTCCTTGGGATGTTGTAAGTATTGAGTAAACACATGAAATGCAAGATGAAGCCTCACAACTTGATACACCAGTCAATGAAGGGAATACACTTGGTCCCAATGCTATGGTACACATGAGGAATCAAAATGAAGAGATTGAATTTGAACAATCTACAGTTGAATATGATTCTTCATATGAAGTGGAGATAGAATCCCTTGCTTCTAGTATGTGGTATATTAATAGCCTTGAGGGCATGTGTTTCCTAGGTAGTGAGAAATTTTCCTCATGTGAAGAATTATCTAAGTGTGGGTCAATTGTTGCAAACACAAATGATGAGGAGAATATTGAGATTGTCTCTCTTTGTTCCTTAAGTGATTGTACTGACTTTGATTACAATGATAGTCTGAATTGTTGGCATCATAACTTTAAAGATGATGAGATACATCCAATTAATGTATGGAAAAATATTTTATTTGATGAAGATGCCTTGGATAGTGATGTTGCAAATGACAATCCCTATTGGTGTAGGAGTAATCCTCTTTTTGAGGATACCTCTAATGAGTACCTGACAAGTACCAACAATGGATATGTTGTGAATAGTATGTGTAAAGATCATAGTGGTGTGGATGTCAGTAGTTTTGTTAGTAAAGATGTCACTTCTGACTTGCTAAGCTCCAAATTGCATGGAACGTGTGGAGATGCAGGCATCAATAAAGAAGCTCCAAAGCATGGTGTTAGCTTTGGATACAATCAAGATAAGGAAAAGGATGCACATGATTGCATTGTCCTTCCCATGGTGAAGAATTATACACTTGAAAAGAGTAATAAAGTGCCAATTATCCATGTCCCACTTGATTACATGGATATTCCAACAACATTGCTTTGTGTTAAGGAGAAGGAATTACTTGATGATTCTACAGAATATGAAAATATTAAAAAACCTTTTCACCCAAGTGAAGGGAAATCCCAAGACACAAATGATTATGAGAATGATACATGGTACTATGAAGCTGTAGTGGAGTTCTCTGTAGATACTCCTTATCTTATGGATTTGATTATGGAACTTCTTTCACCTCATGGGGTTAACACTTGTGGTAAGCATGTTGATAATAGACCTAGTCATGCTTTCTTTCCTAAATTCACAAAGGACTGGTAGATTTGAGCCAGAGTGCCTATGAGGCTTTCAAGTTTGAGGAGAAAATTGAAAATGATTATATACATCATGACAATGTGGAGTATGAAGGATTCACCTCCTTGGTTCATTTTGATGAGCCTCTAGTGGAGAAGGAAAAATGTGGCAAAGCTACTTCAAGTATTCTAGGCAGTGTTGATCAAGATAGTGTTGATAACTTGGGATTACCCAATAATCATGTGCATTCATTGTAGGATAAACAAGCCATAGTTTTTGATAGGGGAAAGAATTGTCCCTAAATTTTGGGGGCCTGGGGCCTCCATCTTGCGGAGTAATCCACAATGTATATTCTATAAGTAGTGTATATATGCTGGTCTGGTTTGTTTGCTTCTTGTTGGGTCTGCTTTCCTAGTCTAGGTGAGTTCCTTGGTCTGCTTCAACCAGAGATTTTGTCCTCATCATACCCACCAGGGGTATGCATCCCTAAGCATGAGCCACTAAGCTTCTAAAACTATAATGAATTTTCTCTTTTCCCCATGGACTTAGTTTCCATTTTAAACCCTTGTCCTCATGAATGAGTAGGATTTTATTTACAAGAGTATGCAAACATTATAATTGTAGGTTGACCTGCCCCGTTGGTCACCGATCTTTTAAGTCATCCCTTGAGCCACATTGCATGTCAATTTACTGGCCCTGTTAGCTTGAAGCACTGGTCATCAATAATCCCATTGGCTTTAGCTTTTTCCCTAAGTCGTATTTTCAATTCAACCCTTAATGGTCATGTCGTCATCAGCTAAACCAAGTCATTTCCATTAAATGCTAACATTGTATGAAGTGCAGGTTTCGAGATTCAAGGATCTAGGATGAGATCTAGGTTGTACCCCGCCATCCCATGGGAATTAAGTGCTGGTAAGTGAAAAGTAGTGAGGCTAGTGAAAAAAATGTGTCTCTGTACATTCGTGGGACCCATTCCCCACTACTGCGCCCATGGACCAAAACCTTCAACAAATGGATGAGATTAAAACTATGGAATGATCTTCACCATTCCCCATTGGATGGCTAAGTGAAAGTGAGGGTTGGTTAAAACTAGCGAGATTAGCGAGATCTTGACACTTGTCCTAGTCTATTCAATTCATGAGGAAGATGGAGCCTGCACATTGAGAAGATATCATCCAAAATGGATGAACACTATTGGTTGTGGACGCTTTAGCGAAGCATTGCTAGAAGTTGAAGGTGGTCAAACTAAGGTCAACCACTTGATTAGCCACCTAGGTGGAGCATCAACAGGTAATATTCAAAGTTGGCGAACAACATGTGATAGTTATTTTCACTATGCAACCAACTTGCATTAATGGCCAACCTTCTACAGAGTGATTGAGTTGATCTCAATTTGTGTGGAAATGCATATGCTAGTAATCATGAAGTATGATCTATGGATTTCCATGCAAATGGGGAATTAAATAGTGATAGTACATTTGGAAATGAGCTACCCAGGTTACGCATGTGTGGTAAACATTGATTGTGGCCACCATCACTTCACACGATAAATATAGAAGGAATAGCTGCCATTTGTGTCATTCGCACTTAGCAGTTAGAAATTTTCTTGATTAAGACAAGGCAAGTTTGAGCAGTTGTCAGAAAAAGAAGATGAGCGAACCAGTGAGGAAGTCTACCCATTTGAGCTCTCAAAAGCTTGGTGTTGGTGTACCAGAAGCTGTCTCAACTATGGAGGTCAACATTCCTACTGGAAATCCAAAACTTGCACCCACAAGGTGCAGTCAGAGGTTACAATTTTAGAGTGTGTCTGCAGAGAAAGCAGATGACAAAGGCAAGAATCTAGTGTGGTCTACTACTAGAGTGGAAAGAAATATAAGGCATGGGTGTGGCTTAGACACTAGAATTCACCCACTGACCTCACAAGCTACTCATTAGACAGTGAGACAAAGATTGACTCCGACTATGCCTGGTACCTCACACTCTTGAGTCAAAACCTACCCCCTAGTGAGGAGGTAATAGCTATCTTGCCACTAGCAATCAAAACTCCAAGCGAGTGACCTAGTATTGTGCTATGTAAGGAAAAGAATGAGGAAGAAGACAAGGTTTCCTCTCCTCCTCTTGCGATGACTCAATGCGGGCGTGTATATCGTGGTTTGGGCACTAGTAAGAGTGGGGTGGTTGGTCAATAAAGAATTATTGTGTGGGACGGTAAATTTTGGTGTTGATAATAATTGTTGTGGTGATGGTTTTTTTTTGCATGTGTGACACATTTTGGGTATTGGATGTCGACTATGTGCCTTTGTTGCAATATGGATGTCTAGTTCGTTGTAGTGTGAATGGAAACAAAGGGGATTTTGGTGAAACTTTGCATTTCCCATTTTGGTGGTGGTTACAATTTTGGTTTTCCCCATCTACACCATATTCTTGCAGATTCAACACATGAAGAATTTTTGAAATGCATGTGAAATTCTAGACGAAATGAAAATTTTGTATTTGAATTGTATTTGAGCTTGAAACTTGTTGCTCTCTTATTCTATAAAAGGGAATTCAAGGTTCATTTGTGGGGGAGGAATATTTTGATTAGGTTTTGAGTCAAGTGTATATGTGTAGAATGATAGGACTAGAATAGATAGTCTATTTTGAGCTTTGGGAAGAACATGAGAAAATTATCTTAAATTGTTATGCAGATATGACTAATAAACATCAATGAATGTATAACTATGATATATTTTCTCTCCTTATGCGAGTTGGTGTGAATTTTGAATGGAATGTTAATGATATCTTCATTCTTCTTTGAACAGTTTTATGAATGTATGTCTCTATTTCTGCTTTGATTCAAGTAATCAATTAGATACTTAAATGGAGTCATAGATTTACAATTATTTGCAGGGGATCTATCAAGTAGTTGTATATCAAAAAGAGTGAGCTCCATAATGCGAAGTTGTTATGAGGGTAGTCCATCCCATCAAATTTTAAATTTGTTTATTTCTTATTGGTTCTTGTGTATTACTCCATTGCCCAATTTAATAAGGCACTAGTCTATTCCTTAATGATTCACCTAAAGGGTTAGTGAAATATTTGTAAGATGACTAACCTAAAATCAGGATTGAAATTCATTTTAAAATTCATTAATCTCAATGCATGTATTTTCCAATTATCATGCAGAGTTCCCTTTGTTTTGATGAATGGGTAAGCAATTTACTTAAAGATAAGCCAATCTTGTAGTAATTGTAACATAATCATCCTTCATTCAAACTGATTTGTGAAAATGATGTGTTCTATAAAGTAAAATTCAAATGAACACAAATAGGAACACCCTCCTTGGTCCCACAGAGCCTAAAGTGCAGAAGATCTTAGTTACTGACTAGATCTTGTTAGTTGGCCAGTCATTTCAGGAGTTTTGAACATAGGAGTTGGCTATCACTTAGAGATTCCTTAGGTGCACTGGAAAAAGAACCAACAAGAACCTTTTCCTAATTTCTATAGAAAGGCGACAATTTGACTATCATCTTCAAATACCTACTAGTTTTTATCATTGTTAGGGATTGTGGTTAGATGATGATTTGTATTGTACTATACTTTGTTGTTGAATTAGAAATTGGTTTGAATTGTGAACCAATTGAAGCCATTTGATCTGTGACACTATTTTAAGATCAGGGAATGACTTGTATATTGAAAGCTTCAAAACTTTTAATTAGATCCCATATATGATGTCTATATGACTTCATTCTTATATTCTTCATAGCTGCTTTCCCACGGATTTGGATCACAACTAACTTTGAGTTTCTAAATGCTTGCATTCTCTTAACACCCATTAGTTATGTAAGAATCAGGCCATGAACCAAGGCTTCATATTCCACATCATTATTTTTGCAAGAGAACTGAAAATGAAAATCCTTGAGGATATTTGACCCTATCGGGCATACTAATCAAATGCCTGATCTAGAAATGGCTTTTCATTTGGTGCTATCAATGTATAAGGTCCATAAAAGCTTGTCACCTAGATCATCATATTCATCCTAATCCTTCATCATTTTTGGAAAGACTTGATCATCATAAAAAATCACATAGGTGCCTAGTCCCATCACGTGAAAGTTTTTAAATGGGTCAAATTCAACGAATTGGTTGAGGAGCACCTATTCTTTGAGAGTCTGATCACTCATCTTCTTTGTCTTCCAACATCTCTACACAATATCTCTCCCTTTGGAAAAGGAGGTATGTGCTACTTCAAAACATAGGACTACATTATCTACATTATCTGCTATATGTTCTAGATGCAAAGATTTAGATAGGATTTTCATCTTCACCTCATGCTTGGTCCTCAATATTAGGTGGGACCAATCGAGTGCCAAATACCCACCAAGCTTTGTAGTGAAATATCTTTAGAGACACATCCCAAAGACTGAGGGAATTCCTATCACCACTACTTCTTGTGAGACCATTTGGCTTGGACATGAGAAGATGGTTAAAGATAGATCTTTAATGTGACTAATGGTTGGAACCTTCTTCCTAAAAAATTGCATGATTCCCTTCTCAAGTGGCTCATACCTAAGTTTCAAGGCATCAATCACTTGATTTGGCATGACTATTGTACTAGCTTCTGAATCAATCATGTTATTATGCAAAATTTTATCTCCCACAATCAGTGTTAAAAAGAAGGGCATGGGCTTTGGCTTGCTTACCTCTTTCTCTTTTTCATTATCAGCGTCATTCATAAAAGTTGTGGCCTTCAGAGCTTGAGGTTCTGATGTGGGTTCTTTATCTTTACTTTCATTGCATGTTAGAGTCACATCCGTCTGTGGTATTTGTTCTTCTTTCTTCAATGCTTCCCAAAGCAACATATTTTGTTCAAGGATGGATATGACATCCCATAGAGATATGTTAGCAGGCACCTTCTTCAATTGTTCCACCACATTGAGCATTCTGATTGGTTGGAATTTGGGCTTAAATGGTGGTATCTCTCTCATCTTCGGTGGAAAGTAATTCGTCATGAATGGGCTTAACATCTTATCTGACATCTTACCCAACTCCTTCTCTCATAATAGTGGAGTTTTTGGTTGTGTATTAGGTTGGTCAATGGTCTACAAGACCTTTTTTTCTTACAGTGGTGGTTTTTGTGGCTAAGGATGTGACAAAGCTTATTGTATGTATTCTCTTGTGAGCCTTCTTTTGGATCTTGTGTTGTAGTCCAAATGTACTTTTGGGGCACTAGTCATCAAAGCTTCACTCACAAATACAACATCTTATTCTTCCATCCATGAAAATATCCCTTGGTTGGGTGCAATATCTAGCTCTTGCTCTAAAGACATTCCTTGCATTTGCGCTCTAAAGTGGGCATTTTCCATTTTAGGGGACTCATATTCTTCCACATTCGGGAGCACACCCTTGTTCCTTTGTTCTACTATCTTTTGTTGCAAATTTCCCCTCAAACAATTTTAGGGAATGTGACTATCATGTCATAGAAAGTACCATATGTTCTCATCTTCTTCCAAGTTGTTTTGGCCTAGGATTAACTCTTTACTCTGGTTGTCCTGGATTGCTTGCAGCGACATAGTGATTGGGAATACCTAGTTTGTGGATGTCATTTGTTGACTTCCTCCTCTTGAGGGTCCTTGGTACATGTTTTGTTGATAGGATGGCCTTCCCCCTTGATAGGTTTGAGTAGCTTGCTTCAAAGGTTTCGCTTGTCATTTGATGAGAACCAACTCATTAGTGAAAGACTGCATGAGAATCTTCATATCATTGATGTTTTTTTCCTATAGAGGAAGAGCCTAACATGCTTGGGTACATAAATGGGTACACATACATGGATTGTAGCATGCCTGATGTCACCACTTGTGTAGTTGAAGTGCTTGTAGTAGCTTCTTCCCATATACCACCAGATATTTTTGCAAATACAACCATTAAAGTTCATGGTGGAAGCTTTCGAGCATCTATCAAACTATTTCCTGCATGCACAACCAACTTGTATGCATTGGGTACGATATCCCCTCCCATGAAGTCTATCATCACCATGATATCTATATTGAATGCCTTTAGGTAGAACATGAATTCCATCACAGTTGGAGGTTAGGTAGTCATAGGGATTATTTGCTAGGTTTTGTGGAACCTTGAGTTGAAATCACTCATGACCACTTGCAGGGCTCTTTTGATGGTGATCAATTCATGTAGCAATGAAGAGTGATCTCCCTTCTCTAATAATTTTTTGATCAACATTTCTCCAAGTTGATCCCAAGAGCAGATAGAACCGAAGTCCAAAGATCGATACCAATCTTGAGAATTTCCTTTGAATGAACCAACCAATAGCCTAAGAGAAATATTTTCCTCCAACTATGTTATGTACTCTACATGCCTCCACTATATCTTAGAGGTGTTCATAGGGGGTTTTGAAGTCTTCTCCTAAAAATTTCAAAATAGCATTGAGGGTGTTAGTGGGTATGGCAGGCCACAAGTTTGGGGGCATGGGTGGTTGTAGCAGACTACCACTATCCTAGGTTATGAAATTTCTAGGAGAAAGGGAAGCTATGTGAGCCATGGAAAATAAATTCCTATGAATTGGGTACATGGGTATTTTGATTTGGAAAGTTCGACCTCCAAGTAGAGTAGATAAGGCTCTAGATATTGGGCTCTCACTTCTCACTCTATTACTCCTTACAGGTGATATAGAACCTATAAGTATTCTTCTCCTAGATGTTGAGGTGTGTAATTGGGAGTACTGGAAATGGCCTCTTGAAGATGCTCTTGTTTGGACTCTAGGCATGAAATTTCTAGCTTCTTTCCTTGGTCTAATTTAACAAGTATTTCAGACTTCTAATCAGACGTTTGAAAAATGTTGGGTACCACCAGGCATGCTATAAAAAGAGATGTTGATCATCAAAGCTTGCACCTCTTTGAAAATCTTATGGGAAATTCAATGAGTGGGGGATTGATTTTCTCCTCATTGAATACCTCTAGGATTTTTATAGAAAGTCGACTCTTCTTTGAGTTTTGGAGAAAAAGGGTAGAAGGAAATGTAAATATAAAACATCAAAATGGTGATGCAACAAATATTTTACAAAATTTCAAACCCGACTCTCTTCTATGATTGATATATTAAACATAAAATGCCACAACCCTTCATTGTTGGGAAGAGAATGAACAACAAAGGCTAAATACAAGCACAGTGTAGTCTTTCAGATATCCCCATAGGAAGTTTCAATTAAGATCCAATCAAGCATAAAGATTCCCAAGGTTAATAGAAATACATTCAAAAATTGCATAAAATCTTCCTCTTTTTACAACGTAATATGAAGAAACAATAACCCTTAAATAAACTCAACAAGTTCAATCGACAATCCAATTCTCACAAGTTATTATCATACCACATAAGCCTACAACATTGAAATCAACTACTCAAACTACTTGAATTCAACTTAACATAGTGTTTCATTCTAAATGAAAGCATAAAGAAGGAACTTGATACAGGCCATAACATGCACAGTATCAAAGATTTATTCTAAACAGTTCGTGCTTAAATATCAAGTGAACTTTAAAAAAAAGTTTAGATGCAAATCCGATAATAGTTTGAGCTAAAACAATATAACATGCTAGAGAAAATCAATGTTCTGCCAATTTTACTTCTAAAAATATATCTATCTCTAAGGAAAACTAAAATAAATTTTTGTTCTAAAAAAAGAAACCGTAACCCCTATCTTTGGTTGCCATCTCTCATTTATAGTTGAAAAGAGAGAGAACGGCCACCACATTCCAAAAGAAAATATTGCTAGATGTTGGCATCTGATAGCTCATGATTTGATTGTAGATATATTGTTAGGTAATTCCAATGTTTGCTCATTAATTCCCAACTTCTACATTAACACCCTTTATATATTTAGCAAAGATTATTATCTAAAAACAATCAGATCCTAGAAAAGAGCCTAGCAGAAATATGGTTAACCAATCATGTAGCTCGATGACACCAACTCAAAGTTTCCATCTTGAAAACAAGGAAGGCCTAGCATGCTCTGACAAACTCCAAAAGAGATCACTTCTAAAAGCACAAATTACCTCCATTGAAGAGATGATGTGTCGAGCAGGTAGAGATTCTCAAGTTTATGAAAATAGCTCTTGAGAAAATCTTCGTTGAGCTAATACGTGTCTTGTCTTCCTTCTAAAAGGAAGACAATAATCAAAATCCACATAGCCACCACATGGTGCATTATGTGCCTTTTAGAACCACTTTTCTTTGATCGTGGATTCATCTTGAAGCCAAAAACATATAAAAGCTGAAAATCAAAAAATGATTAAGGCAAAAAATGCTTCACATTACCATAGATTGCATTTACAAATATCACTGAGCTACATAGTGTGCTTGTTATTGGCTACAATCTTTAGATTACAATATTTTTTTATTGGATACAATGTCTTAATCTTTATGGTATTTCTACCTCACTAATCCACTAGAGTTATGGTTTATGTTTCTATGGAGGCCTAGGATTTGTACCCTAGTCATGCTCTTACCAATGCTTTTGTTGGTATTAAAAAAAAAAAAAACTAAATCTTGGGTTAGAAAATTAGCTATCTTGAAAGGGTGTGGTATGTTCTTGGATTGTATCCTAGAGTGTGTGGGAAGCGTGTGTTTGATCATTAAGGTATGTAAACCTGATCAAGGAAATGTTTCCTATATAGCATGTGTCTTGCTTTAATACTTCCACTAATGGTTATTAGCAGACCACATTATTATAGTTTGTGGTAACCCAAGATTGCATTCAAGTATGTAATAAACTTGGTTTGTAGTTTAATTTATACACTTTTAAGTAACATTCATAAGGTTTTGAAAATATTGATCACTCTCTAGAATAGCCCATTAAACATGGGTTGTGCTTGAATGCACTACATAATCCATATAACACAACCACTCTACATATCAACTAAAGTTATAGGCTCTTTATTGTAGAAAGAGGTAATCGATCATGGATCATGCCATCATTACATTATAACCTATTAAACTTGAGTTAACCTGAATGCACCCAATGATGATTAACACCTAATTGTGATGAAAGTGATTAATTTTTACATGAATTTTGCTCATATGATTGTCTCCATTTCTATCACAACATAGCCACATTAAACTTGGGTCACACATGAATGCATCCTATATTTTTTATAGCACAACTATGCCACATGACCAATAGATTTATGGATCACATAATTACAATCACAATAAGTTTTTCCCTAGTTGTGCTCTTATGGTGATTCCATTACCATTACAACATACCCCTTTGAACTTATATTGCTCAAATCCTTACATTTCTTATTTTCTCTATGGATGGATGGAAATTCAATGGAAGACATTTGTATGCAGGTCATGCTCATATAAGTTCCTTTGTCACCATTACACAATAGTACATTGGAATTTCCTTTCTTGAACCTTTACTTCATTTTTTATTGTTAGGGTTTCTTAGTGATTATTCCATTTCCATGTGATATATTCATAAAATAAACCAAGTAAAAAATCATTTTATTTTTAGTTAACTCCTACTAACATACTTTTGGAATAAATGTTTGACTACATTACTTCTAGTGTGAAGAATTTGTTTTCTTCTTATAATACATTCATTGAGAGTTGTAGTAGAGAGCTTCTTATGTTGAAACCCATCTCATAATCTTGCTTTAAGCTACATTTAGGAGGCTTCATGGATTTTTTGTGATTTATACAACTTTTGTTTTGATAGTAAATGACATTAGATTCTTTCTGAAACTGAAATGATTTATTAATTATGGTTTTATGATGATTAAATGTTCTATTCAAAAGGGGTTACTATGTGGCATTTTTATGTGTAGGAAGAATATATTGTGATGCAACATTTAGGTATGGATGCTTTAGGAAAACTTGGATTGCTATTAGTGACATAACTAGGTTGGAGGGTACCTTCATCCAATCTAAAACACTTTCAGGTGTTTTCACTCAAAAGTAGAACCAAAGTATAGGAATACAAATGTCGGTGGATAGAGAAAATCATAAATCTACTAGTCTAATTTTAGAACCAATTTGAGGTCATCAATATCAAATAGAGAAATTTCCTATATTCTAAAGATAAAATCATAAATTTGTTGGTCTAATTAGAGATCCAATTTGAGGTCATGAAGCTCCAATAGAGAAAGTTCCTACATTCTAAAGATAAAATTATAAATTTGCTTGGTCCAATTTGAGGTGCAATTGTAAGGATTTGTCTTTTTAATTATGCTTTTTGACATTTGGCTTGATACAAATTGTTACTTTAGAATTATGGAATTTCTTTTCTTCTAATGTTTTCAACCTTGATTTCAAGGAAGAGCTCAGAAGATGGAGAGTACACTTTTTCGCTATAGGTTCCATCTAGAAACACCAGAAGCTTAGGTACTGTCATGCAATGACAAGATACTCATTTTTGGAGATTTGGTTAAGAACTTTAATTTTTTGGCTATTTGCATAGAGAATGTTCATGGAGTGAAATCTTCCTTACAAAGAAATTACCACAACAATGTTTGTGGTGAATTGCACCTACTACTTTATGTTGATATGGATACATTCTAACCGATAGTTAATTGTTGTAGCATAATAGACAGGCTAAATAGTTGTTCATATACCATTGTTTCTAATTCAAAATTTCTATACCTTATTCTAGGATAAAATCACAAGAGGATTCTATACATAAGACACCATTATTTCAAATTCAAAATTGTTGGATTTTTCACAATTGTTCGCTTCATTTATTTGATCCAAGATAGCCTATTGTATAGAAGATGCTCTCAAAATCATAGTAAAATCTTTTATTCTGGGGAGAATTTTCAAAATCTTCCCATCATAACAATGAACAAAAATTTATCAATCATTAACCTAGACTTTGCAAGAGTTTCATCAAATTCTACTTTTCCACTCTCTTTTCCATTCTAAATTTTATTCTTGATTTCATCCATGAAGAATTTCCTCAACCTATAGGTCCTACTATTAGCCATAAATTTATTAGGTGTTAAGGATATCTTCAAGTTTTTACCTAAGCAACAATTGAAAAAATTTGGCCTGACCAGATACAATGTGTTGAAAAGCTCTTTAAAGTTATTCTAGAAAAAGAGTTCTTGAGAGTATAATGCGCAGTTTTGAAATAACCTTTTTGAATGAATTCCATATCTTTGATTGGCTATTTCAAGCTTGATTACCTTCATCAAGAATGAGTAGACCTGGGTCTCTAAAATAAATTTTCCAATATGCTTAGCCTCTTTAGGAAGACTCACATTTTTCTCACAAGTTAGGTATACAAAAATATTGTATCCAATTAAAAGCACACTTTAATTTCTTCTATAACACTCACGAAGCATCACCAAACACCTCAATTTTTTCAATTTTTTTCCCGTGATCTGGTTTCGCTTATCCAATTTTACAATCTCTTCATATTCATAGTTTGAATGAATTTCATTCCAAAAGGTCCTTGATCTATTTAGCATGCAAACTGGAATGTCAATACTCATCTTCTTGAACTCTCTTTTAGAAGTGGAGTATTGACATTCTAGTTTACATGCTAAATAGATCAAGGACCTTTTGGAATGAAATTAATTCAAACTATGAATATGAAGAGATTATAAAAATAGCTAAGAGCAACAAGATCATGGGGAAAATTTTGAAAAATTTGAGGCATTTGGTGATGCTTTGTGAGTGGCATAGAAGAAAAAGTGTGCTTGTTATTGGTTACCAACTTTTTGTATACCTAACTTGTGAGACAAATGTGAGCCTTCCTGAAGAGGATAAGAGTATTGGAAAACTAATTTTAGAGCACATAGGTCTTCTCATTCTTGATGAAGGTCATCAAGCTCGAAATAGCCGATCAAAGATATGGAATTCATTCAAAAAGGTTAATTCAAAATTGCACATTATACTCTCAAGAACTCTTTTCCAAAATGACTTCAAAGAGCTTTTCAACACATTGTGTCTAGTAAGGTTGAATTTTTTCAATTGCTTCTTGGGGAAAAACTCAAAAATATCCTCTGCACCTAGTAAAGTTATGGTTCACAGCAGGATCTAGAGATTGAGGAAGTTCTTCATGGATAAAATTGGGAATAAAATTTAGAATGGAAAAGAGAGTGGAAAAGTAGAATTTGATGAAACTATTGCAAAGTTCAGATTAATGAATGATGCTTTTGTTCATTGTTATTATGGGAAGATTCTGAATAGTCTTCCTAAAATAAAGGATTTTATAGTGATTTTGAGAGCATCTTCTATACAACGGGATATCTTAGATCAAATAAATGAAGCAAACAATTGTGAAAGAGCCAAAAATTTTGAATTTGAAACAATGGTATATGAACAACTATTTAGCCTATCTATTATGTGGAAACAAAGATCTTCACACCTAAATGACTTTCTATCATTTCTAGGGTTTTTCACCTAAAAGGAGAAAGATGAGCCAAAATGGGCAATGTCTACATTCAAGATTAATGTAATATGGATGCAATATGTCTAGATGAGATGATCTAAATACAAAAAAATAAAGGAATCTATTGATTATTAATGTAAAACTAAGAAATATGAAGTGTTTGAAAACACAATATTGTATGAAAAAGGCCTAGAAAGATGAATAGAAATGCAAGTAAAACAAAGTAGAAAGCTATAAAACTAAATGTTTTCACTTGAGAACTTATTGGAGATTGGAAATGACTTTTGAAATGTTGTTGATGCTAAAAATTTGTCCTACTAGGACTCATTCATCATTCTGGGTGAATTAGTCCCAGATCTAGGAAATTGTTCCAGAGCACATTTCAGACAAATAGGTATCCAATACTGTAGAAAATATTTTTCAGGTCTAGCAGTGGGACTCATTCACCACTAATGGTGAATCAGTCAACTTTTGAATTTTTGAAAGTTCAAAAGTGTAAACAGAAGCCCTCAATCTGTACTTCGGTTCCTGATAGATATCTACCTCTAAACATCTAATTTCTGGCACTGAACATGACTTTTGTTGATATTTTAACCTTGCAAGGAAAAAGATGACTCCAATAAGTCTTCAACCTATTCTTCAATGATTTCCAAGTCCTCAAGATACCTAAATCTGTGAACACACAAGAAAAGAAGGAAAAATGTTGGATGTTAGGGCATGGGAGTTTGCCTTGGTCAAACCCCTTTTAGGTAATTAAACCAAAATGAAGAAATAATGTAACGAAGCATGAAACAATGGAGTTAGTACCTTGCCATGATGATTGATCTTGAATTTTTGTAGCAAAAGATGAAGATTTTACCCTTAAATGTATGAAAAATGATCTTGAATGACTTGGAATGTTAAAACCCTAGCTTCTTTGACTTGAGGTGGAAGAAAAATGATGAATGAGTTAAATTTATTATCAAAATTAGGGTTTAGAATCTTGTATTTATAGGAAATCCTCCTAATTTTCCCATTAATTTGATCCTTAAGGCTGACATGGAGAAAAATTAAACTTAAAACCTAACTTTTCCCACTTAAACCTCGAAAATGGCTCAAATGGGACTCATTTTCCATAAAGGGTGAATGGATCCCACTTGGATGGGACTGATTCACCCCTAATGGTGAATGGATCCCACGGGGGCCATTCTACTAGTTGGAATATCAAGAAGTAAGGAAATCGGGTTTATATGGTGGCTTTGTGAATTATTTCATCAAATTAGGCCTTGGGATACACAATATGGGGTCATATGGGCCTATTAGTGATGATTTAAATGGTAATTAGGGCTTGGAACACAAAATTCAATGTGTAAGTGTGATTAAATACACTTTACATCATTAAAATGAGGTCCACATAGTATAGAAAGGCACAACATCCAATGTGAATGTGTAAATCACATTACAACACTAGATTAAAGTCAGGTTTAGTTTACAAGACTTATAAATTTATGTGATAATGCCATTAAATACATTTTATAAGGGGGAAAAATAGTTTCATTAGACTTAGATACTTGACAAGAGTCTATAAAAGTGCAAAAGTCATTTACAATGCTTTACAACACTTTTACAAGACATCAATAAATGTATCTGCAAGGGTCCAAGACCTAATGTGGACATGTAAAAAACCTCACAACACAAAATCAAAGCCTCATTAAGTCCAATTTGTCATCAAGTAATCCCAAATCAAGCAAGCAAAAAGGGATACTTTTTTTGTGTCCACATTATGCTACAACAATTAACTACAAGTTAGAACATATCCATATCAGCATAAAATAGCATGTACAATTCACCTCAAACTCTACTATGATAATTACTTTGTAAGGAAGCTTGGACTCCATCATGAACATTCTTTGTGCACATTAGTATGTTGTTTATTATCTTGATCTCCTTTGTGATCAAAATAATAGTGATGTTCATTGCATAACTCATGACAAATTTGTAGTGTTATGATCAAGTGCTATTTTACTTCTTACTCACTATGTTCTCAATCACCATGTGCAAATGACTGACAGGACAAATATTTGATTTCATTGGCCTTGCATATCACTTGAAGAAATTTCCATTCATGCCTTAGCATTTAGCAACCATATAGGGCATATGAAACATAGCTTATTTAAATCATCGTTGAAAAAAAAAATCCTAAAGATCACCACCCTTGATCGTTAGACAACTTCCTCCATTCATGTCACAATGCAAGGTCCCTATAGGTTTCAAAATTATTTCCCTTGAAAACATACCACTGTATTGATAATGTCTTGAGGACTAAGGTTCTCACTTGGAGTTAAGGAATGATCTCATATGCATTCATTCTCAAGTTCATATTTCAATTTGTTATATTTATGTACAGCTTCTAATGATCTTGGAAAATTGCATTGTATAAAATAAGAAGCTCCTTTAGACAATTATATATATTTTTTAAGTTAATGGTATGGAATAATCTACAACAGTGTCTTCCAACATTGAAATCACTATCCTTCAAAAAATGATATTAGGACTATCCCTTCAACATTTGTGAAGTCACTGCCTTAATCAAATTGGTCAATCATCTATGTTTTGCATTTTATTGTACTATGATAGTCCTCTCACAATCACAACCATATCGTGATTGTGAAAATTTTGAACCCATCACTTGGATACTCAAAAATTCCACCTCATAGCCACAAGAATAAGATACACTAAGAATGCACTATCCCAAGTAAGTGTATCAAACTTGGTGACCCTTATTTTTTGTCATATGTTGTAGTTACAAGTTCCTTGTAAGACACACATGAAAATGTGGAAGCATAGAAAAGAAAAGTGAACTATTTCAAAAAATTCCTCAAATAAATGTGATATCATAGATACTCACTCTCCCACAAGTGCTTCATGTCATGCCTGTGGTGATGTGGGGAAGCCCCACATCACCGCAGGCATGACTTAAAGTGCTTGTGGGAGAGTGGGTATCCATGATATCACATTTCTTTGAGGAATTTTTTGAAATAGTTCACTTGTCATGTCTATGCTTCCACATTTTAATGTACGTCTTGCGGGGCACATGTAACTACAATATATGACAAAAAAATCCCTACTATTATGCTTTGATGGTGTAAGGAAAGAAAAGGCACGAAATCACTTTCCTAATGACAATTTTAAGAAGAGAATGCAGATTTAAGGTTCAAAATTCAATTACAATTCATTAAAAACAATGCACATTACCAAGAAACAGATGAGAACAAATTTCACATAACATAGAATGGAAACTAGATTTAATGTGTGAAAACCCTTTTGGGAGAAAAACCCACCACACCAAGCTAAAGTCACTTTGTATTATATTAAACAATGTTCACATACAAAGTTACAGACTCATGCTTTCAGAGATGTCAATTCACAATCTCAACAATGGCAGCATTACAAATTTTCTGATCAATCATGTTCTCTCTCTCACACACAACTCAACTCTTGAACACTATTTCAATGCATTATACATTATAGAATTTTCCTTCTAAGAGAATACAACAACCAATCTGCATCACCAAACCCATTCTCGAAAACATACCAATTTAGTTTCCATTCGCAACAATAGACAAACCGTCAATCAACAATTACCATATCGGGCCAATGGTGGCCAAATCATCCAATCAACATCCTTCATCTAGCCAAACACATCCAAATTCTCATGCAACACTATCGGGATGTCTAAGATACTTTCCACAAAGTCTAAGTGAGCTCACCATGTCTCATCAGCATTATTCCACCAACCTTCTACTGGCATGTCCAAGAGACATGACTCAATGTCCTAGCGATGCCACCTAGGTCTCTCCAACATAGTCACGGTACTGCAGTATGTCTTCTACACAACTATCATGCTCGACCAAGTGTCACCACGGGGTGGCAGTATACACCGTACTACCACTAGAAAGCTAGGAGGCTTCTCTGGGATGGCGGTATACACTGCACTACTGCTAGATAGCTAGAAGTCTCTCACGGGATGGCAGTATACACCGCACTACTACTAGATAGCTAGAAGGCTTCTGCAGGATGGCAGTATACACCGCACTACTGCACCTCTCTCATAATCACCTAGTAGTATAGTTGTACAAGAATGAAAGTAACACTTATGAAAATCTATGTTGATTGGTGACAGAAACAAGGTTATATTAGTGAGTTTGAGACACATTTTCTCAACAATCTCCCACTTCACAAAGAACTCACTGAACCCTTTTCAATACATGAAGTCACTGAATATTATGGACCCTAAGGCCCATCAAATTTGCACACCATCTAAACTTATCTGTGCTCACTAGCTTTGTCAATGCATTAGTAACATTCTTCAAAGTATCAACCTTTTCCAAATAGACCTTTCCATCCTCCACCATATCATGTACAAAGTGGTACTGCACATCAATATGTTTTGTCCTGGCATGGAAAGTTGGATTTTTTGCCAAAAAAATGGAACTTTGACTATCACAACAAATAATAATCTTCCCTACATCAAAACCAATATCAGAACATAATCTCCTAAGCCAAATGGCTTCCTTATAGGCATGATTTGTTGCTATGTACTCAACCTCTAAAGTGGATAAAGTGACTACAGCTTGCTGCTTGCTCGTCTAGCTAATTGCACCACCATTCATCATGAAAATATATCCACTAGTGGATTTTCTACTATCAATGTCCCCTACCCAATCAGAATCCACATATCCATGAATGCTCACTGAATTCTAAGATCCAGTAGAGTGACCTTGATAACACAAAGCATACTCTGATGTACCCTTCAATTATCTTGATACTCTTTTTATAGCATCCCAATGCGACCTTCCTGGATTAGCCATAAACTGACTAAGTACTCCCACTGCTTCGGAAATGTCTAGCCTAGTATAGACCATTGCATAAATAAACTATCAACTACACTTGCATAAGGCACTTTGGTCATTTCCTCCATCTCAATAGGATATTTTAGACAATCTTCATTAGATAGCTTCGTTCCCTACAAAACTAGAACAAATAGCTACTTGCAATCAGTCATACCAAATCTCTCCAGAACAATGTTAATATACTTACTCTAGCTGAGCCAAAGCTTTCTGCTATTTCTATCCCTGGTTATTTCCATTCCCAAAATATACCTTGTTACAACAAGATCCTTCATTTCAAACTTTGCAAACAACTGATATTTAAGATCAGAAATCATAGACTTATTATTCCCTATGAACAACATATCATCAACATAGAGTGCAATAATAAGAACCCGATCATTTTTAGTTTTGAAGTACACACAATGATTTGATTTCAATCTTACAAAACCCAGTGACAAAAAAAATGTGTCAAATTTTTGGTACCACATTCTAAGCGAGTGTTTCAAACCATATAGAGACTTCTTTAACTTGCAAACCAGATTTTCTTTACCTTTTTCCACAAAGTGCTCAAGCAAGGACATATAAATTTCTTCTTCAAGATCACCATGAAGAAATGATTTCTTCACATCCATCTACTCAATCTCCAATTCATATTTTGTCGCAAGTGACAAAATAAATCTGATAGATGCCAACTTGGCTATAGGAGAAAAAAATTCTCCATAATCAATTCCCTCTACCTGAGAATAACCCTTCGCAACCAACCTCACTTTAAACTTTTCAACACTACCACCCAGACCAATTTTCTTTTTAAATACCCATTTATAGCCAATAGCTTTCCTACCTTTAGGCAAGGGCATCAAACTCCAAGTTGCATTCTTCTTTAATGATGCCATTTCTTCATTCATGGCTTCCAACCAAGAGTTTGAATTAGGCATTCCAATTGCTTCTTTAGCAGTCCTAGGCTCATCAGTGCTAGTGATTAAAGCATAGGCACAAGCAGAATCTAACATAGAGAACCCATACCTATTAGGTTGCTTCTTCTCATGTGTAGATCTCCTCACAGGCTGAGGCTGAGGTTGTGGTTCTTCTTCAGAACTCTCAGAGCTACTCGAACTCTCCTCAATTTTAGGTACACTATCAATGTGTTGTTCCTCTTTCTCTAGAGTTAGAGGTATTTCAACATCATTTTCCTCTTTATTTTCTTTCATCCCTAACTATAGATCCACTAAAGAAGGTTTCAGCTACTGAAAGATTACACTTCTACTATATACAACATTTTCAGTTATAGGATTCCAAAGCTTGTATCCTTTCACACCAATGTCATAGTCAATGAAGTTACATTTAACAAATTTTTTCTCCAATTTAGATCTCTTCTCATCTAGAAAAAAAACATATGCTTCATAGCCAAAGACACGAATATGTCTTAGAGAGGGCTTCTTATCAGAACAAGCTTCCATAGGTGTTTTTTCAACAAGTGCTGATGAAGGAGACCAATTCAACAAGTAACATGTTGTAGCCATAGGCTCAACCTAGAACTTTTGCTCCAAATGAGAATTTCTCAACATACTTCTTGCCTTCTCCATCAACATCATGTTCAACTTTTCAGCAACTCCATTTTGCTACAAAGTGTAAGGTGTTGTTTTATGCCTCTTAATTCCATGGTCTTTGCAATACCTTTCAAAATCTGTAGAATAGAATTCACCATCGTTATCTATCCTTAAGCATTTAACTTTTCTTCCAATATGATTTTCAACCAAGTTCTTAAACTCTTTAAACCCACTGAACGCTTATGATTTACCTTTCAAAAAATATACAAATGCCCTCCTCGAATAGTCATCAATAAAAGATACATAATATTTTGAATTCGACAATGAAGGAACATTTACTGGACCAAAAACCTTAGAGTGAATATAATCCAAAACACTTGAAGGTTTATGAGGACTAGAGTAAAAAGAAACATGATCATGTTTACCATATATACAATGTTCACAAAATTCAAATTCCATATTACAATCATCAAGCCCCTCAACCAGGTTTTTATTTTTCAATGCTTTTAAACCTTTTTCACCAATGTGACCGAGCCTTTGATGCCAAAGCATCATCTTCTTTGCTGGAAGTTTAACTTCCAAATAATTTTCCCCTAAAGGGACTTCAATCTCCTTCTCTACATGAACATCCTTATGTGACTTTGTAGAGACACTATTACATTGAACAACAAGTGTGTCCAACTTGTACAGAGTACCAATTCGAACACCCGTAGCCAACACTATTGATCCTCTAGTCATTTTTCAGCCATTGCTAGAGAACAAGAATTGCACTCCAACATCATTTAGCTTACTTACAGAAAGTAAATTCTAAGCCAGACTTGGTATATGCATTATGGCATCAATTCCCTTAATTCTTCCATCAGGAAACTAAATTCTGACTCTTCCATGGCCAACAATTTCCAAAGATGAATCGCTTGCTAAATACACCTTTCCACCATCATTCTTTTCATACTTTGTGAACCAGTCTCTATGAGATGTCATGTGCAAAGATGCTCTAGAATCAATTAGGTAGACATTATCTAATGCCTGAATTTCCAAGGCTGCAATCAAGGCATCTGCTTCGCTCTAAGAAGAATCATTATCGAAAGACTTCTTCTTCTTTGTTTTCTCCTCTTTGCAATCCTTTTAGATATGACCAAGCTTCCCACAGTTTCAACACTTCATCTTGGAAATTTTTCCAAGAGACTTTGATCTCCCTTCTGATTTCAATTTAGATTTTTTATCCTTCTTGCCTTTTTCTTTCGATCTTCCACGAAACAGTAAGAGCCTCCTTTTCCATATCAAAAGATTTCCTTCTCATTTATTCTGACAACAAAGAAGCAACCACATCTTCCATCCTAAAAGTGGTTGTCATGCTCCTAATCACCATCACTAAATGATCCCAAGAATCAAGAAAAGAACACAACAAAAGCATACATCGATCTTCATCATCAATTTTCACACTCATAGATGTTAATTGAGCAATTAATGTGTTAAACGTATTCAGATGATCAGCTACAGATGCCCCTTCCTCCATTTTTAAAGAGTGCAACTTCTTCCTTAAGAAAAACTTATTCACCAAGGACTTGACCTGAGAAATGTCTCCAAACTTCTTCCACAAAGAAGATGCGAATTTATCTTTGTGAACGTTTAGGAGAATAGAGTATTCCAAATAGAGTCTTATCAACCCTTTTTCCTTTTTGTCTATAAGGTCCCAATCTTCTTACTTCATGCCATAAGGTTTCATTCTAGACACAACAAACCAAAGATCATGATCCACTATTAGGTCTTCCATTTTGAGTTTCCACAACTTAAAATTGCTACCATTGAATTTCTCAATTTCAATCTTTCTTGATGTGCTTTCCATCTTAATCTGCAATCGAGATTACCAAGTTTCTACAAAATGTTGGTGTAATTAATTATTAATTACACTTTGCATAAGTTTACTTAGGCTTTATTTAATTCCTAAGTTATAGGTTTTATCCTTATCTTGTTGAGCTATCTTGTTGCTCAAGATAATATTAGGTTTATGCATCTTTTCTTTTATAAAGAAAATTATCTCTTGTAATTATTAGTAATTCAAATATATCAATTTGCACATCGTTTGCAAATCTCTGCTTTTTCATTTTTCTCCTCTGTGGAAGGTGATTTTTCTTGTTTGCAATCAGATCTTGGTTTCTACCATGGTATCAAATCCTCGATTCATAGCCCCTTCTCAGCCTTTTTGGAGAATTTCATTGCAGAACTCGTTCGAAGTCCCTCAAGGGTTTTATTCCTTGAGCACATTTTTGGAGCATCTTGGATCAAATCGGGGTTTTTCGTTGGATTCAGAGCACTGGAAAAAGTCAAAAATGACTTTTATTTTATTCATTTTCATCACTGTGTGCTAGATCTACGAGGGTTGTAAGCTTGATGATTTTTCTGATAGATCTGGGGGTCACCTGATTTTCAGAGCACTTTGGGCCCAAATGAACCTTGCCGTTGGATTTGCAACACCCAAAAACTCCTATTTCCATATAAATTTTTTCCGATTTGGATAGTCATTCGGAGAGGCAAAATTTTTTTTCCTAGGGGCCGTACAACTCCCAGGCATAGTTTTCGAGGCTCATTTTTCAGAAAAAAAATCAAAGTTTTCGGTGAAATCCAGTGCTCCCCGTTTAAATTCTCAGCACCGCCCGACGGCCACTGGGCAGCCACCACTAGGCCACTGCCACCAGTCCACCGCTTCCCCCTTTCAGCCCCTATGGGCTCCACCCAGGTCCTATGGACAATCACAACATAGGCGACAGCCCCCGCGGGTTTAAATCTACTAGCCTATGGTCATTTGGTGGCTGAGAGCTCCATCCTCAGCCCCCCGTTAGGCCTACAGCCCTAGCCTTGGTCATAACAGTGACAAGGGCTTTGGCCCAGCTCCCTACGCACCAGCCCCTCATCCTACATACGACCAGGGGCCTTATTTTTTTATCCCTTGAGGGCTTTTGGGGGCCAAATCAGAGCTTTTTGGACAAATTTCATGGAAATGGGCATATCTTGGGCATACGGTGTCCTTTTTTTGCAAACAAGATATTGTCGGAAAGTTGTTTCAACGCTCTACGCAATAGTGCTAATGTGGTTTTCTAGTTTTTCCTTTTTTATTTTTTCTGCCTCGGAAGTCAGATGTTTCCTTTTTCACCCCAGGAGACATATCTTGTGACTTGCTTATCCATTTTTCATGATTTTCATGGTGTTGGAAAGCTAGTTTTGGCCTCTATTAAGATTTGAGGTTATTTACAAAATATGTGTACCTTATTTTATGCATGCATTTGTTTGTGTTTCGTGTGCTAGGTTTTCATTTTTGATTATGTTTCTATAGTTTTGCATTATCTCCTTATGTAATCATTGGGTATTGTAATAATGAACTGATATAAAGTTCCAATAAGGGGGGTTCTTGCATCCATCTTTAGTATTGGTGACAACTCACATGAGTTTGTCTGGTTTCCTACTATTTCCCTTAGCTTCTTTCTTGCTTAGCTAGACGCATCATTGGTTTGCTTCGGTTCACACTTCAGTTGGGATTTTATGGTTCTTGATCCGCATTGGTTCAAATCTTTCTCATTTGAGGGCCATGTTTTTATGGTTAATGTTCTAGAATCTTGATGGTACTCATCCTATGGGTAGATTTAGTTTTAGTTTGGAATTGGCTTCAAGAGACACAACTTCCAGATTTGTCATCATTATGGGTCCATTCATCCTTTCATCTACTATTGCTTACAGATCCCAAGGTTGATCCATTATGTGAGTTTCTAGTGTTCCTTGGCATCGGGTCTACTATTGCATTTGTGATTCCATTTTTGGTTTCAGTTGTAGATAGAATTATCTTTCCTTGCTTGCCAGATTTGGGGTTCTAGTGTTGCTTCATTAGAGTTCTTCCAGTGCTTCTTCACAGCAATTCATCTCTCTGAGGGGGGGTTTTTCCCACTAGTTTTTCTCTCTCTTTACATTTGTACATGAGTACCTGATCAGGCCTTGTTGTTGGGACTCATATTGGTATAATAATTTTATTTTCCCTAAGTTGCACTTATGAGGGGGTGTTGGTGTAATTAATTATTAATTACACTTTGCATAAGTTTACTTAGGCTTTATTTAATTCCTAAGTTATAGGTTTTATCCTTATCTTGTTAAGCTATCTTGTTGCTCAAGATAAGATTAGGTTTATGCCTTTTTCTTTTATAAAGAAAATTATCTCTTGTAATTATTAGTACTCCGAATATATCAATTTGCACATCTTTTGAAAATCTCTGCTTTTTCGTTTTTCTCTTCTATGGAAGGTGATTTTTCTGGTTTGCAATCAGATCTTGGTTTCTAACACAAAACTCCCACTTTAGAATTGACACAAAAAACCAACCCTACCCACAAGGATAACACAACTAGCCAGGCTTTGATACCACTTGTAAGGAAAGCAAAGGTGTAGAATCACTTTCCTAATGACAATTCTAAGAAGAGAATGCAGATTTAAGGTTCAAAATTCAATTATAATTCATTAAAAATAATGTTCATTACTAGGAAACAAATGAGAAAAAATTTCACATAACATAGAATAGACACCAAATTTAATGTGGGAAAACCATTTCGGGAGAAAAACCCACCACACCAAGCTAAAGTCACTTTGCATTACAGTAAACAATGTTCACATATAGAGTTATAGACTCGTGCTTTCAAAGATGTCAATTCACAATCTCAACAATGGCAGCATTACAATTTTTCTAATCAATCATGTTCTCTTGAACACTATTTCAATTCATTACACATTATAGCATTTTCCTTCTGAGAGAATACAACAACCGTTCTGCATCACCAAACCCATTCTCAAAAACATTCCAATTTGGTTTCCATTTGCAATAGTAGACAAACCATCAATCAGTAGTTACCATATTGGGCCAACAGTTTCCAAGTCATCCAGTCAACATACTTCATCTAGCCAAACACATCCAAATGTCTATTGCAGCACTATCAGGATGTCTAAGAGACTTTCCACAAATTCTTAGTGAGCTCACCATGTCTCATCAACATCATTCCACTAACCTTCTACTGGCGTGTTGAAGAGACATGACTCAATGTCCTAGTGGTGCCACCCAGGTCTCTCCAACATAGTCATAGTACAACGGTATGTCTACCACATAACTATCATGCTCAACCAAGTGTCACCGTGGGGTGGCAGTATACACTGCACTACCGCTAGATAGCTAGGAGGCTTTCGTATAATTGCAGTATACACTACACTATAGCTAGATAGCTAGAAGGCTCATGCAGGATGGTGGTATACATCGCACTACCACTAGATAGCTAGAAGGCTTCTACAGGATGGCAGTATACACCATAATACCACACCTCTCTCACAATCATCTAGCAGTATAGCAGTACAAGCATGAAAGTAACACATGCAAATCTGCGTTGATTGGTGATAGAAACAGGGTTATACTAGTGAGTTTGAGACACATTTTGTCCCATGATCAAGATCTATATAAAAATGTTGCTTTGTACATTGGGTGGTTAGGTGTTCTATAGTGTTATACAAGTTTAAGCTATTGCTTTTGTTGATTTTTAAATAACAGTCTTATCTTTGGGCCAGGATTTCTACTATAATTTCTCTTTTTGTCATGGTTTCTTTAGTGCTTGATTTATAGATTGCAATTGTTGGCAGCTATTCCACATCTTACTTATATATTATGATTTACACCTTATTAATTTTCAATTGGCTTAGTGGGAAGTCTCACATCCCCTATTTTCCTAAGTGACTTGAGTCTGATACATGTACATTTGTTTTGGAAAATTTATGGAATTTACCTATTGGAATTATGTGCCTCAAATTTATTGGTGGACCCCCAACTTGGTCATCATCAAGTCAGATTACACCAAGTGAGAGTTTGTGCCTTTACCACCATCTTGTGGCATCTCACGGAGTGATTGGCAGTGGAGTGATTCTTACTACTACCCCACACAGGTGTAGATTGAGCTTACGGTAGTGTGGTATTACCACCATGATGCAGGAGCATCCAGGGTGTAAGAGCAATCTTGCATCACCTAAAAAAAAATTGTTTTTTTTCAATAAGGGCTAATTTTGGCAGGGTTACTATTTTAGAAAGTTTTTATTTATGCATAACTGGACATGAAATCTTACACTTTCCTCCAGAATGGTAAATTGAAGCCAATGGAAAAGAAATCACTTCAATACCATTTATCATTTTGTAGAGGAGTGAATTTTCACCCCTTATGCAAATTCCCCTTTTTTGTCTTGCTCCACTTTAGAAAACCAAGTTTGAAGGCTTAATTACACCTAAGCCCATTGCCTTCATTCCATTTGGTTCTTGTTTTGAGCATTGGTGGAGGAGTTTCTGTCAGGGACTCCCATACAGTGTGCTTACGTCCCTGGCAGATTCATGTGGCTGAATCTACAGAGGCATTACACTTCTCATTGGTAGTCAACTTATAACACCCTCTTTGGTCTACTGACTCGAATATGGTCATTTTCTTCATCTCTCCTTCAAATTTCCTCCTTCTACAGGCTTCACAACTTCTTTTTCATTCTCTAACCTTTCAATCCATCACTCTCCAAGCATTCCAACACTTTTAGCAACACTTTTACACTCCATAGTAGCAACTACTTCACTCCATCACTTTCGTAGAGCAAGTGTGGGACAACACCATTGTAGTAGAGGATTGAGTACTCTCATTCTCTCCTCCATTATCCTTGAGTGCTATTAGTGGAGGTGGTAAGCTTTCAATTCTTCTCCTCTATTACTTGGTTGAGTAAGCACATTTATTGTTTTTAAATTTTTTAGTGTTCTTTATTACATTAGTTTCTTTATCATAATCACTTTCTTGGCTATCCATGGAGGTGGAAACACCTAAACGAGGGTCTGACTGAAGCAGGCCCCTATACAGCCACCCAGCATTTTTCCTCTTCTTTGTGTGTAGGTGGACATGCTTTTGGGAGCTAACTAGCAAACAAATTTATTTGTGAGATCATTCTTGCCACCCTAACTCTCACTTTTTTACTTCATCATATTAGAGCATATTTTTTTTACTTAATAGTGTTATTTTTACCCTTTAGTGGTAGTTAGCTAGGCCGTTAGCTTGTTTTCCTAAGTTTGACCTTGTATCTTTAGTTACAAACACTAGCACACTTGGGAGATGCCAGTGCACCACACTATCATCTTGGGACCATGCTTCCTTCCTCAAGTAGAAAGCTTCCTGAGGTGTAGTGTTGAGCCTGAAAACCAGCTCGCCAATCCCCATCCTATATTTTGAGTCTATAGGGTGATTGAAGGACTTTATAGTCCTCATCATTCTCATCCTACATTTCCTAACACCTTGTTAAGCTAAGGTAAGTTAGGGAAGCCTTCCACTCTTGGCCCTCTATGACCTAAGGCCTTGAATGTAGTTGGTCCCCCTCTTTTACATTTTTGGTGAACCCAACATGAACCAATGTTTGTTCATCTATTGGTGTTGAGACATTTCCCGTGTACTTTGCGATGGTTGTATTCCTGAGTGTTGTGAAGGTTTATGAGCATCACAACCCAGTCCATAACTTTTAGGTATATTGTTAGGAGAAGTGTGCGACAACTCCTGATGGAAAGGATGAAGATCACTACCGATTTCTCTACAGGAAAATTTCTCTGGTCCCGCTATCAGTGTGGCTATGTAGGAGCAGTTGTCAAGGGGCAAGATAGGATTCTTTGACAAGACCAATCATGCCCCCACTCTTCCTATGTCCCCTACACCATTGTTGGTGGACGAGTATGAGGCTATTAAAATCTCTTCATAATATCTTTCCACCCTTAGCAAGGCATTGGATGCTTTGGAAAATCATTTGGAAAGGAACCCGAAGATGGCTAGGGCCACTTGAGTCATTAGTGAATTAAAGTACATGATTGGAAAAGATCAAACAGTCTTGGAACTCCTAGCTAGTCTTACTAGTTTGATAGAAGCATGTGCTCCCTCAAACACTCCTAGCATTATGTGATGGACATTTAGGAGTATCAATGCCTCCCACATCTGTCTACATGGCTGACACGATCCATTTTATCTCTAAAAAACCCAAAACTATCAAATTAAAGAAGGTCCCCTTGGGCTTTAGATTTAACCCTCCTATCACCTCTAGATATGGAGGTTTAGGCGAGATGAGTGGTGGAGGCTTTGGTAGTGGTGATAGATTTGGTAGTGGAGGTGGTGGAAGTGGTTCCGACAGAGGTCATGGTGGTGGTTTTAGAAGCGAAGATGGTTAGGGAAGAGGTCACACCAGTGGTGGTTCTGAAGTGGCTTTAGTGGTGGTTCTAGAGGAGGTTGTTGGATGTTTTGGTTGTGTTGTTGATATGTGGTTTTCATTGATGTCAACACTATTAGCATTAATTCATTTGAAGTTTTATATATTGAGGATATTGAGAAAATTATATTGAATGAGTTGTCAATTGTAAGTGGTGAAGTGAAGTTTAGTATGTTGGTAAGCTTTTTACATTGATCGTCAGAGGTTGTGGACTAAAGGGTTTGTTTCTGAGTGTATCTAGTTTATCCACGTCAAGTTTTAGAGATCCGCGTGAAGATTTGATCAAGTTATGAAGATTCTCATTCTGATAGTTTTTCTGTTGCTTCTGTTGGTATTACTAATTGAAGATGATGTTATTTCAGTTAGTTTAGTTGCTATGGATGCTTCTCTAGTGATTTTTTATGCTTGTGGATGTTTCTAGATCATTCTCTATCTTTTTTTCATGTCTGCATTGATCGTTGTCCTGGTGGTTGATGATTTTCTCTTGTGTGCTCATGTTTTTCTTGTTCTTGGATGACATGGTGTTTGTAGCATGTTGTGGATATTCGAGGAGTAATTAATTGAAGTGTTTTCATGTTGGAGATGTTGATTTGGGTCTTCACTAAGTTGTGGCTGACCGTGGTTGATTCACATTAATAATCTTTAGTGTTTTGGGCTGACAGTTTATATTCATTTTATTATTTTGTTGAAGCCAACATGAAGGGATGAAATTTCTTGTTGCGGATATATAAGAGTGATTGTTTATTTGAATTGAAGTGTGCAAGTGCATGCCAGAGTGTGTATGTGTGTGAATATTGATCTAAATAATTTGAAGGTAGAGCAAAGTGTGAAGAAGAGTGAAGAAGAGTGAAGTGTTCATGTGCTTAACTAGAACTATGATCAAGCACTAGCAGATGCTATTTTATCAGTTCAAATCTCTACGGATGTAATCTGATTCTTTCTATAAGATAGTGTGTCTTCCTTGGGTAGTTAGCCTATTGTAATTGAGTAATGAGCTCTAGGGAGTGTGCCTGAATGCAAGTGCATTCCCCATATGTTTATTTCTTATACTTTTAATAGGGTATAATCTTGTGGACTGACCTCCATCGTGGTTTTTCCCCTAACATGGTTTCCACATAAAAAAATCTTGGTGTTATGTGTTTTTTTGATGTGTTGATGATCTATGCTTTCATTGCTAATAATTAGATATGGGAATAAGGTTAATAAGTTGAATAAGTTTTAAATTTCTGAGACAACTAATTCACCCCCCCTTCTCAATTGTTTTCCCTTGTGTTTCCAACAATTGGTATCAGAGTAGGTTCTTTAGAAGAAGTTTAATAGCTTGAGGTGATCTAGGATGATGACTTACAAGAAGGATAGTCCAAGATTTTATGGAACAAATTATTATCTGTGGAAGACTCGAATGGAGTGTCATTTGAGATGCATTGGTGAACCCTTGTGGAACATTACATGTAATAGGTTTGTTATTCCTCAGAATGATCCTACTACTACAATTGAGATTAGAGATGTTGAGTATAATATATGACCTAAGGAAGATTTGTTGAGTGCTTTGACTGATTCTGAGATGACAAATGTTATGGATCTAAAGATTTCTCATGAGATCTAGAAAAAGGTTGGAAACCTTGTATGAAGGCAATACTAATGTGAAGATTGCTAAGTTGCAGAGTCTGAAAGGGAAATATGAAAGGTTGAGAATGGGTGATGATGAGAACATTACTATTTTTATGGAAAGAGTGAATGAACTTGTGTGTGGTATTAGGTGTGTAGGCGGATAGATAGACGAATCTAAGATTGTTGCTAAAGTGCTTAGATCCTTGCCTAATTCTTACAAAGTCAAAGCTAGTGCTATTGAAGAGCTCCAGACTGTAACAAATATAACCAAAGATACATTGGTTGGTAAGCTTACTACTTTTGAGTTGAGTGAATTTGGTGATTCCCTTCCTAAGGTTGAATCTACATTTAAGGCTACTACTTATAGAAGAGATAGACAAAGATATTATCTAGGTGAGATTTCATCTAGAAAAACATTCAAGTATGAGGATGAGATTAGACAATTTTAAGAAGAAAGAGAGTTGGAAGCACTTATTGTCAAAAGAGTACTGAGAGGACAAGGTAAGTATGAAGGAAAATTTCCTCTTAAATGTTTTTCCTGTAATAAGATAGGTCATTTTGCATCAAGGTGTTCAGAAAGAGCTCCTAAACCAAGACATAACAAGCCTAGATTTCAAAAGAAGTGTTACTATGCTGCTGATGAAGGTGTGATAGATGATTAATCTGATAAAGGAAACAAAAGTGATGATGAATGGGTATTTATTACTATCAAGGAAAATAATCATGTATCTATTGAATCTGCTAGTTGTACAAATGTGGAGAAATCCCTAACTACTCGAGTTGAAGAGAAAGATGAATGGGTGATTGAAAATGGATTTTCACATCATATGATAGGAGATAAAAGTAAGTTTGTAAGCTTGGGAAAGTATGATGGTGGTGTTGTGAGATTTGGTAATAATACAACTAGTGTGATATGTGGAAGAGGATGCATTTCTCTTGATGGTAAGCATAATACTAATGATGTCCTATATGTGGAAGGATTGAAGCATAATATTTTGAGTGTTGGTCAGATGGTTGATAAGGGATACAATATTCAGTTCAAGGATGGAAAGTGTAGAATATTGAGTTCTAGAAATGAAAATGCATCAAGTACAAAAAAAAAAGGTAATATCTTTCACTTGAGTACTGCTAGTAAATTTTTTTTGATTGCTCAAGTTGATGAAAGTTGGTTATGGCATAGGAGAATGTGTCATGTTAACTTTGATAATATTTTCAAAATAAGTTCTTCTAAGGATGTGAGAGATCTACCTAAGTTGGTGAAACCTACTAATGTCATATGCAAGGAATGTCAGTTAGGAAAGAAAACTAGAATTTCATTTCAAAGCAAAAAGCATTGTTCAAATGAATTGTTGGAACTTGTGCATACTGATCTATGTGGTCCCTCTAAGGTTAGAAGTTTACAAGGTTATAGGTATTTCTTGTTACTCATTGATGATTATTCAAGAATGGTGTGGGCTACTTTCTTAAGGGAGAAATCTGAAGCACTGGAAAAGTTCAAGACCTTTAAGGCTATGGTTGAGATAGAGATAGGTCTAAATATTAAGTGTCTGAGATCAGATAGAGGTGGTGAATTCACTTTTGGTGAATTTAATTCTTTTTGTGAAGAACATGGAATAAGGAGACAATTATCTACACCACAAACCCCTCAGTAAAATGGAGTTGTGGAAAGAAAGAATAAAACAATTGAATATGCTACTAGAACTATGATGCTAGAAGGAAATATCCTTCATATATACTGGAGAGAAGCTATGGGTACTATTGTGTACACACTCAATCAGGTACAAATCAAAGGTGATACTGGTAAGACCCCTTTTGAGCTATGGACTAGTCAAAATCCTACTATTAAATATGTAATCAAGGGATTTCTTTTAGGTTTAATTAGGAGTGTTAGCAACAAACAACAAAGACAATGAAACCCAAAGATCTTACAAAACACAAAGGAAGTAAAATACCAAACGATTATACCTGATCGCTGAGACTTCCATGATTCACTTTTTTAATACCTTCTTGCTTGCTAGATGACATTGCCCTCAAATTTGTCATGCGAGCAAATCTGCAAATGCCTAAGTCCTACACCAAGCTTTGAAGGATTTATGCTATGTCTGAATGCCTATTCCTATAATTATAATTGTCAATGCCTATGCCTAAACAAATGCCAAGATTTGACCAAATGACTATAATAAATACTATGGAAATTGCTATGAAATCTAAGTATGCAAATAAATGCCTAGAATGTCTATGTAAAATGTCAACATGTGCCTGTGTGTAATCGAAAAGTGAGAGGAAAATGCCATTTTATAGAAAATGTCATTTTGAGCGAACAGACGAGATTAATTGATGATGAGAACCTAAAATGAGAGGTCGAGATTAAATATCAGAATCCCTAATTAGGGTTAGGTCAAAATCCTCAATCCAACGATCAGAATAATATCTCAGATAATCAGATTGACGGTGGAGAATAAAAGAGGAAATTAATTAAAGAAATAAAGATTTTTGAAAAATCAAGAAGATGAGATTGACTAATTTGCAAGATTCAAAAAATCAAGAAGATAAGATTTGGACTGAAGATCAGATTTGGAAAATCAAGAATCTGCCCGATTACTTGATTTTTAGAAGATTAGATACTATTTTGAATTAAATTAATTCAAAATAATGATTTTGTGAGATAATAAATAATCTTTTTCAGATTATTTATCAAAATGGACTGTCAGTTCAGATTGAGATGACATTTTAAATAATTTAATTTATTTAAAATGAGAAGAATATTAATTGGCAATTAAATAATTAAATTAAATTATTTAATTTAGAAGATAAGATTAACTAATTAAATAAATTAATCAATTCATTTAATTATGACAGTTAGTGACATATTAAATAAATAAATAAAACTTATTTATTTAATAATCAGGAAGAAATATATGACGAAGGGGAATTAAATAAATTAAGAAATTTATTTAATTAAGGGAAAACTTAGACAATTAATGATGTATTTAATAAATAAATAGAATTTATTTATTTAATAATCATGAAGTATAAAAGGATGTGAATTAATTAAATAATTATGAATTATTTAATCAATAGTCGAATGTGGACCAAAGACATAATTAAATGTCATAATTAGGCTAGGACGAAAGTGATAAAAATGAAGCTTGCAGGCCTAAGTCATTTTTAGGTGTCTACAAAATACTTTAAGATATTTCGAAGAAAACTTTACATCAAGAGAGATGAAGACATAGGAAAGTTTGATGCTAGGAGTGATGAAGATATCTTTCTGGGTTATTCTACTAAAAGCAAGGCCTACCGGTGTTACAATAAAAGATTCAAGAAAATGGTTGAAAGTGCAAATGTCAATTTTTATGAAGACTTAGGTACACCATCCAAAACGTATGGATATGATTCTAATGATCAGAATGCTAGTATAAACAAGGGAAAGCAAGTTAAGACTACAAATCAAGTGTAAATCATTCTGGTGGATCAGGAAAATCAAGAGGAAGAAGAAACTAGTGAAATTGTAGAAGAGAGAACACAAGAGACTGAAGTTGAAGAAAAACCTAAGAAGACTTTGAGGTATGTAAGATTGAATCATTCAGAAGATCAGATTATAGGAGATAAGAACAAAGGTGTCCAGACTAGGAGAAAGATTGTAGAAGAATACTGCTTGATTTCAAAGATTGAGCCTACTAGTGTGAATGAAGCATGTAAAGATGAACATTAGGTTGAAGCAATGAAAGAGGAACTAAAAAATATTGAGAAGAATGATACTTAGATTCTTGTTCCTAGACCTAAGGATAAGAATGTCATTGGAACTAAATGGGTCTTTAGAACAAATTGAATGAGCAAGGAGAAGTGGTTATAAAAAAAGCAAGACTGGTATGCAAAGGATATTCATAGATGGCAGGAATTGATTTTGAAAAGACTTTTTCCCCTATTGCTATAATTGAAGCTATAAGATTATTTATTGCCTATGCTGCTCACAAGAACTAAAAAGTTTATCAAATGGATGTCAAGTTAGATTTTCTGAATGGTGAATTAGAAGAAGAAATGTATGTTGAGAAACCTGATGGATTCTAGTTAATTGATAAGGAAAATATGGTGTGTCAGTTGAAGAAAGCATTATATGGAATCAAGCAAGCCCCTAGAGCATGGTATGCCAGATTAGACAAGTATTTGTTGAAGCTTGGATTTAATAAAGGTATTGTTGACAGTAATCTATATTTCAAGATTGATCATAATAAATATTTGATTGTCGAAGTCTTTGTTGATGATATCATTTTTGGAGGAGATGATGGTTTGTGCATGAAGTTTTCTAATGAGATGCAAAATGAATTTGAGATGTCTATGATTGGTGAGATGAAATTCTTTTTGGGATTGCAAATTACTCAGTTAGATAAAGGGATTTTTATTTCTCAGTCCAAGTATGTGAAGGAATTGTTGAAAAAGTTTGGTATGGAAGATTCAAAGCTAGCCGGTACACCCATGCTGATTGGATGCAAGTTGACAACAGAAGATGATTCTCCGAAAGAAAATCGGACTAGATATAGATCAATGATTGGTGGATTGTTGTATTTAACTCAAACTAGGCCTAATATCATGAATGTTGTATGTATTGTTGCAATATTTCAAGCTGATCTGAAGGAATCTCATGTGACTATTGTGAAGAGAATTTTCAGATACTTGAAGGGAACAGTTGACTTTGGCCTATGGTATCCTAAATATGATGATCTTACTTTGAGTGCCTTTACTAATGCTAATTGGGCAGGAGATGTAAATGACAGGAAAAGTACTAGTGGAGGAGCATTTTTTTTGGGTAAGAACATGATTTCATGGTTAAGTAAGAAGCATAATGCCATTTCCTTATCTACTGCAAAGGCCAAATACAATGTTGATGCTAACAATTGTACTCAATTCCTATGGATGAAATAGATGTTGAAGGATATCAGAGTTGTGTATGATGAGCCTATTGCTATATTCTATGATAATTAAAGTTCTATTAACATTTCTATTGCTATTTCTATGATACTTGTGGATGTTTCTAGATCGTGCTCTATCTTTTTTGCACATCTACATTGATTGTTGTGCTTGTGGTTGATGATTTTCTCTTGCGTGTTCATGTTTTTTTTGTTCTTGGCTGACATGGTGTTTGTAGCATGTTGTTGATCTATGAGGAGTAATTAATTGAAGTGTCTTCATGTTGGAGATGTTGATTTGGATCTTCACTAAGTTGTGGCCAACCTTGGTTGATTCGCATTAATAATCTTTAGTGTTTTGGGCCAACAGTTTATATTTATTTTATTATTTTCTTAAAGCCAACATGAAGGGGTGAAATTTCTTGTTGCAGATATATAAGAGCGATTTTTTATTTGAATTGAAGTGTGCGAGTGTATTCCAAAGTGTGCTTCTATGTGTATGTGTGTGAATATTGATCTAAATCATTTGAAGGAAAAGCAGAGTGTGAAGAAGAGTGAAGAAGTGTTCATGTGCTTTACCAGAACTATGATCAGGCATTAGTAGATGCTATTTTATCAGTTCAAATCCCTGCGAATGTAATCTGATTCTTTCTGTAAGATAGTGTGTTTTCCTTTGGGCAATTAGCCTATTGTAATTGAGCAATGAGCTCTAGCTAGTGTGCCTGAATGCAAGTGCATTCCCCATATTTTCATTTCTCATACTTTTAATAGGGTATAATCTTGTGGAGTAACCTCAACTGTGGTTTTTTCCCTAACAGGGTTTCCACATAAAAAAATCTTGGTGTTATGTGTGTTTCTGATCTATTGATGATCTATGCTTTCATGGTTAATAATTAGATCTAAGAATAAGGTTAATACATTGAATAAGTTTTAAATTTTTGAGACAACTGATTCATCCCCCCTCTTAGTTCTCTTCTCTTGTGTTGCCAATAGAGGTTCCTTTGGCTCTCTATCTTCTAATGACCCTATTCTAAACACCCTTCTTCAGAATATGGGTAAGATTCAAAGCTAGTTGGTGAGTCGCTCCCAAGTCTCTACCCAACCTATCTTTCATCCCTTCTTCTAGCATAACTAGTTGTTGGTTGAAATTCTAAAGACTCCCTTCCCACAAGAAATGGAGATCCCTAAGTTTGAAAAATATGGTAGTAAAGGGGATCCGTAGACACGTGTGTCTACTTTTAACACCTTGTGCACTAATTTAATCCACCATGATGCATTAATGATGAAACTATTTCCCTGATCACTCAAAGATACAACACTAGAATGGTATTGTTTCTTGATAGACAATTCTATTTTCTCATTTGACCAACTTTTAAATCAATTTTTTAGACAATTTTAAGCTAATATCAGGCCGAAGATGACCTTCTTGGATCTCATCCAATGTAAACAAGGAGACAACAAAAAAATCATTGATTTCATAGTGTGCTATCAAGTGCTTCTTTCACAAATCTCGTATCAGCTACCTGATTCTGACATACAAAAGGTATTCTTAGGGAACTTGAAAAGGCCTTGGCAAGAGAAGTTTTCCCTTATGAAGTACCCTTCTTTCATGCACTTGCATGAAACCTTACAATAGTACCAATAGACGGTTGTTTAGTTTAGGGGATCCTCCTCGTACTCCCATTCTGAGGGAAAGTCCATCATATCAATCTATGGGAAAGGTAAGGCCATTACAAATATAGTAGCCATTGTTGATGACAACAGCCTCAGACGTAACTAAAATTTCACAAAGTTATCAGAATCTTATTCTTCTATCTTACAAATTTTTTTGAAGGATAAGATCGTAACCTTGCTAAGTCCTAAGCCTCTTAAGGAGCCTTACCCTAATTGGTATGATGGGAGCACTTATTTTCAGTACCATCGAGTTAATGGACATGATACTAAATATTGTATGTGGCTGTGTCATGAGCTATAGGACCACATTGAGGATAGTACCAATTCATCTCGATGGGGGTAAACAAAATGCTAACAAATCAATGGCAAAAACTAATAGTGAATTACAGATATACATAGACCCATTTCTATCACATTCTGCTAACATGATTATCGATCCCACTAATTCTATTACTCAACCCAAGGCCTATGTTAACATAGTCACGGTGACTTCTACTACTCTACCTATAGTAGGTTCTTCAAACATAACATTCACATCACAAGACTTGCCCTTAAACAACAAGACCTCTCCACTCTACATTCCCGCTCACCTCAATGGTAACATTGTGGCAGGGGTCTTGGTAGACCCCACGAGCCATGTGAATTTCATCATGGAAGAAAAATTAGTATTAAATTCATTATAGAGGGAAGAGTATGAAGAAATGAAATCTACCATCCATACACACGACGGTATGTGCCTCAAACCGTATGGCTCAATAACTTTCTCCATCCTAGTTGGACCTAGGGCTATTGACATGGTTTTTGATGTTATTCTAGAGTCAGATTTATTCAAGTTGAAGCTAGGCATACCTTGGCTAGCTTCCATGAATGGAATCACCTTTTTTGTTCACAAGTGTTTAAAATTTTCCCATGAAGGTGTCATACATGTAGTGCATGACACTGTATACCAGCCTTTGGTGTCTCATGGTGGATATCTGTTGGATCACTTTTGGCCCACCCCAGTCGGTCCGCTTCCTCTAAGAATAGACCTACTTTACAAGAATTATGTAAAATATGAGACTGGGGGCAAGGGACAGCCAAAACTAACCCTTCCTACAATACAATAGTATGTCGCCTCCTCTTCTCGAGAGAAGGAGAAGCCTACACTGACTGCTCCCCCTTCCTAGAAGGGAGAGGAGAAGTCCATGCCAACTCCCTCTCCTTCTCGTAAAAGAAAAGAGAAGGTTTCCTTTTCCCGGACTACCTCATCCTCTCCCCTTTCTTAGGAGGAGTATTGGATGAGTTAGCTCAACAACTATCTACTAAGTCCGATGATACCTCCTTGGTGCAAGCCCAAGCTTAAGATATAAGATCTCCCTAATAAATACCCCGAACTATGGTATTACTTATATAGTAGAAAGAAAGGTTCCCAAAGGGAATTCAATCCACTACCTCCTACCACTCCTGCTCCTAAAGTAGTGAATGGGAAGAGGCATGTTGTCGAGGCTCTTGAGCTTACTCCCCCCACTGCTCCTCAACTTGCTCCTCTTGCTCCTATTTAGGAATCCATTCCTCCATCGGAGATGGTTGTAGTGGATGTTCCCATGGTTGAGCAAGAGCTTTTTATTCCTTCGTAGCTTCCAACCTCCAACTCAAAGAGTTGTGGAAACCACCTTGCGCACGAGCACAAGCACCAGTGAAAGGCTCTCCTAGTTGAGCAAGCCACCTTACAAAGGAAGGAGGAAGAAACAACCACCCCTGCTCTAGGGCCTCCTGCAATTTCCTCCTCTCCCCTTCCTTCTTTTTCTCTTCAGTCTAGTTTCACATTGTTTTTGGCTTTTGTTGTGAGTATGAATGTGCCTAACTCCAAGGGGGTACAGGTGTTCATCGCTCCTTTGGTAGAGTTTCCTTTACTGATGTCTGTTTCAGATATCCCACCTTTCCTGAAGCCCATGGATATGATTAATACCTCAGTTATATCCACTTCAATTCTTTCCACCTCTTCCAATGCAACTCTTGCCTCATCTGTAGGGAGCTTACATCCCCAAACAAAGAAAAAGGTGGAAGGTAGTTCCTCCTACAATGAGGAAAGAAAGAGGATCCCACCTTCTTCATAAGGTGGTCTCGTGCTGATTTATTTTTTCCTAGTGACAGAACTAGCCCCGACTTCTCCTGAGTTTGTCACTACTCCCGAGTCATTCGGTGAGCCTAGCAGTGAATCTTAGGTGCAACCTGCCCCATCCACTAAAGTTAAACATGAAGCTCCTATAGGCTGCATGTTTAACTCTATGGATGAATTTTTGGCCTTGTCAATGATCTTCATGAAATTGCGGACCCTAGCTCCACAAGAGCTCAGTGAAGAAGACCTTGTGGGGCCTTCTTCCTTAACCCTTGTTCTAGGAGGGTTGGATGCCCATCCTCTTGACATCCCACCACTGTAGGCTCAACCTCCTTCCCCCTATGATGATCTAGAGTGGGAAGTGGATGAACTCTTGGTTGATTAGTGTTAGGAGGAGGCCTCTTCTTGATCTTGTGTGTGTGTGTGGTGTGATGTGTTCTCTTGTGATCGTGCTATGTGTGTCTAGATGACCCTTGTCACCCATATTGGTTCTTAGATATAGGCATGGTTTTTTTGTCATAAACCTTCTTCTATTTGTATCATCATTCTTCCATGGTTGTGCTTAATTTTTGATAAATTTGGGACGATGCAAAGCATTGGAGGCATTTTAGGTTTCCCTTCCATTTTGACCCATTTTTTTTTAATTTTTACTTTGTTTTCTCATGCATTCTTCACATGGTTTGATATAGTAGGGGGTTAATGATAGTTTATTTATATACTACTATTATACATACACACATATATACATATACATATATATATACATATACATATATATATACATATACATATATATCTATACATATATATATATATATACATATATATTCAAGCAATTATGACCCCAAAATATCAGGCTACCCCTATTCCCTTTGTTTTTTTTTTCTCTTTTGCTTTCTCTTTATCTTTCTCTCTTCTTTGCTTGAGTTGTCCCTTTCATGTGTGACAACACCACTTCTTTAGCACTTTGATTTTCAAAAAATGCATTCGTTGTCAACAAATATTTTTTGAAGATCCTTAGAAACATTCTATTTTTTAAGACATCATTCGGAACAAGGGATTCTTTTGAAAGAATTTGAAAATCATCCTCCAAAGTGGGAATAGCTTTGACCTTCTCCTCGCATGGGGGAATATTCTTCCTTTCAAATTCCTTGATGAAGTAATCCCTTGATGATGGATCGCTCTGAGAAAGAAAGCATATGCTTTCTAACTATGCATCCCTTGAGTGGACCCCCTCTTCACAACAAGTTCTTGAGGGACCCCTTTGAAAGTCTTCCAAATTGTCAATGGTCTGCATGATTGTTAGCTTACTTTCCTATGTGGGCGATTCCTGACTCTATGGAATCTGCTTTCCTAGGTTTCCTTCATGTGATAAATCTTGGTGGATACATCCCTATAGGTCTGAGAGCTTGTAGGGTGCTTCCTTTGAGATTCCTCCATGTGAGAGATCTTGGGGGTGGCTACCCTACAGGTTCATGAGCCTGTAGGGTGCTTTCTTGGGATTCCTCCATGTGAGAGATCTTGGGAGTTACTGTCCCTACAGGTCTACAGGTCTGTAGGGAACTTCCTTGGGTATTCTTCATGTGAGAGATGTTGGAGAATACCTTTGCTATAGGTCTATGGGTCTGTAGGGCACTTTCCTAGTTTCCTCCATGTGAGAGATCTAGGGGGATTCTTCTCGGGTATCCTCCATGTGAGAGTTCTTGCAAGGCACCTTCCTTGTAGGTCTATGGGCCTACGAGGTGCTTACTTCATGGGGCTTCCTTCATGTGAGAGATCTTGGGGGTTGCCTCCTTGTAGGTCCATGGGCCTGTAAGACACTTTCTTTCTTCAACTTCATAGTTTTGAGAAACTATGAATTCTTTTGCTTACCCTTTACCTTCAGGTTTGTAAGATCATGGTCTACTTCATCAATGGTTCAGGTATACATTTCTAACCCTACTATTCTTCAATCTACTTTACCGAAGAACTCATCAGTATTTGTGCTCACTAAAGTGGGGTCAAAATGTATAGGAGTGAATTTGCACCCCTTATGCAAATTCCCCTTTTTTTCCTTGCTCCACTTTAGAAAACCAAATTCAGAGGCTTAATTACACCCAAGCCCACTACCTTCATTCCACTTGGTTCCTATTTTTAGAATTGGTGGGGGAGTTTCTATTGGGGATGCCTACACGGTGTGTAGACATCCACACGGTGCACTTATGTCATTAACATATTCATGTGGCTGAACCTCTAGAGGCATTACACTTCTCATTGGAAGTCAACTTGTAACACCCTCTTCAATTGACTGACTTGAATATGGCCATTTTCTTCATCTCTCTTTCAAATTCCCTCCTTCTACAGGTTTCACAACTTCTTTTTCATTCTCTAAGCTTTCAATCTATCACTCTTCAGGCATTCCAACACTTCTAGCAGCACTTTTGCAATCCATAGTAGCAACTACTTCACTCCATCACTTCAGTAGAGAAAGTGTAGGACAACACCTTTGTAGCAGAGGCTTGAGTACTCTCATTCTCTCCTCCATTAGCCTTGAGTTCTCTTGGTGGAGGTAGTAAGCTTCCCATTCCTCTCCTCTATTACTTGGTTGAGTAAGCACATTTATTGTTTTGAATTGTTTTAGTGTTCTTTATTACATTAGTTTCTTTATCATACTTTCTTGGTTGTCTATGGAGGTGGAAACACCTAACAAGGGTCTGACTGAGGTAGGCCCCTATACATCCACCCAAAAATTTTCCTCTTCTTTGTGTGTAGGTGGACGTACTTTTGGGAGCTAGCTGGTGAATGAATTTATTTGTGAGATCATTCTTTCCACCCTAACTCTCGCATTTTTACTTTATCATATTAGAGCATATTTTGTTTACTTAATAGTTTTATTTTGGCCCTTTAGTGGTAGTTAGCTGGCCATTAGCTTGTTTTCCTAAGTTTGAACTTCTCTCTTTAGCTGTCTAGACATATGGATGCCAGTGCACTTGGGAGACACCAGCATGTTACGTTGTCATCCCAGGACCGCACTTTCATCCTCAGGTAGAAAGCTTCCTAAGGAATAATGTTGAACCTGAAAAAATAGCTCACCTAGCCTAGTCCTATATTTTAGGTCTATAGGGTGATTGAAGGACTTTATAGTCCTCATCATTCTCATCCTACATTTCCTAACACCCTAATAATCAGAGGTAACTTAGGGTAGCCTTATGCTCTTGTCCCTTCATGACCTAGGGCCTTGAACATGGTTGGTCCCCCTCTCTTACATATTTGAGAGATATTGAAATTTTAATTTTTGAAAATCCTAGTAAAATCTTCAGATTCAATTTTGAGGCACTTAGAGGCTTCGAATGGGCCTAAAAATTGGTGGAAAAAAAAAAGAGTTGGCCTTTAGGCCCTACTTTTTGGCAGAAGAATTCCTAAGAGATTTTTGAAAAGGCATTGTAATAGAAAATTTAACATTCAGATCAAAATTTATGACCCCACAAAGTTGTAATACCAAAATTAATAAAATTTCAAAATATCTTCTTAAGGAAGTTACACTTTCAAGAAGATTCTAGGGTAGTTAAACTTTCCAGAAGATTCTAGGGTGGTTACACCTTCCAAATAAATGATATAAAGAGGTACTACAAAAGGGAGGCTAGAGTAGCGTAGATGGTGTTGGAAGACTGAAATCACTAAGAGGGGGGGTGAATCAGTGATTTATGAAAGTCACAATTCTTTTTCAAAAACAAGATTTTAAGTTTTTTTTGAGCCAAGAAGACAAATGACAAAATGTATTGCAAACTTGACATTTAAATCAAGACACCAAATAAAAATTCAAAGAACATATTTTGCTTGTGCATAAACTGTAATGTATTTTCATGAACTAGGAATTTAAACATGAAACTTTAACATAAGGGAAATGAAACATTTTTACATGTATCAAAGCTCATTTTAAATCAGAATTTTTTATGCATGAAACTTGACATATATATATTGGTAGATGTGAATTCAATATATATTTGGTGACACATTTAAAATAGACATTCTATGTTTAATATGTTGACTTAAACATTGACAGTGATGCAAGAATGAAACTTAACAACATTTAATGCAACTAAGGGCATATTGAGATCAAACAAATAAGAAAAATCACACAAAATACCAGAACTTGTCATGAGTGGAAAACCCTCTTGGGGTATAAAAAACCACTCGAAAAACATTTCCTTTATTCACTTAGAGCACCAACTCTTTCACATTCAGGAGCACCAAATCCTTTACAGACTTAGGAACACCCATTCCAAGGAGCACCAACCCCTCACTGATTTAGAGCACCAACTCTAGGAGAACCAACCCCTTTACAAGATAAAAAATTATAACATTCTATTAGAACCTTATAATGCAATTTTTCAACCCTAGAATTACAATAGAAGACTTTGAAATATTTTCAATAAGCCCATTGAAGAATGTTGTATATCAACATCTTCTTAAATAATAAATAGATTTTCAATATAGAAAAACTTTCCATATCACTTAAAGAGTACTCATGAAATCTCTTCTTCTCGTCATTGATACATCCCCAAAAATACCAAAGACCCCTCTTTATGTAATCTATGCATACAATTTTTGTAACTGTAAAAACCATCTCGAGTTAGGGTTTTTGAATAATAAACCCTTTTACAATTTTTTTAGCTAAAACCAAATAAGTATTTAGTTATAGCTCAAGAGAAGAATCATCAAGAATCATATAGAATTGTTAACCAACCTCTTTGAATAGATTCATTAACAAAAACATTATCAACAAATTATTCTCAAAATCAACATCATTAATCTTCTCTTTAACTAATAGATCCAAAACCAATATTAACAAAATTTGGAAATAAATGATGGAAGAAACTAAATAAGTGACATGATAACCTATCAAGATGTTCCCAATGACCCAACATTGTGTTACTTGGTTCACGGTGGGTAGAAACCAAAAACTAACCAAAGAAATCTTTGAGCCATAACTGTCAGTTGTATACTTCATTGACTGAGCTTCCATAACTACCTGGTGACACCATTCTTTCTCACTCCCTCTAGTTGACTATGTTGTAAATCCAACTCTCCACACTATTCTCAAGCTCAAAATAACCATTTTCCATGTCATCTAATCAAAGAAACAGGTCTGTAAGTATTCCAATGGCAGCTAGGGTTTCACCTTCACAAAAATGATAATTACAAACTCGTTTTTCCCTATTCCTTCATTCAAATGAATACCAGATTCAAGTGCATAATGATTTCAAATCCAAATGAAATGATATTCTATATCATTTGAATTCCGTGCACATGTCTAATGACACCTACAACATAATTACCATCTCAATTGCCAAGTCACACTATCCACATGTTCATTATTGTCCACGTGAGTCATGAATACTACAATGTCATTCTCTACCTTCGATTGTCCAAGATAAAGTATTCAATACTCTATGCTAAGCTGACATAAATAAACATAGTACCAATATAATAACCAATGTCGACTATCATATCAAAGCTGATACAAGTAGAAGTTCAAATGAATTATATGTAATATGATAAGCTTGAGTGTAAGCCAAAAATACACTCTTGCCAAAGTATATGCCAAAGAATGTATGTTATTGACCATGGAGTTAAAAATACCTGATCAAAACCAATGCTATCATGTAAAATCCTACCTTGTAGCTTCCTAAAAGATAATCATTGTCAGTACCAACATGTATATATTAAGAGTATCAAGAGTCCATAGTCAAATGAATCATGATACATACTAATGGAAGCACTGTGAGAACCACATATGATACACACTGATGCAAGCACTGTGAGAACCACATATGAAAGTTCATATACAAGAATGTATCCAAAAATAATTTTTCCAAACCAAAGTTATATAAAAAAATTTCCACGGTGTTATCAAAATGTCACCAAGACAGTTACCCAAACTGATGATGCATAAACAAGTAAGCTGGAGTCATCATATATAACTAAATAACCATGCCATATACATGAAACAAATGCATGTCCTCAAATGTATCTATTCAACTGTCAACAACATCTGTATGGAACACCCAATCTGAGAATGCATTCTATCAACATCCATCATGCATCAACATCCATCAAGCATATCATCACATATATTCTCAGATCAACAAACCAACCACTTCTGACATCAAGGACAAACTAACATAAACAACAGAAAGCCAACAGATGGTGGCTCCGATTTGCATACTTGTAGATTTATGTAATTAGAAAGCCCATGTGATGGAAAATATAATGTTGTAATTTCATTTTCATTTTAGTGATAATAGAAAATATTTTATTTCCTTCTTGCATTTTTTTTTTGTGCCATTATCTATCATTTTTTGTGAGTTTTAAATTGTAAGGGGAGTACCCTTCATCACACCACCCCACAGTGCTTCCATGTTGACTAGTGTGGTATAGCGGTGGTTATTGCTACCCCATGACAATGGTTGAAGGTATCTTGTGGTGGTGTGGTATAGTCACTGCCACACCAGGATGGTGTACAAGGCTTGGTGTGATAGAGTAGCAGATACCACCATACCACAATGGGCTAGTTTGTGTATAGCAGTGTAGCATTGGATGGTGGATTACTGGATGTCTTTAGCAAGATAGTGATTTATTGATAGTTAAATGATTAATGATGTAATGGAATCTACAAAGATGGCTATTGTGTAGTAATATTTTACTTATTGCTTGTAGTATTTTGATTGTATTCTTTTGTTTTAATCATTTATTTCATATTGGTCTCCTTTTTGTTGGCTTTGATGACTTGTAATGATTATTTTGTTAGCTTTGAAAGAACTTCCTCATCCAAACCTCCAATTCACACACAGGTAGGAAGGATGCTTTCAAAGATTGAGGAGTTGGGATTTACACCCACTAGTTGTATTTTCTTACATATTTGATTTCTTATTTCATGTGCCTCTAAATAGGTGCACCAAATCCTTGAAGGGGATTAACATAGATTTATTCAACAGGAAAAAGAGACTAATTCTATATGATTTTTCTTTATAATTCATCCTATGTTGATAAAAAAATTAGCATTGGGATAAATTATAAAGCAAAATCATATAGAATTAGTCTCTTTTTCCTACTAAATAAATTTGTGTTAACCCCCTTGAAGGATTTGGTGCACCTATTTGGAGGCACATGAAATAAGGAATCAAATATCTAAGTATTTTTTAGAAGTTAAACATTAGCATATAACTTTATTTGGGTAGATTAGTGGTGGTACGATCCATATCTCCCCGTTGGTACAAGATCTTCAGTCATAAGGTATTAGATAGTCCAATCCATGATTCAATATCAATACCATAATAATAACACCCAAAGCTATTTTTTAATTTTAATAATAGTTGTCATTAGAATTGGGCCATATGTACTTGGAGTATCCTCTATATAATAGGATTTTATTAGTTTAGCAATAAAAAATCCCTTAGATTTTCATGTATGTCTAGCAAGGCACTTGTAACTACAACATATGATAAAAAAATCCCTGTTGTTATGCTTTGATGGATATCCCTTAGGATATCTGATGTGCACATTATTATAGTGCAAGCCTATTTTTCAAATTGTTTCATTTAGCATCACCAATATTCTCCACAAGAACATTGTCCCTATTTAAAATGATGGAAATGGTTCAGATATCTCAGAACAATATCTATTGTAACAATCTTGAGATGAATTTAGATGCAGTGTGAAAATTAGAACATACTCGAAGGTTCTTAAGAACTCTAATAGTTGTACTAGGGGCCATGTTTAACAAACCAAATGCAATTGCTAACTTTTCACTACGGTGGCAGATAAATGATTCTTTTTTCTTCTATTCCACAACATTAAGTAAAAGTCTTGAATCTGGAAATATCGTGCTGCCTTCATTTTCCAAGCCAATTTCTCCAATTTTGCATAGCTCTTCCATGTTTGTAGATGTGATCTATCTCCTACAATTTTTTAATTGATTTATCTTCCTGCTTTGTTTGGACTTACTTTTGTAAACTTGCAATATACAATGCACTTTTATTCTTTCTAAATTGAGACTAATAGTAATTTTGTTGGTTGTATTGAGGCATAGCTTCATTCATGGTAGAAAAGATAGACCCTATTGCTCATATTAGATGGCATGCTACATATAAAGGAGGAAGATTATAGTTGGGTTATTGTTGATTGCATTGAAGGAGAGAGATTCATATATGGTACATGATCAACACTCTCCTTCTTGGATTCTACATGTTACAGCTTGCTCTAGAAATATTTCCCATGTTGTAGAAGTTTTAAGAGATGAAAGGGGCATGTGCTCATATTGAAGAGCTCCAAGCATGTGTTTCCATCATTGCAGAAGTTTTTTGGAGAAGTTTCTTTCTTGAAGTCATTTATTTGCAATATTGTAACTCAAATTTTTAGTCTTGTGACTAAAAGTAAAAATTGTAATACTCTATTTCTAAGCTATAACTAGAACACCTTTCTTTTATTAATAAACTTCATCATTTTTTCCTTCTCAATGGTTGTCTTATTGTGTGCAATTGATTATTGATGTGTATGTATGTGTTTTATGTTTAAATCTTCAAGTATTAGTCAATTAAAAGGACTAAATATACTACTAGTTGAAGTCAATTAATAATTAAATTGACTAAATATACTACCAATTGACATAAATTAGTGAACAATGACTAAATGACTAAATAAATGGCTAGTTTTTTGCATCAAACTTTATTGTAGGGTTTATTTGATAGCTATGTATACAAATTTATATAAATGTGTGTGTGTGTGTGTTAAATTCCTAACAAAAATCAAACGATATAGGACCACCATTTTCCTATAGTTTTTAACTACTGCTTAGTTAGGAGAAATAGTATGGGAAAACAAATAAAGGTTGAAAGGTTTTGAATATCAAGATATTGAGCAGTAATCTAAGGTCTTTCCTCATGGAGGAATCTCTTACTAGTAGTTCTTCAAGGTATGGGTCTAGAATGTGGCCAAATCTACCCTTTTATCAAATAGCCCCCCACCAAGAAGTATGTCATGATGATTTTGAGCTTTTTGTTGTGGATCATCTTAGAGGTAAGGAAACCATTCTTAACTTTTTTTAGGGTATTTGAAAAATTTGATGTTGGGTGTTTTCATGAAGTACTATTTAGCTATTTGAATTTTATGATGTTGATTGTTTTGTTATTGGATATCTAGGTATGTTTAAAAATTGATGCTTGGTATTTTTTTATTGGTTGTTTGGGTATTTCAATGATGGGGTTTAACTTGAAATGGGTATTTAAAAATATGGTACTAGATATTTTTTGCTATCGAGATAATGTTTTTTTTGAGAAATAAATGAGGTCTCAACCTTTTCTGGTATTACACATAGTTTTCTAAATTTTTGTTTTTTTATCATTTTCCCCAAGCATTAAAAAAAATTGATGTTCAGTGAACCATTTGTTATTGACTATCTTGATATTTAAAAAAAGGACATTGGCCATTTTATTTATATGGGTATTTAAAAATACTCGTATTAGGTATTTTTTTGCTATTGAGTTATGGTTTTTGTTTCTACGGAGGCTTGGGGTTTGTACCCTATTCATGCTCTTACCAATACTTTTGTTGGTATTAAGAAACAACCTTAAATCTTGGTTCAAAAAATTAGTTGTCTTGATAGGGTGTGGTATGATCTTGGATTGTATCCTAGAGTGTGTAGGAAGCTTGTGTTTAATCATTAAGGTATGTAAACCTAATCAGGGAAATGTATGCTATCCCATAATGGTTATTAGCATATCACATTATTATATTTTGTGGTAGTCCAAGATTTCATTCAAGTATGTAAAAAACTTGGCCTATAGTTTAAGCTATACACTTTTAAGTAACATTCATAATGTTTAGAAAATATTGATCACTCTCTAGAATAGTCCATTAAACATGGGTTATGCTTGAATGCACTGCATAATTGATATAACACAACCACTCTACATATCAACTAGAGTTATAGGCTCTTTATTGCAGCGAGAGGTAATAACTCTTGGATCATTCTATCATTACATTGTAACCTGTTAGACTTGATTCAACCTGAATGCACCCAATGATGATTGACACCTAATTGTGATGACATCAATTAATAGAGTTATGGATCACATAATTATAGTCATAAGAATTTATTCCTTGGTTGTGCTCTTATGGTGATTCCAATACTGTTACAACATAACCCTTTGGACTTATATTGCTCAAATCCTTACATTTCTTATTTTCTCTTTGGATGGGTGGCAATTTAAATGGAAGGAATTTGTATGCAGGTCATGCTCATATAAGTGTCTTCATCACCATTACACAATAGTACATTGGAATTTATTTTCTTGAACCTTTACTTCATTTTTATTATTAGGGTTTCTTAGTGATTATTCCATTTCCACATGGCATATTGATAAAAGAAACCAAGGAAAAAATCACTCTATTTTTAGTTAACTCCTGCTAACATACTTTTGGAATAAATGTTTGACTGCATTACTTCGAGTGTGAAGAATTTGGTATTCTACTTATATACATTCATTGAGAGTTGTAGTAGAAATATTCTCATGTTGAAACCATTCCTACAAACTTGCTTTGAGCTACATTTAGGAGGCTTTGATAGAGCTCAAAATATTCTAGCAAAATTTTTGAGCAAGTCATGACTTGGATCATGATTGCTAGGCTTTGTCTCCATAGATGGGTTAGGGTTTTGGTCTATGAATCCTCTTTAATAAATGTCTATCCTAAAACCCTTTGGTGTTATAATCTTGCATTGACTTGCTTTGGTCGGTCACTAGTCGAATTAGTTATTACTTGAGGCTTTGAATGCATTTATTTACTAGGCCCTTTAGTCTAGGAGAGATAGTTACCCCGTGCATTGTCCCATGCCAAATACTTATAAAGTTGGGTGAAATATTTTACCTCTAAAAGACTTAAGGTTAAGTCATTTCTCTCAAGGGCCTAATTACCATGGCCCCATTTTAAAACAAACTTCTACCTTGTGCAAAAATTCAACCCATTGGGGTTGATAATTAGATCCCTGCCATCCATCACATATTGTCTAGGCATTAATGAATAGCCATCAAAAGATGTGTGAGGTACATGATGTTGTGACATGTGTCCTCACTGTGGTGGGGTTTGACCTTTATCCAAGCACCCAATGACCGATGATGGGGAGATCAATGGTTGTTATGCAGATTTGGAGTTTAATCCTGGCCATTCATCACACACCTCGCAACATTTAATTAATGCCTACTAGAAAACTTGTGAGGTACGTGATTGATGGACGCATGGATTTTCTCAACCATTGTGTGGAGTATGGTTGAGCTTGTGGATGTAATGACATGGCTCCTAGTTACCAATTTCTTATTGGCCAAAGGTTGGCAAGCCATGGTCTTGGGCTTTCAAACTTGATTTGACCTAATCTAGGCCGCTCAATTTTCCATCTCATCTAGAAATCAATGGCCAATATTCAAAAATAAGAAATAAGAATGTGATAGCCATTTTAACTATGCAAGGAGTATGCATCAATGGTGTGTGTTCTATAGGAGTGATCAATTTGATCCTAGTGTGTGCAAGGAATTAATTTCCTACCATCATTGAGAATAATACATAGATTTTCATGTACCTTGTTAATTAACAATGAATATGTGGATGCCAGTGGTTGATTGCTTGCTTGCTCGTGTGATTTTCATCAAGCATTGATGATTAGCATGCCTAATTTTCCTATTAAATGAATTTTAATGGCCTCTATTTTCACCATTGAAATTTAGAGTGTGAATTCCTAAATTCCAAAAGATGAGTTGTGTTCATTAAGCTACATTCACGAAGAAGATGAGCAAGCCAACTATTTTTGTGTTAGCAGTACGAGGTCCTTGAGATTTCATGTGTAGAAGTCTCATGATAATGTCCCAAAGAATGAGCTGAACATGCCCATAGCTATTGCAACTCTAAAAGAAAAGGGTAAGGAGAAGGCTCAGAGTGAGAAGGCTACACCAACTCTTACGAGATGCAGCCAAAGATTGAGAAGTCGAGTTGCAACCACAAAGGTGACTAAGGACAAAGAAAAATATTTTTTGGATCTCGTGAGGGGAATGCAAAGGAAGATTAGATATAGTCAAGCTTCTTATGGGAGGCAAAATTCACCCATTGCTATCACTAATAGCCATTTTGATAGTGAAACCAAAACTGATTCTAGCTACCAAAGGTATCTTATGCTCTTGAATCAGTTGGAATCCCCATGGGAGGAAGTGATAGTAGTTTCCCTGGTCTTTGTGAAAAACTTCAATCAGGTGTTGTTAAATAGGCGCAGGATAACTAAGAGGGGGGTGAATCAGTTGTCACGCAAATTCAAACTTAAAACTTTATCACTTATCAAATCTTCAACCACACTATTCTATTATTAAATATGAGCATGCAACATAGATAACAGAAAGTAAATCAACACAATGAACACCATATTTTTATGTGGAAAACCCAATAAGGGAAAAACCACGGTGAGGTTAACTCACACTATATAGTGTTTAAAAAGGGAGGCTCACTGCCAAAAGAAGGACTCACTGTCCAAGTACAAAGGCTCACTACCTACAAAAAGGACTCGGTATCCATCAAGAGGCTCACTCCCTATAGAAGAATTATACAAAATAGAGTAAGGCTTTATAGCCAAAAAATGAAATGGAAAGATGCACCTAACATGTGCTAAAATAGTTTTGGATATGCTCATACTTGCTACCTTTCTGATAACACCTTCAAATTCATTACCTTTTCACTTGTTTCATCTATCACTTTCCTATAGACTCACTGCACATATTCACACATACTCATTTTCACTTACTCACTCTCACTCCAAATTGTTCGCCATAACTTACATATATACTCAATCTCCATCACAGGCACTAATTAGGTCAACTCCACAAAGTATTTTCAAAATTCTTTAACCGTTATTAGGTCAGCTCCAATAGTTCACAAAATATTTCCAAACACACAAAAAAATCTTTAGCACATTTCATCATATCGGCTTGGACCAAGAAATCGGTCGCACATAAGTTTTAAAATTAAATTAACTTAACAAGTCGACCATGAATAATCTTCAACACAACAAGGAAACAATAAATTTGTTGGTTGCTACTACGTTGTATGAGCACCAGAGCACAAAATAACCTAACCATGCATGCCTTTAACATCCATTAGTTGTTTCCCAAAATTGCAACCAGAGATTATCATCCACAAAGAAGTGTAGACTAGAATACTAGATAGGAAACCAAAATACCGAACCATCCACCAGAGAGGATAAGCACTAGTATAAGAGTACCAGAACCAAATTCCAACATACTACCAACATGGTGACATCAGTGACAACCAATAAATAAGTTTACTCATTTTCCCAACAATCTCCCCCTTTGTCAGTAATGGCAACATGTGAACAAAAATTTCTCTCTCCACTATCTCCATCACTCTCCATTCCAACTCTCTCCCCCTTTGACATCAATGGCAAAGGGTGCCAAAAATGAGTGCAAACATGATGACATCAAAATTTCAAAAATATTTCCAAAATTTTTAGAAACTTCCAACAGTCTAGATTATTTAAGCAAGCAAAATTTAAGTGAAGATGACACTCTTCACCTAAAACACCTTCTTATATCTTTCTTTGAGAACTGGATACAACTTCTTCTAGTTAAAAATAACAGACTCTAATTTTGCACATGTACTTTCCAATAATCCCAACAGAGTAAAAGAGGGTGACCAATCTACATCAGAACATTGTTTCTCAATATCTTCAGCATCAACAAGAATTCTAGAAAGATGCTCTAACCAGACTTCAACAATTTCTTTAAGAAGCTAGAAGGTCTTTGTCACATCCTCAGATGCTCTAACCGAACTTCAACAATTTCTTTAAGAATCCATAAGGTCTTTGTTACATCATCTCTCCATCTTGGTGTAATGATCAGTTTAGCCTGAAGTTCACCAACTCTTATCCTTTGTTTCCCTTCTTTATCTTTAAATTTTTCAAAGTTATTTCCAGTCTCATTCACCTCGGCTTCAATCACCTCAATTCTCCTTTTGAAGTTGTCTACAACAGCAAGCCACCAAAGACAATACTTGTAAACATCTAAAATTTCTTTAACACACTTCTTAGTTTCTACAATCAATCTAGACAATCTTTGCACAACCTTTTTACATCTTCCTTCGACCAAGATTCCCATCTTACGTCCTTCCAGACCTTCAAGTAACATCCCTTCTTCAACAATCTCAACCAAATTCTTTGGTAAGAAATTAGAAACATCAGATATTTCAATACCTTTCCAAAGTAGATAATCTACCACTATATCCTCAATTTTTAGTCTGTCAATAGGCAAGGAAGCATCCCATAATTCACCAATCTTGTTCATTTTTCCTTCAACTATCATAGACTAGATATCATCAAGATCAGTGGATTTAGTACTAGTCAACAATTCTTTCTCCTTCTCATTCAAAATATCAATGATACCTTGCCCCATTTCCTTTCTCTTTTTCGATTTCAGAGGGGAATCACTGATTACAACTTCCAATTCTCTTTTCCCAAATGAAGAGCCTACTTCAAATTGACTTACTACAAATATACCAGAGCAAGGGTTTGCTCAAAAGGATGAGAAATACGATCTACACATATTTTCATTATCTTCAAAGACTCTAGATGTTTGTAAATTTGTTTTCCTAATAGAGAATTCAAAAAGTAAAAATTTAGGCATACCAGCAAGGACCCGAAATGAAATAGATAATTCTCAACCAATGACATTCGAATATTTTCAAGAAAATTATCAAGTAACAAGTTACATAAATCAAATTGTCTATTCTCCTTAACCATCATGTGGGAAATGTGTACGACAATAGCTAAAGTTGAGCTTTCACTATTCCTAAAATAAATCTTGTATGAGATACTATATGCAACATACCTAATGGCCAAGTTAGTAAGTTTATCAATCAATAATACTCTCTGATCTCTACCAATGCTAGTTAACTCCACCAAATCCTTATATTTCATAGTTTTATTTCCAGGAAGTTCTCCAACATTGCATAATCCAATGATCGCTTCAATTGCTTCCTTTGAGATCAAGAAGGGTTTTCCCAAAACAATGTTTCCATCCTTAAGACAATTCAATAAGAATAGGATAACTTCCTTATCTAAAACCCACAAAAAATTCACTCCACAAATCCATCCCTATGGTTTTATATTCTATTATTCAACTTCGCTCAACCCTAGTTCAATTTCCTTTATTTTCCTATGATTGTATTCTTCTACTTCAACCCTTTTCATCTTCAGAGAGGTAACACCATATGAGCCACTATCCATTGCTTAGCTTTCTTTAAATTCAACACTACTTCTTCAATTTTCTTCTTTCCTTATGCAAATAGAGAGAGGGTTTCTAGATTACATCAATCAATCTTCAAATTCCCTTCAGAAACACTTCAAGCACACCTCAAGAATTCTTGAGAACACTTTTCGATGATTTCAAATGCATAATTAACCAAAAAGCATCACAAATTTCTACGTATCCACCATTGAGTTTTCCCTAAGTGCATTGAATGTGGAAAACACAAAAATTTGCTAAACACACACTTCACTTAGCATAGGAAACCTTTAAATGGTCTACAAATCCTCATACCATAATATTTTTCTCTGGTTCTTCTTTCAAAGCCTTTGAACAAGCTTTCTTCACATTCTAACCATGTGCCAGCCTCTGACATGTCATACTTCCAAGGGGTTTTTATGATCTTCTGATAATGCTCCCCCTAAGACCATGCTAGGTATAAATTTCAAATAAGTCATCTATATCGAATGAGGGTACAAACACATCAAGAGTCTTAGATTTCTCTTCTTCTTCTTCTTTCTTCTTCCAAGTTTTCTCCATCTCTTGCTTCATCTCTTCTTTATCAATCTTCTTTACCAGTTCACTCTTCTCTTCTGAAGCAGATTTCTATCCTTTCTTATTCTTTCAAACTTTAGATACATGTCCAAGTTTATTGCAGTTATAATAGATGGGTATGTGCAAGATCATGATGGGCCAAAAAGTGGTGATATGATGGGTATGTGTAGGGTATGTGACTGATGACTTTTTTTTACCTAAAATTGATGAAACGAAAAGGGTTTTAAAGGAGATTCTCAACTTTCCACCAATATAAATTATGCTTTACTTTGAATTTAATAAATAATTATTATTCATTTTCTATTTGAATTATGACTAGAGTCCTGATTGATAGGCTAATTGAAAAAATCTATAGCTTTCAAACGGTATCACATTTTTGAATGAAACATGTGTCACATTCTATGCTTCACATATTATAGGATTAAAAAAATCATGAAGTTTTGACCAAGTTAAGATGGTCAAACATATGAGTTTTATATTTTTTAAAATTTGTAATAAAAAATTCATAATTAATTATTTACTTGGAAAAAATTACAAAAAATATGCATCACATCAAGACATGATTCCTCTACTTATATCTAAAATCTTATAAAAAATATTATCATTTTTATGTGGTTAGGGTGGTCAGATAAACACCTACTTCTATTATTTCCCTGAAATTTAAGTACTACTGCATTGAAATTTCAAATTTTCACCAAATAGATTTTTTTTAAAATAAACCTAGTAGTTTAGAAACTACATTCAATTTTCTATAGATTATATTCTTACATATTTTTGAAATAATATAGATAACTTATTCAAAGATTTATGTCAAGTTGCCTAACTCTAATTTTTCTGATTTTTTTGTCACTTAAGGGCCTGTTTTTCCATGATGATCCTGCACATACCCAGATCACACCTTTCTAATTAGACTATTCTCCATTATTCCTTGATCTACACTAATTTTCTCTGTCTAAATTTATTGCAAGCACAACAGTAGCCATTAAAGAATTAATTCCTTCTGCCTTCATTAAGCCTATTTCTCATTACCCGACTGATCAAACTTACCTAAGATCTGCATTCTATAGCCTTATGTAAAAAATTCCCACATTCAAAGCATTTTCCAAAAAGAGAGCCAGAAAATAGGTTTATCCTACTTCTGCAATTAGTTGCTCTATGACCATATTTGTTACAAGAAAAACAAACACTATCAAAAGAGGGGTACCTTTGTGCATTAGGTTGTTTCACAGGTGGTCGTCTTGCAAAATTCCTTCTCTACTTCATCTTACCTTGATTCATCTTCACATCTTTAGAACATTCATTAGTATCAACTCCTAACCCACCTTTGTATTTACATGGTTTCTATCTAGCAAGTAGTTCTTCAAGTTTACCGGAGCTGGATCTAAAATTATTTTCACAAATTTTATCCTTCTCTAATTCCACTCTCAAGTTTACTATCTCCTGCTTGAGTTTGGAACATTCTTCAAACTTGTTCTGCACCATTGTATTCAAGCATTCTTCAATCCTCTTCTTTACTTATACTATCACTTTCAGTCCAATTATCTCTTGTTTCAGTTGTTCACTTACTTCTCTGTGTCTTTCCTTAAGTTTCTTCAACTGTTCCTTCAATTTCTGAACACATTCATTTGCTTCATCAAGATTCTCTTTCAAATCTTTGTTTTCTCTTTCCACTTTATCAAGATCTTCAAGAGAAATCTGGAGTATTCCTTTGTCATCCATTATCTCCATCTTTAGAATCACCCTCAAGTTGTTAGACTTTACTGGAGGAACCAAGAGCTTTGATACCAATTGTTAAACAAGTGTAGGAAAATTGAGAAGGGGGGAGTGAATTAGTTGTCATGCAAATTCAAACTTAAAACTTTATCACTTATCAAATCTTCAACCACACTATTCTTTTATTAAATATGAGCATAAAACACAGATAACATAAAGTAAATCAACACAATGAACACCAAATTTTTACGTGGAAAACTCAATAAGGGAAAAACCATGGTGAGGGTTAACTCACACTATATAATATTTAAAAAGGGAGGCTCATTGCCAAAAGAAGGACTCACTGTCCAAGTACAGAGGCTCACTACCTACAAAAAGGACTCACTATCCAACAAGAGGCTCACTACCTATAGAAGAATTATACAAAATAGAGTAAGGCTTTACAACCCAAAAATGAACTGGAAAGATGCACCTAACATGTGCTGAAACAGTTCTGGATATGCTCACAGCTACTACCTTTCCGATCACACCTTCAAATTCATTACCTTTTCACTTATTTCCTTTGTCACTTTCCTATAGGCTCATTGCACATATTCGCACATACTCATTTGCACTTACTCTCACTCCAAATTGTTTGCCATATACTTACATATATACCCAATCTCCATTGTAGGCACTAATTAGGTCAGCTCCACAAAGTATTTTCAAAATGATTTAACCATTATTAGGTCAGCTCCAATAGCTCACAAAATATTTCCAAACACACAAAAAAATCTTTAGCACATTTCATCATGTCGGCTCAAACCAAGAAATAGGTCGCACATAAGTTTTGAAATTAAAATTAACTTAACAAGTCGTCCATGAATAATCTTCAATGCAACAAGGCAACAATCAATCTGTTGGTTGCTACTATTTTTTACAAGCACTAGAGCAAAAAATAACCTGATCATGCATGCCTTTAACATCCATCAGTTGTTTCCCAAAATAACAACCAGAGATTATCATCCATAGAGAAGTGCAAACTAGAATACTAGATAGGCAACCAAAATACCAAACCAACCACCAAAGAGGATAAGCACCAGTATAAGAGTACTGGACCCAACTTCCAACATACTACCAACATGGTGACATCAATGACAACCAATAGATAAATTTACTTGTTTTTCCAACAGGCATGACTACCCAATGGCTAGCAAGGACAAAGAAGAGGAACGAGTGGAGGTCTCTTCCCCACTTCTTGTAAGGATGTGTAGTGTCTGTGCATATCATGGGTCTAGGTTTGGTGTTGGGTCTAGTTCTAGTTAAGAAAGATGGTGTTTGGGTGTTAATTTTTGTGGTGATGATAATATTGCTATAGTGTTTGATGTTGGCATTCTTTGGGTTCATTGGTTTTTTGTCTTTTTCACTAATTTGGAATGCAAGGTTTGTTGGTAGCTAAGGATAATTTTTGGTGGCATTGGGTAGTTCCCTTTTGGTGACTTGAAGTGAATTTTTCTTCCCTGGTTCAACAAATGATTACAAGTAATCGTCTAGGGAAATTTTGGAACAAAATTGAAATGTGGAATGAAATGAAATATCTTTGAAATACAATTGTAATGAGTCTGATGCTTGTTGCTCCCTTAGCATATAAAAGGGATTTCAAGGCTCATTATATGGGTCAAATTTTTAGTCTAGTATAGGTTCTAGGTAGAATTAAGTGTAGAAAGGGTATACTATAAAATGCTAATGAATAGAATAGTGAGATTTATCTTGGGTTGAAGTCATATATATAATAGTATTAAATTGGTTTTATGCAAATTATTGATATCGAAACAAAACTTATCTTTGAAACATATACTCACCTTTTGTAAATTTTTGCAAGCCATGAATGAAAATATCAAGGGTATTACCATTCGTCTTCAAGTGTTTGAATGAATGTGTGTCCTTATTTCTTCTTTAATTCCAAGGGTTAATTAAATTCTTAAAGAGGGTCACAGATTTGTAAAAATTTGCATAAGATTTGATAAGAAGTTATGTTTTGGATGTTGTGAGTTTTCAAATTGTAAGGAATTATGAGAATAGTCCACTATTATCAGAGTTAAATAATTTGTATACTACTAGTTATTGCATGTTTGACTCCATTTCCCAATTGATGAAGCACTAATCTATTTGTTTGATATTTTTACAATTTAATGTGTCGATGATTTACCCAACCATGGATTTAGAATAAGAACACAATTCACTCAAAAAAATTTGATTATGAAGCATGTGTTTGAAATATCTCCTTGCTCCTAGTAAAGAGATGATTATTTACTTAAAGACCCACCAAATCTTTAGTGAATTAAGTTTATTTGCAAGCTATAGTAACCAATTTTTGTATAGAAGTGTTCTCCATCAATTAGATTATAATGAACATAGTAAGGAATACCCTCCTAGGTCCCACATAGCCTAAAGTGAAGGAGTAGAGACCCTAGAGTCCTTTACTCATTAAGCTGGCCATTCATCTTGAAGATTCTTGATTATAGGGTTTGGCTACCCTTTAGAGAATTCTAAGGGTGTACTAGAAAAAACACCAAAAAAATGGAAACTCTACTGGGGTAATTTCCATTCTCTAGATGCAGATCCCTATATCATAGAGTCAAATGGTGTGGAAATTTTGAACATCTTGTTCATAAATTGAAGAATTCTTGAACCTGGTAGAGGATTTTATTTGCAACAAAGTTCGAAGGATCTAAAAGTGACTATGCTATGAGAGGAAACCCAGAGCATGTTTAATTTGTGAAGAAACATCATCTCATTTGATGTGTAATCCTCCATAATAGGAGGAGGTGACTCTGAATAAAGAACCTGATAAAGAATACATAAAAACTCTAGATATGCAAATTTAAAGACGAAAGCTAGGTGACTGCTACAAAATTCAAGGTATTCTCATAGAATTGAAGAAAATTTCATCATATTTGTAAGAAAATTATTAGAAATCTTTTGTACTTTTGATGTAAATGATTCCCTATTAGGTGGATTAGCACTATATGAGGGAATAATAGTGGTAATTTAGCATGCCTCTTGAATATGACTTGAAATTCATGCATTGTCATAAAGAAGCATGTTATATTGTAAGCTCTTAAGCAAAATTTATAAGAAATGGGCATTGTAAGGGCTTAAGGTTGTAGTTGCAAAATGAATTTTTATTGTATTATGTAATTGCAAAGAAAATTTTATAATCCTCTTTCAAGGAGTGAAAATGCATTCTCAAGCTACACATTCTAGTGTAGATATGAATGTAACCATGCACAATGGGTAACCTTTGTCATATCAAGGAAATTTTAATACCGAGAGGTACAAAGACATTAATTTTGATAGCATTTGTGGTTACCCAAATGTTGTACCACCTAAGCTCAGAGATAAAGTACCAAGGTTCAATGGTGAAAAGTCTGAATTAGCAAGCAAGCATTTGCAAGAGTTTGTTCATACGATGGGTGATTATGAACTAGACTTTGAAGATGTTGTCATGAAGTTGTTTGTTCAATCCTTAAACGGTGATGCTAGAGACTGGTTTTCATATTTTCTAGCATCCTCCATACATTCATGGGATGAGTTTAAAGCAACATTCATGGAATAGTTTGGTGAAAGGATTGATCCAATCCTAATTATACAAAAAATCATGAGTATGGAGAAAAAAGATGAGCTAGTTGCCTCTTTTAATCTCAGATTTTCAAAGATTATAAGAGAGATTCCTAAAAGCATAAGATAAAATGATGCAGAGTGTTTGGTTGTGTATTTGGGTGCATTTGATAAAAATATGGGTTACCTCTTAAGAGACAAAGAGCCTACAATGCTACATCAAGCATATATATCAAATTGCCATAGATATTGAAAACAATTTGAAATATTCAATGATGAAGGGATATTCAGCCACCAATGTTGATCATTCTAGTACATTTCATGCAAATACAACTAGTGGATCAATTAGTGGAAATTTATGCCAAGATGACAATGATTCTACTGTTCCACTTTCTCCATCACTACAATATCAGAATCATGGTAAGACCCAAGAGAAAATCTCACAGGATCAAAGCAAAATTGATTAGGTATTTTCAGCTAAGAGATTATATGAGATGAAAATCTATCAAGAGGAATCACCTTATGATTTATTCTCTAGGTTTTTGGATATTCTATTGGAGATACCTAAAATTTCTAGACTAGAAATCTCACAATGTATTGATTTTTTTTGTGAAATATATCAATAAGGATTGAGTACTTTACTAAAGGAGTTGAAGCCTCACGGTTTAAGCCAAGTAATTGATTGGATAAGGGTTGTAGAGGAGGCTAAGAATGATTACACATGATGTATTACCTCAGAATGTTACCAGTGGCTACCATGATGAGGAGGATCAAAGGTCGGTGGAAGCAGGTCTAGAGGATGTATTAGAATGTGAACCAGTTGATGACTATTGTCATTTCACAAGTAACATAGATGAAGATACACAATATGAAGATAAGGAAATGGTACATGATTTTCATCCTTGGGATGTCCTAGATTGTGAGAAAATACAGGGGGTGCAGGGGGAAGTCCCATATCCTGTGATCAAAGACAATTATGGACCAACTAGTGACCAAGGTGATGAAATTGAACTGGGTCGGTCCTCTGTTGATTATAATTCTTCTTATGAAATGGAGATGGAATATCTTGCTTCAAGTAGAGGATATGTTGATAGCCTTGAAAGGGTGCACTTGCTTTGGAGTGAACATTTTTCTTCATGTGAAGAGTTCTCAAAATATGGATCAATAATCTTGAATACAAATGATGAAGATGATGCTGAGAAAATTTCTCTTTGCTCTTCAAGTGATTACAATGACTTTAAGTGCATTGATGATTATAGGGATTGGGATCCTCATATTAAGAAGGAAAGGGTGTATGTGGCAACAATGAAGGTATGACACAATCCCCTATATGATGAACCCTCACTAGTATGTGAGATGGAAAATGATGATCCTTATTGGTGTAGGAATAATTCACTCTTTCTTGAAAATCGTGATGAGTTCTTGGCAATTACCACTTGTGAATATGTGGGATATGATGCAAAAAAGGCAAAGAGGAATGAAGAACAACCTGACATTAAGGTTTCATATTGTATTCTTGAGAATGGTGACCTTGATTCAAAATCTCCTCAATCACATGAAGGATTTAGTGGTACAAGAATTGGTGAAGTCACTTTTCCATAAGTGAATGAGCAAACCGTATTGAATTATCACCAAGAATGTAACTCAGGTTTGTTGGTAATTGAACATGATAGTTTCTCACATGTTGAAGAATTTGAAGATAAGGATGTCATTATCCATGATGATAGTCCTAAATACAGTGCTAGTATTAAGGGAGAGGTGGATGAATATGCTTTTGTTCCTATGGTACATGGTTGTGTGGTTGAAATAGTGGATGAATTGTCAGCCAAACATGATAATATGGATGACATATACATGGATGAAGGAAGGGTCCTCATCCTAAATGATCAAGTTATACACCCAGATGAGTATATGGGTCTTGAAGTAGTATTATTTCATGTTGGTGAGGAAAAACTACTTGATGAATCTTCATATTATGTTGACATTGCAAGATTATTTGATCTATGTGAAAAGAAACTTAGGGATGAAGATAGCATGAAGTATGATGCTAATCTATATGATTGTGTAGTTGAATTCTTTCCTAATGCCCCTCATCTTCTCGGTATAATTATGGACTTGTTCACATCCAATAAGGATAATTCCTATGAAGAGCATAATGAAGTTGCTCCTGAATCTGTATCTTTTCTCTCTAATACAATAAGGAATTTTTGGCCCAACATGCATTAAAGTGTTTGTGAAGGATTTCAGTTTGATATACAAATTGAATGTGGTGTCCAAATTCATGATCAGGTGGAGTATGAATGTTTTACTTTTCCAATTCAATTAGATTATCCTATGGTGGAATAGGTTAGTGAATGGGGCAACATTACAACAAGTAGGATTGATGGTGTTGACCATGATGATGCTAGTTGTTCAGAAATGCATAATACACATGTTGATCCATTACAAGTAGATCAAGATAAAGTTTTTGATAGAGGAAAGGATTAGTCCTAAGTTCTTGGGGGCCATGGGCTTCCAATTTGAGGATTGAATCCAATTAAACATACGAGGCTTTCGAGAAGACAAATCGCATTGTACATTTGTAAATGTTGCACATAGGTTTGGTGTGTTTTATTTTTGTTGTGTTTGCTTGCCTTGTCCAGGAAAGCTCCTAGTTTTTGTGCTTCTTCCCTAGTCTACTTCAACTTGAGATATGGATTCTTGCTATACCCACTTGGGGTATGCATCCCCAAGCATGAGCCACTGATAGAGATCCCAAAATTCTAGCAAAAAAATCGAGCAAGTCATGACTTGAATCATGATTGTGAGGCTTTGTGTCTAAGGATGGGTTAGGGTTTTGGTCTATGAACCCTCTTTGATAAATGTCTATCCTAAAACCCTTTGGCGTTATAATCTTGCATTAACTTGCTTCGGCCAGTCACTAGTTGAATTATTTATTACTTGAGCCTTTGAATGCATTTATTTATTGGCCCCTTCAGTCTAGGAGAGACAGTCAACCCACGTGTTGTCCCACACCAAATACTTATAAAGTTGGGTGAAATATTTTACCTCTAAACAACTTAAGTTTAAGTAATTTCTCTCAAGGGTCTAATTACTAGTGGCCTAGTCATGGCCCCATTTTAAAACTAACTTCTGGCCTATGCAGAAATCCAGCCCATTAGGGTTGATAATTAGATCCTCATCATCCATCGCATACTACATAGGCATTAATGAATAGCCATCAAAAGATGTGTGAGGTATGTGATGTTTTGATGCATGTTCTTGTTGTGGTGGGGCCCAACCTTTGATTGAGTGCCCAATGACTGATGATGGGGAGATAAATGGTTGTTATGCAGAGTTAGAGTTTAATCTTGGTTGTTCATTGCACACCTCGCGACATTTAATTAATGCCCACTAGAAAGCTTACAAGGTATGTGATTGATGGATGCGTGGAGTTTCTCGACCAATATGTGGAGTATGGTTGAGCCTGTGGATGAAATGACGTGGCTCCTAGTCATTAGTTTCTTATTGGCCAAAGGTTGGAAAGCCATGGTCTCGAGATTTTGAACCTGATTTGACCTAATCTAGGTCACTCAATTTTCCATCTCATCCAAAAATCAACAAAAATTATTCAAAAATAAGAAATAGGAATGTGATAGCCATTTTAACTCTCTAAGGAGTATGCATTAATGGCATGTGTTCTACAGGAGTGATCAATTTGATCCTAGTACATGCAAGAAATTAATTTCCTACCATCATTGAGAATAATACATGGATTTTCATGTACCTAGCTAATTAACAATGAAGATGTGGATGCTAGTGGTCAATTGCTTGCTCACTCATGTGATTTTCATCAAGAATTTATGATTATCATGCCTAATTTTCCTATTAAATGAAGGTTGATGGCCTATGTTTTCACCATTGCAATTTAGAGTATGAATTCCTAGATTCCAAAAGTGTGAGTTGTGTTCATGAAGCTACATTCACAGAGAAGATGAGCAAGCCAACTACTAATGTGTTAGCAGTGTGAAGGTCCCCGAGATTTCATGTGCAGAAGTCTCATGATAATGTCTTAGAGAATGAGCAGAATGTGCTCATATCTACTGTAACTCTAAAAGAAAAGGGCAAGGAGAAGGCCCAGAGTGAGAAGACTACACCAACTCTTACCATATGCAACCAAAGATTGAGAAGCTGAGTTGCAACCACAAAAGTGACTGAGGACAAAGAAAAAGAGTCTATGGGTCTCGTGAGGGGAATGCGAAGGAATATTAGATATGACCAAGCTTCTTATGGGAGGGATAATTTCCCCATTGCTATCATTGATAGCCCTTCTGATAGTGAAACTGAAACTAATTCTAGCTACCAAAGGTATCTTATACTCTTGAATCAGTTTGCAGCCCTAGGGGAGGAAGTCATAGCAATTGCCCCAATCTCTGTGAAAAAATCCAAGCGGGCATGACTACCCAATGGCTAGTAAGGACAAAGAAGTGGAAGGAGTGGAGGTCTTTTCCCCGCTTCCTACAAGGACGTGTAATGGTCATGTGTATCGTGGATCTGATTTTGGTGTTGGGTCTGGTTCTAGTTAAGAAAGATGGTGTTTGGGTGTTAATTTTTGTGGTGATGATAATATTGTTGTAGTAGTTGATGTTTTCATTCTCTGGGTTCTTTGGTATTTTGTCCTTTTCACTAATTTGGAATGCAAGGATTGTTGGCAGCTAAGGATAATTTTTGGTGGCATTGGTCATTTCCCTTTTGGTGACTTGAAGTGAATTTTGCTTCCCCAATTCAGCAAATGATTACAAGCAACTGTCTGGGGAAATTTTGGAATGAAATTGAAATGTGGAATGAAATGAAATATCTTTGAAATGAAACTATAATGAGCCTGATGCTTGTTGCTCCCTTAGTATATAAAAGGGATTTCAAGGCTCATTACAGGGGTCAAATTTTGAGTCCAATACAGGGTTTGGGTATAATTTCAGTGTAGAAAGGGTATACTATAAAATGCTAATGAATAGAATAGTAAGATTTGTCTTGGTTTGAAGTCATATATGTAACAGTATTAAATTGGTTTTATGCAAATTACTAATATCGAAACAAATCTTATCTCTAAAGCATATACTCTCCTTTTGTAAATTTCTACAAGCCATGAATGAAAATATCAAGGGTATTATCATTCATGTTCAAGTGTTTGAATGAATGTGTGTCCTTATTTTTTCTTTAACTCAAAAGGTTAATTAAATGCTTAAAAAGAGGGTCATAGATTTGTAAAAATTTGCATAAGATTTGATAAGAAGTTATGTTTTGGATGTTGTGAGTTTTCATATTGCAAGGCATTATGAGAATAGTCCACTATTATCAGAGTTAAATAATTTGTATACTACTGATTATTGTATGTTCAACTCCATTGCCCAATTGATGAAGCACTGGTCTATTTATTTGATATTTTTATAGTTGAATGTGTCGATGATTTACTTGACCATGGATTTAGAATAGGAACACAATTCACTCAAAATTTTCCAATTATGAAGCATGTGTTTGAAATACCTCCTTGTTCCTGGTAAAGAGATGATTATTTACTCAAAGACCCACCAAATCTTTAGTGAATTAATTTAATTTTCAAGTTATAGGAACCAATCTGTGTATAGAAGTGTTCTCCATCAAGTAGATTATAATGAACATAGTAAGGAATACCCTCCTAGGTCCCACAGAGCCTAAATTGAAGGAGTAGAGACCCTAGAGTCCTTTACTCATTAAGTTGGCCATTCATATTGAAGATTCTTGATTATAGGGGTTGGCTACCCTTTAGAGAATTCTTAGGGTGTACTAGAAAAAACACTAATAGGCTTCATGATTTTTTTATTTATATAGCTTTTGATTTGATAGTAATTGGCATCAAATTCTTTCTATAACTAGAATGATTTATTAATTATGGTTTTATGATGATTAAAGGTTTTATTTAGAAGGGGTTAAAATGTGGCATTTTTATGTGTAGGAAGAATATATTGTGATGCAGCATTCAGGTATGGACGGTTTAGGAAAACTTGGATTGATATCAATGATATAACTAGGTTGGAGAGTACCTTGAGCTGGTCTAAAACACTTTCAGATGTTTTTGCTCGGAAGTAGAACATAAGTATACGAATACAAATGTTAGTGGATAGATAAAATCATAAATCTATTGATCCATTCTTAGATCCAATTTGAGGTCATGAATATCAAACAAAGAAATTTCCTACATTCTAAAGATAAAATCATAAATCTACTGGTCCAATTGGAGATCCAATTTGAGGTTGTGAAGCTCCGACAAAGAAAGTTCCTACATTCTAAAGATAAATTCATAAATCTGTTTCATCCAATTTGAAGTCCAATTGTAAGGATTTGTCTTTTTAATTATACTTTCTGATATTTTTCTTGATACAAATTGTTACTTTAGAAATATGGTATTGCTCTTCTTATAATGTTTTCAACTCTCATTTTAGGGAAGAGCTCTGAAGATGCTTCCTTCATATGAAGACTACACTTTTCTACTATAGGTTCCGTCTAGAAATAGCAAAAGCTCAGGTACTATCATACTCCAAGCAAAAGTAGGAGTCTATAGTTAATTGTTGTAGCATAACAAATAGGCTAAATAGTTGTTCATATACCATTGTTTCTAATTCAAAATTGCTATACCTTATTCTAGGAGAAAATCACAGGGGGAGTCTATACATAAGAAACCATTGTTTCAAATTCAAAATTTTGTTGGTTCTTTCACAATTGTTTGCTTCATTTATTTGATCCAAGAAAACCTGCTATATAGAAGATGCTCTCAAAATCATAGTAAAATTGTTTATTCTAGGAAGACTATTTAGAATCTTCCCATCATAAAAATGAACAAAAGCATTAGCCATTAACTTGAATTTTACAGAGTTTCATCAAATTCTACTTTTCCACTCTCTTTTCCATTCTAAATTTTATTCCCAATTTCATCCATGTATAACTTCCTTGGCTTGTAGATCCTGTTGTTAGCCATAAATTTGCCAAGTGTTGAGGATAGCTTAGAGTTTTTACCCAAGCAACAATTGAAATTTTTTGGCCTTACCAGATACAATGTGTTGAAAAGCTCTTTGAAGTTATTTTGGAAAAGAGTTTCTGATAGTATAATGTGTAGTTTTGAATTAACCTTTTTTAATGAATTCCATATCTTTGATTGGCTATTTCAAGCTTGATGACCATCAAGAATAAGCAGACCTAGGCTCTCTAAAAGTAATTTTCCAATATCCTTAACCCCTTTAGAAAGACTACTTTTAGAGAGCACAGGTCTACTCATTCTTGATGAAGGTCATCAAGCTCAAAATAGTTGATCAAAGTTATGGAACTCATGCAAAAAGGTTAATTCAAAACTACACATTATACTCTTAGGATCTCTTTTCTAGAAAAACTTGAAGGATCTTTTCAACACATTGTATCTGGTAAGGCTAAATTTTTTCAATTGTTGCTTAGATAAAAACTCAAAGCTATCCTCAAAACCTAGTAAAGTTATGGCTAACAATAGGATCTACAGGCTGAGGAAGTTCTTCAGGGATAAAATTGGGAATACAATTCAGAATGGAAAAGAGAGTGGAAAAGTAGAATTTTATGAAACTCTTGCAAAGCTCAGGTTAATGACTAATGCTTTTGTTCATTGTTAGGATGGGAAGATTTTGAATAGTCTTCTCAGAATAAAGGATTTTATTGTGATTTTGAGAGCCTCTTCTACACAACAAGTTGTCTTAGATCAAATAAATGCAACAAACACTTGTGAAAGAGCCAATAATTTTGAATTTGAAACAATGGTGTCTTATGTATAGACTCCCCTTGTGATTTTCTCCTAGAATAAGGTATAGCAATTTTGAATTTGAAATAATGGTATATGAACAAATATTTATCCCATTTGTTATAATTCTACAACAATTAACTATAGGTTAGAACATATCCATATCATCATAAAATAGCAGGTGTAATTCACCTCAAACTCTGCAATGGTAATTACTTTGTAAGGAAGTTTTCACTACATGAAAATTCTCTATGCACAACAGTATGTTGGTTATTATCTTGATCTCCTTTGTGATAAAAAGAATAGTGAAGTTCATTGCATAACTCATGACTATTTTGTAGTGCTATGATCCAGTGCTCTTTTACTTCTTACTCACTATGTTCTCAATCACCATGTTCAAATGACTTAGAGGACAAATCGTTCTCACTACTTGATAGTAACTTTCATTGTTTTTGGACTATTTGTTATGATTCAATCACTATTTGATAGTGTTCTCCATTTCTTAGTCCTATAGGATAGAGGAAAATTCATAGTTTTCAACTCTCTAACAATTTTATTCCTTTCAGTGATCTCAGTCACCTAATTCAATGTGTTATCTTCTTCATTTCTCAATGCTAACAATTCCTACACAATGTTTTCTTAGTCATAGTTACAGTGCTCCTTCATTTGAAGATATTATGTTGCTTAGATAGTAATGTTTTAGTGAATTCATATTTTATCTTGCAAATTCCTTGTTACACTTGTAGAGTTTTGTTGTGCATAATATGTAGTCAAGATTCCTTCAAATGGAGCTCTTTCCTAGAGGTAGTAGGATAACAGTGTCAATAAAATAACCGTGTTAGTGAGAGGTATGATATTAGATACACTGAGAATGGAAGGTATAATATTTTGACAGTAAAAGAATCATTTATCTGCTCAGATCTTGACACAAGTTTCCCCAATACATAAGATAGTGTATAATGTACTCTATTCCATGTTATCCACCTAATTTCATACCACCCAGAGAAGAAATTACTAAGAGTATATGTCCCCTATATTTTGCAGCCCAAATGTGTCTTTCTAATGGTTTTCCAAAATTAGGAAGAAGGTATGTCATGAAATGTTTGTGCCCACCCAAAACTAAGCCTTACAAAGAGTGTCTACACCTATGTAAAATACCATAAGCTGCTTCAAAATACACATTGGCATCTTTATGATTATATCCACAAATTATTTTTTGCCATAGTTTCAAAATACACACTTATGATAATATTCACACATCAAGAACCTTAAAAGGAAAAAAACCTTGCTCTCATTCTTCTTAGGTCACTCCTCAATAGCTCGTATCAGTATTTGTGGGCTCTTTACAATAGCTTATCCACTAATGAGAAGGATACCCTCATTTGCTAATGGAATAAATTTTCATCTGCTCTACTTGAATGTGTAATGTGATGTAGCATGTTTAATGTCACAAGGCATAGTTTGAGAGCATAATTTTGAGACTTGATATCCATAGAATCCAACTTCTTACAACACAAAATGTAGAACCAACATTCAAGTAAGGTATTTTCAATATTGTTATTGCTAACTAAGCACTCATTCTATCTCCCAATTTTTCTTTCAACTAATCGATTATATGAGTGATTATTTCTCATTAAGGCATAAGCATATTTGGAAGTAGATTTTTATAAGATATTGTAGTTACAAGTTCCACTTCAGATCACCAAATCCTTCACAAAACCTTCTACACAACCACCACAGCACTGCACGACTATTGTTGGGATTTTGCAGTGATGTGGGGAAAGCTCCCTGTATCACTGTGAAGACCCAACAACAGTTGTTCAACAGTGTTGCAGTGGTTGTGCAAAAGGATTTGTGAAGGATTTGGTGATCCAAAGTACAACTTACAACTACAATATCTGATAAAAAGCCACTTCCAAATATAATTTTGATGGATGTTCATATCCTCATCCAAAGCTCCAATTCACACACAGGTAGGAAGGACGCTTCCAAAGGTTGAGGAGTTGGGATTTACACCCACTGGTTGCATTTTCTTAAAATTTTCTAAGGAATTTTTAGAAAACCCATTTTGAACATATCCTTCAATCACAAAATTCCATGATATCACATTTCTTTGAGGCATTTTTTGAAATAGATCACTTTCCTTGTCTATGCTTCCACATTTTCATGTATGTCTAGCAGGGCACTTGTAACTACAACATATGATAAAAAAATGCTTGTTGTTATGCTTTGATGGATGTCCCTTTGTTATTACTAGATATTTGATGTAGTGCACATTATTATAGTGCAAACCTATTTTTCAAATTGTTTCATTTAGCATCACCAATATTCTCCACAAGAACATTGTCCCTGTTATAAATGATGGAAATTGTTCACATCTCTTAGAACAATTTCTCTTGCAACAATCTTGGAGATGAATTTAGATGCGCTGTGAAAATTAGAAGATACTCAAAGGTTCTTAAAAACTCTAATAGTTGTACTAGAGGCCATGTTTAATAAACCAAATGTAATTGCTATCTTTTCACTATGGTGGCAGATAAATGATTCTTTTGTATTCTATTCCACAGTATTAAGTAAAAGTCTTGAATCTAGAAATATCCTATTGCCTTCATTTTCCAAGCCAATTTCTCCAATTTTGCATGGCTCTCTCATGTTTGTGGATGTGATCTATCTCCTACAATTTTTTAATTGATTTATCTTTCTAGTGTGTTTGGACTTAATTTTGTAAACTTGCAATATGTAATACACTTTTATTCTTTTTGAATTGAGACTAATAGTAATTTTGTTGGTTGTATTGAGACACAACTTCATTCATGGTGGAAAAGGCAAACCTCGTTGCTCATATAAAATGGCATGTTTCATATAAAGGTGGAAATATTCTAGCTGGGTTATTTTTGGTTGCATTGAAGGAGAGAGCTTCATATATGGGACATGATTAACACTCTCCTTCCTAGATTCTACACATTATAGCTTGCTCTAGGAAGATTGACCGTGTTGGATAAGTTTCTTTCTTGCAGTCATTTCTGTGTAATATTGTAACTCATATTTTCAGTCTTGTGATTGAAAATAAAAATCGTAATACTCTATTTCTAAGCTGCAACTATAACACCTTTCTTTATTTAATAAAGTTCATTTATTTTTCCTTCTCAATGGCTGTCTTATTGTGTGCAATTGATGATTGATGTGTATTTCTATGATTTATGTTTAAATCCTCAAATATTAGTCAATTAAAATGACTAAATATACTACTAATTGATTTCAATTAATAATTAAATAAACTAAATAAACTACCAATTGATAGAAATCACTGAACAGTGAATAAATATGACTAAATATATGACTTGTGAAATAAAAATGACTAAATATACTACCAATTGACAATTTTCAGTGAATAGTGAATAAATATGACTAAATATATGACATGTGAAATAAAAATTACTAAATATACTACCAAATTGATCAAAATGATGATTAAAATTAATGTCTAAATATACTACCAATGGACAGAAATCAGTGAATAAAAATTACTAAATAAGTGACCAAATTACAACAATCAATGTCTAAATCAATGACTAAATATATCAGTGAATAAAAAATGATTAAATAAGTGACTAGATTATAGCAATCAATGACTAAATCAACAACTAAATATACTACCAAATCGATCAATCAAAACAACAGATAAATGACTAAAACTAGTTTAGTCATGAATTTGGTCATGTTATAAATGACTGGCAATAAACTACTAATGGTCACATGACCATTTTCAATCATTTATAAGTAGTTTTTACAATCATATATTTTTGTTTCTATACTAGTGATACTAGCACTTAAGTTACCACAACAATTCAACCTACTAGCAATGTCAACACTTCCTTAGGTATTTCCACAAGGAATCCTTCTAGTGCATTCAAATACTATATCTCCTCAACCGTCCTCCCTCACAATTTACAATTCAATTTCCCTCTGTATACACTCACCACTCCACCTTATTCCCCTCCACCTTACATTACCAACAATGATGTCATCATTAACACACTTTTACAAAACATGTCAACCCTTCAACAACAAATCACCACCCTAAATAAAAAAAACAATGGTCAACCAACACATACATCAGAACCAACCTGTTATCCTTGGAGATATTGAGAACACAAATGCCACAAGGCATAGAAGTTCCTAGATTTGAGAAATATGGTGGGAAAGGAGATCCTATTAGCCATGTTTCTTCTTATACAACCCTATGTAGTGATTTCATCTTTCAAGATAAGCTCTTGGCTCAACTCTTCCCTAGATCATTGTAGGATACTACTTTAGAGTGGTTTTTATCCTTACCAAATAACTCAATTGGTTCATTGAATGAGCTTATTGATTCCTTTTACAACCACTTCCACATTCACATGGGTCCCAAGATGACCCTAGTTGATTTAATGACATGCAAGCAAAAGTATGAAAAAAAGCTTACTAATTTCATAGTGATATTTCAAATGCTTTATTCACAAATAAACATTAAGATTCTTGATGCTAACCTCCAACAACTTTTTATTTCCAATTTACAAAGAAAAATCCAAACTAAACTTGAGATGTTGAATACCCATGCTTTACACAATTATGTACAACCCTTCATGATTATCAGAATTTGGCTTATGGTCGTGATGTGAAAAATCCCCCTAGCCATCTTGAAAAGTGTAAATCTACACCTCAAAATAATTTCCAATCTTTCAAGAAAAAAAATAGTGGATCTTTAAAAATTTATTTCACTCAACCAAATCAACAAGTGGATAACCAAATGGCTGATATAAAGATGAAAAATCATTTTTCCTTTTGGGTTAGGAATAGAAAATATACCCCTATACTCAACACCCTTCACAATATCATGTTGCAGCTCATTGGAAAGAATATGCTTTCCTTACCTCTTGTCAAAGTTCCTAATCCTAATAAACCATTACTCGCAAACTATAGACCAAATTTTTATTACCATTACCACCAAAAAAATGGACATGATACAAAATATTGTAAGAATCTTAAACATCTTATGCAAGACCTCATTGATTCTAATAATCTTCTAATTGGAGGTGTGAATAATCAAGGTAATAATTTTGTAGCTCCTCCTAACCAAAATTTACAAATCTTTACAAATCCCATGCCAAAAGATACTATTTCATTTGTCAAATATAGTGAAACAAAGAATAATGTGATGAATATTGAAAAAGATGAAAATAAGGAGGAAGAGGTTAAAGTAGTGTCATTTATTGAAGCTAAACCTCAGAAGGGCTCATCCAAAATTCCTCTTGATATTGCTTTCTCATAAAATGACATAATCAAACATGCATCTAATGGTCCTCTTTACATAGCTAGAAGAATCAATGACAAGCCTACTAATGGGATATTAATTGATCATGTCTATGTAGAGAACATGATCACTAAAGAATTCATATTTGTGCATTAACTCTATCAAGATACATATGAAAAAATGAAAGCATGGATCAAAACGCATAATGGTTTTTCTTGTCCTACGATGGTCTCGATAAATCTCCCTCTAAAAGTTAGACTAAAAATATTAAGTTTCTCATTCACAATCATCTCGTCATTGGACCAATTTCATGTGAAGTTAGGATATACATGGCTTCACTCTATGAATTCCATTCCATCGATTGTACATAAATGTTTAAAGTTTCCCTTTGGCAATGAAATATTTATAATGCACCATAGTGGCTTTAATCATGTGTCTTCCCATGGAAACTTTTCATTGGATTTCTTTTGGCCTAAGCCTATTGAACCTATTAGACCTCGTGAGGACTACTTTTTCAAAACATATCAAAATTTTAAGGTGAAATGCATAGAAAAATTATCCCTTAGAAATGTGCCTCAATCAGTGATTGAACCACTCATCTGATTTAGGATCTAGACTAATTGCATCTGAATGCTTAGTGATTACAACACTTAATAAAAACTCATAATTAAATGTAGATTATTGAAATTATGCTTAAAATCAAGGTGATAAAACTAGAATGAGAGAGAAGAGAGAAAGTACGAAAAGAGGTTTGATAACGGAGTTCACCAAAAACAATGGCTACATCTTTGGGTCCCTCTCCAAAGTGTAGACTGGTCCAATTATTCCTCAAAAAACTTGGTTACAATCTTCGGCATAGCCTCCCCTTGGATTACAAAGAAATCTGAAAATGCACTTCCAAAGTGCGTGGGAACAAGCTTCTCCAAAATCACAAAGTTACAATAAAATTTCTCTAAGAAATAAAAATCCTAACTCTCCACTTACAAAAATCACCTACAAAATTCCTTAGAAAAATAATTAGCTAAAACACACTCCCAAACTCTCACCCATTTACCCCTTTTTATACACCAATTTTACCCAATTTGGTGTAAAACAACTTGATTTACAATCTCCCCAAATTTACACGTAAATCCAAAAGAAGTCCCCCTGTTACATAATAAAATATCTTCAAGATAAATAATGAAGGGCCCTTATAATTTTGGGCTTACAAAGAAAAATAATAATCCCTATAGTTTTTTTTTTTATAACTCTTACGAGATTACATATATATTTTTAAGGAGATCTTTTAAATTTTATCCCCTTGAAAATAATCCCATTTCTATCTTATAGGAGTTTATTCCTTTTGAATAGGGGTAATAATAATAAAAAAAGGGTTTAGAATCCCTTAAAATAGGGATTCCTTGGAAATAGGCTTTTAAAAATAACATAGAAAGTTTTTAAAACAAAACTCATGGCTTTAATATGGGCTTCAAGATAGGTGGAGATCCTTTAATATAGGAAGGCCCACGATTTTTAAAAGAATGTGGCATTTTTTTATTATTTTTTATTTGTTTTATATATTTTATTATTTTTTATTATTATATATTTGTTTATAAAAATAATATGCCACCTTTTGCCAATAATGGCCTGCCACATGGAGGTATGAGATGATGCCATATCAAAATTTCATTCACTGGTAAAATACTTCAGAGTGATGTGTCCACTGATTGGACTGATGATGTGGTGTTGATTGGACTGCCACGTGTCCACTCATGATTGGCCGAATTTGACTGCTCGCAACTCGAGCAAACAAACTCCAATTTTAATGAAATGAACATCATCAGAAAGCTTACGACGAGCTCTTCACATTAGCGTTAGTCTTGACCACTTTTGACAACTTTGATTTTTGACCTTTTTTCTGACCTAGGTCTTTGAGTTGACTGATGGTTTGACCGAGTGTATCTTGAGCACTATAGCTCTGATTGACTCTGTTCAAGTTGCATTGGAGTCAGAATTCCAAATACTTTCTGATGAAGTTGTTTCTGGAGAAAATGAGGAACTTCAAAATTTGAAAAAAATCTCTAGATCAAGCTTCTCCATTAGAGAGCTTTTGGACTTCCAAAAGTGGCATTTATTTAGACATCAAGTGAGGACTTTTCCTCCCCACTTTTCTTGTATCATCTGTACATATGTAAGCTTGGCTTACAATCGCAATGAAGACTGCAACAACATTTTTGAACATAAACATCATTCTATCACTTCCATAAGCATCTACATCAACTATTGTAGCCACTAACCAACAAACATTGACTAGCATCAAGTTGAACAATAATGCAGATATGAAAGAGAATAAATCAACAACATATCAATCTTTCACAATAGAAACATTTTTACCCAAGGGACCATCAATTCTTTCATTCACCATTCCCTCATGTTGTATTGTTGGTGCATCCTACGACCTCTGACCCTAATTAGCTACTTCAAGTTCATGTCTAGAACCATCTAAACTGACAGACATAAGAGTCAAATATTTACTTGCATTAATTACTCTCTTTAATTGCCCTGTGTTTGCAAGAGAACGATCAGTCTTAATCCTATGAGAATGTACAATATACTGAATTCCTTCTTTAAACAAATGATAATGATTCTTTTCCCTATAGAAAATAGCTTTTCGATCATATAAATAAGGGCTACCTAGCACTATCCCACAGATATCCAGTGGAACCACATCAAACTGTACTTCATCCACAAACTTACTAGTGATTGTGAATCTCAAAGTGCATTGTCTTGTTACTTGCATTTTATCATTCTCACAAATCCATCATAGTGGATAAGGTTTCTTATGTAGTGTAGTTTTCAATCCCAAGTTTCTTACATCTTCAAAAATTAAGTTAACTTGAGAACCACTATCTATGAGTGCATCAAGTTTCACATTCTTACCAATAACCCTTATGTGAAAAAGTTCATTCCTTTTCTTATCATCAAAGACTTCATTAACTTTAGGTGTAGAAGCACAACTATCAAAGGAAACACTGGAAATAGGAGCTTTACCTTTCAAACCCATAGTTGTTATCTTAGTTTCATCATCAGAATCAGAACCAAGATACATAACAACATTTGTGGCTTTCTCCTTACCTTTCTGTTTTTGATTTTGTTTATGATCCCACTTAGGCTTCAATTCCGAATGCAACTCCCAACAATGATCTTCAACATGGCCCTTCCTATCATAATGAGAGCAAGAAATCTTTCCATCCTTCTTGACTGTAGTTGTTTTCTTTCCTTTCCCTGTCTCTGCAACCTTAGATGATTTCTTTACAAAGTTATCATTATCAAACTTATCAATAAAAGAACCCTTTCCTCTTGACTCTAAATGTGTAGCTTGGACACAAACTTCATCCAAATTACTAGCGTTCAAGACCAAAATAGAATGTTTGAGATATGAGTGAAGACCTCCTATGTACTTTAACAATGTATCCTGGGTGTACAAAGGTACATTTAATGCAATATCCCTTTTACAAAACTCATGGGTGTAATCTTGAACAGATTGTCCTTTCCCTTGCCTAAAAGTTTTCCAGTTCATCCTTAACTATTGCATATGGCCTAGGGGATAAAACTACTTTTTAAGAGCACTAAATTTTTTTGACCAAGATAAATTGACTCTACCATGCTGTGAAATTTTTGCTCTAGTCCTACTCTCCCACTAGGTGAGAGCTGAACCTCCCAACTGAAGAGTGGCTAACTGGATCCTAGAAGCATCATCAAAGAGGTTTTGGACTCTACAATAGATTTCTACTTGTTGAATACAGTCATTTAGTTTTTCAACATCTAATTCACCACAATACTTAGGTAGTTCAAATTTAACATCCAATTTAATCTTAGGCTTATTTACACCCTTAGAAGGATTAGCAGAAAGAGAATGTGTAGAAGAAGAAAGAGAAGAAGGGGGAGAAGAAGAAGGAGTAGATGGAGGAGATTTTGGGGGTTCATCACCACCTCCTGGTTGCTTCTTGCCTTTACAATCTCCATGATCTTCTTGTTTCAATGCATTATCTTCTTCACGTTTCATGCATTCTTCCCTTTCTTTGAGAAGCATCTCCAATGCAGCTCTCATTTGCTAGAAGGCTCTTTGAAACTCCTGCTCACTGAGTTCTTCGAGTACCTCCATTCCAGACACAGGCATTTTTGGAAAATTTCTTCATTTCCCAATCTCAGGATTGTATTCTTCAAGCTTGCCTTCACCCTTCTGAATCCTGGATCTTGTTAGCATTCACCACAAATCTACAATACTAGTCACCAAATGCTCTGATACCAAAACTTGATCTGATTTATGATCTAGACTAATTGCATTTGAATGCTTAGTGATTACAACACTTAATAAAAACTCATAATTAAATGTACATTATTGAAATTATGCTTAAAATCAAGGTGAAAAAACTAGAATGAGAGAAGAGAGAAAGTGCAAACAAGGGTTTGATAACGGAGTTCGCCAAAAAAAATGGCTACATCTCCGGGTCCCTCTCTAAAGAGTAGACCAATCCAATTATTTCTCCAAAAACTTGGTTACAATCTTTGGCATATCCTCCCCTTGGATTACAAAGAAATATGAAAATGCACTTCCAAAGTGTGTGGAAACAACCTTCTCCAAAAGCACGAAGTTACAATAATATTTCTCCAAGAAATAAAAATCCTAACTCTCCACTTACAAAAATCACCTCTAAAATTCCTTACAAAAATAATTAGCTAAAACACACTCCCAAACTCTCACCCATTTACCCCTTTTTATACACCAATTTTACCCAATTTAGTGTAAAACAACTTGATTTACAATCTCCCCAAATTTACATGTAAATCCAAAAGAAATACCCCCATTACATAATAAAATCTCTTCAAGATAAATAACAAAAGGCCCTTATAATTTTGGGCTTACAAAGGAAAATAATTTTATCCCCTTGAAAATAATCCCATTGCTATCTTATAGGAGTTTATTCCTTTTGAATAGGGGTAATAATAATAAAAAAAGGGTTTAGAATCCCTTAAAATAGGGATTCCTTGGAAATAGGCTTTTAAAAATAACATAGAAAGTTTTTAAAACAAAACTCATGGCTTTAATATGGGGTGGCTTTAATATGGAATTTAAGATAGGTGGAGATCCTTTAATATAGGAGGGCCCAATTTTTTTTAAAAAATGTGAAATTTTTTTATTATTTTTTATTTGTTTTATATATTTTATTATTTTTTATTATTATATTTTTTTAATAAAAATAATATGCCACCTTTTGCCAATAATGGCCTACCATGTGGAGGGGTGAGATGATGCCATGTCAAAATTTAATTCGTCAGTCCATGACTTTGAAGTGATGTGTCCACTAACTAGATTGATGATGTGGCATTGACTAGACTGCCATGTGTCCACTCATGATTGGCTGACTTTGACTGCTCATAACTTAGGAAAACAAACTCCAATTTTGATGAAACGAATGTCATCGGAAAGCTTCCAACGAGCTCTTCGCATTGACACTAGTCTTAACCACTCTTGACAACTTTGTTTTTGACCTTTTTTTTTTCTGACTTGGGTCTTTGAGTTGACTGAAGGTTTGACCAACTGTATCTCGAGCACCGTAGCTTTGATTGACTCCGTTCGAGTTGCGTTGGAGTCAGAATTCCAAATACTTTCTGATGAAGATGTTTCTGGAAAAAAATGAGGAACTTAAAAATTTGACAAAAATCCTTCGGATCAGCCACCTATCCTTAATGAACCAATGATTGAACAAAAATCCCTTCCAAATATCCAAGATCCACCTATGAAAAATCCTCCTACCATTTTTTATAAGAGACCATGAGATAAACAAACAAATCCTGGTGTGCCTCCTAAAGTAAAACAAGTTTACAAAGCTAAAGAGAAAGTGGTTGAACAGCATTCTATGGTTTCTTTTGTTCCTCCCCCCAGGGAAGAAAAGAAACCTATGGTTGAAAAACTCGCTCCTACACAATCACAAATTGACAATAGATTGAAATGAAATTGAAATTCTAGAGAGCATAGGCATAGATGTTGTGCTATTGCTCATATGTTACAAGCTAAAAAAGTAAAGAGCAACATCAAAAATTAAAATAAAAACTTTCCTAAAGCAATGCATGATGAATATATACCCTCGCCGCAATATAAACAAGAATCTTCCATGGACATTATCATTTGACCTCCTATTGTGATTAATTTAGATGATGACATTGATATTGCAAAGATTGATGAACAAGTGCATAACGAGTTGAATTCATTGTTTTCCTCTTCTATGAGCTTAAATGGAAATTCTCCTAAAAAGGGTTTTGAACTTGGTGCTTGTCCTAGTTCAACACTTACTATTTTTCCTTTGGCTAGTTGTCTGCCTTCCGTATATACTAAACAAGATTAGTATGTGGAAGACTTGCTATAGGTTGACTCGCATGTGTCTTACTAGTATTTTGCATTGTTTTCTTTTTCATGTTCTTTATGGGATTGCATGTGCATAATGTGATCCCCCATGTTGTTTCATTTGATTTATCTCCCCATATTTTTGTCCATTCCTCTATATATACCTACATTCTTCTCTATGTTGTAAACCATTTATCTTTTTTTTTTGTCTTGTGTTTTCCTTTTGGGGATGGTACAAGGTGTCGAGACATTTAGGTCTCTTCCATGTTGACCTAAAATGATTTTTTTTTTTGTTTTTACTCTTTTTGTGTCATTCTTCTAGTTCTATGAGTATTTGGGGAATGATGACTTTTCTGAGCTCTATAACAACATTGTAGCAAAGATATACTAACCCCAAATCCATAGACCCATTATGTATTTTTGGGGGAAACCCCTCCTTCCTTTTTCATGATGTAGATTTATTTTGGAAACATATGACTTGGCATAGGGATTTTTGAGGGATCTCTCATGTCTTAGGATTAAACATTGACTACTTTAAAGCAATTTCTCAAAGCAATGGTGTTAGAAACTGTTTTAAAGTGGCATACATCGATAATATATTTCAAAAAAATTCATGTTTCATGGTGTGATTTTATTTTTTCTTGTGATGCATCCTTTTCTTGGTAGTTTTTTTGGATTTTATGTCCTCCAAGAATGTGATATTTTATAGTGTACAACTTTCCTCTTAGTAGTGATGTGATGCACTACATTTCCTAAGTTGTGAATATTTTACTCTTGACTTTTCATCTCTTGGAGACATTAAGCATGATGATACCTAAGTAGAAGACCTTACACAAATGAAGCAAGATCACCTTGAACAAAAACCTATATATAATGTTCATAAGTGTTTGGCATAATGCAACTTGCTAACCTTGTGAAGCTTGAACCCTAATAGAGGCCACCAAGCATAACACGCCTTGTTTTCCTATGGAGCCTTCCCCGTGTTCATAGGTGTTTGGCATAACACATTTTGTTAAGCCCTATGGAGCTCAAACACTAAATTCAAGGTCACCTAGCATAACACACCTTTCTTGCATGTGGAGCCTTGCCTAGCATTATGGCACCTTATTGAAGTTGTCAAGAGGATAGATTTGATATGGTATGGGACCCTAATATGATTCTCTCATTTGTCACCCCTTTATTGGAAGAGTCATCTAGTGGACAGCCTGAAGTTCTACTACCTCAAAGTGAGGACAAAGTTGATAGCTTATATGTGTTCCACATCACACTAGACAATCTAGGCTTGATCTTCTTGGTCTTTGATTTTGTATGATTGTGTATCTTTGTCATTTTTGCATACATAAGTTCCTTGAATGTCTAATTTAGTGTAAGTTTGACATGGGCTCATACTCTCACTAAAGTGGGGCCAAAATGTAGTGTCAGAAAAACTATCCCTTTTTCAGACTTAATTTGGGATACAAAATGAGCTTAATTATGCCTTAATTTAGTGAACATGTAATATGATTTTCATATTAACATTAAGTTTAGGGCCCTTTTAAATAAAATGGAGTTAATTGTTCCTTATTTAGGGTGTTGTAAAGGTATCTTTACACTTTCACATTAATCTAGGGCTTTATTAATTAGTTGAGGTTAATTTTTCTTAATTGGCCCCTTTAATTCAAATCCAAGCCTAATTAAATGTAGATTTTGAGGGATAAAACTCGACATCCATAAATCCCACTACACAAAACTTAACTCTAGAAGATATGTTTCCTAGGTAGGTGGCCTATGACCGATTCACCACATTGTGAATGGGTCCTCACTTAGTCTTATGACCCTAATTTTACATAAGATTTCACCTTGTTTGATGTGTGTCTTAGGTAAGTGGCCTAGGACCCATTTACCACATGGAAAATGGGTCATCACTTAGACCTAGGACCCCCCTTTGAAATATTTTTTTGGTGGTATTTTAGTGATTTCAAATATCTAATTCAATTTCAGCTTGTGATATTTGAATTTCAAGAATTAATAATAAGATATGTTTAAATACAAGGTTACTTCACATAGTTTCAACCTATATCTTCATAAGCAATCAAGAGAATTTTCACAAGAGGATTATGGGAGCATTCAAGAGAATTTTTAAGGCATTCAAGGGAATATTTGTATAATATTATTGTAGCAATCAAGATTCATTTCATCATGTATTGCATCATGCATGTTTTTCGAGCTAATGTGGTGATGTAGCTGTAGACACTTAAAAATGACCTAGGCCTACAAGCTCTGTTTTACCATTTTCGGCCTAACATAATTATGGCATCTTAATTATGTCCTGGTCCACATTCCACTATTAATTAAATAATTCATAATTATTTAATTAATTCATGTCTGTTTATTCTTCATAATTATTAAATAAATAAATTATATTTATTTATTCAATACGTCACTAATGGTCTATTATCCTCTTACAATTAAATAAATTTCATAATTTATTTAATAACCTTTCTTCATTTATTCTTCTAATCATTAAATAAATAAATTTTATTTATTTATTTAATATGTCACTAATTCTCACAATTAAATCAATTTATTAATTTATTTAATTATTAATCATATCTTCTAAATTAAATAATTATTTTTAATTATTTAATTGTCAAAATTAACATTTCCCTCATTTTAAATAAATGAAATTATTTAAAATTATCTCACATTCTTGACTGTCAGTTCATTTTAATAAATAATCTGAAAATGGATTAGTTATTATCACACAAAATCCATATTTTGAATTAATTTAATTCAAAATGGTAATAATCTTCCAAAAAATCAAGCAATTGAGCAAATTCTTGATTTTTCGAATCTGTTTTTCAGTCCAACTCTTATCTTCTTGATTTTTCAAATCTTATAAATCAAGCAGTCTTTATCTTCTTGATTTTTTGAATCTTACAAATCAAGCAGTCTTTATCTTCTTGATTTTTGAAAATCTTTATCTTTTTGACTAATTGTCACATTTATTCTCGATCGCCGATTTAATTTTCTCAAATGACATCTTGACCTCTCATTTAATGATTTTCCCTAACCCTGATTAAGAATTGTCGCATGAAATCTTGTCCACTGATTTTAGGCTTTGTTAGCTTTCAATCTCGTTTGTCCGTCCAAAATTGCATTTTCTATAAAATGTCAATTTTGCTCACATTTTAGACTAACACACCACTTCATTGTTATAGACATTTTATGTTTAGAATTTACTTTGCATTTAGCTTGTTTAATTCAATTTGAATACTTGTCATAGGCATAGTCATTTTTCATAGTCTTTATTTTGTCATTCAAATCCTTCAAAACTTGCATAGGGCTTGGTCACTTACATATACACACAACAACACATAGATGCTTGCATTTTCATTTTATGATATTAGCATAATTGTCTTAGGCATTAGAGTCATTTTGTCATATTCCAAATCCTTCAAAGCTTGTGTAGGACATAGTCTTATTTTCCAATTGCCCGTACTTTGAATTTGAGGGCAACACATCTTTCCAACAAGTTAGAAGGTGTAATGAAGATCAACCATGGAGATTGAAGACACTTGGTGAGCTTGTTCCATTTTGTGTTTTTAATTTATATGTCCTTTGGAATTCATTACTTTCTTTGGGTTTTGCACGCTTTAATATTTACGCTAATTCAACCTTAGAAAAATAACCCGTTGTTACATTGGTGAACTTGAAATTTGTTTTGCAATTTTTGTATGGAGTTGTTCAACTTTTTTTTGTAGGTATAGATATAGAACGACGCAATCACAACATTCTGAGATGCAAACTCCCTATCACGATGCATTCGCATTTGGAAACATCATTTTCATTAACTTTAGTTTTCATTAGCTTTAGTTTTATTAATTTAGATTAATTTCATTTAAATTAATTTAGAGTTAGATGTAAATTTAGATTTAAGATTTTTAATCTTTCTAAGTTAGTTTAAATTTAGCTTTTTCTAATTTAATTTAGATTTTAAATTAGATTTTAAATTTTTAGTTTAGAATTAAATTCTTTAATTTAGATTTTATAATTTTAATTAGAATTTAATTAGATTTTTATATTTTTAAATTAGCTTTTAGTTAGATTTTTTAATTAGATTTTTTCAGATTTTTAAATTATATTGTTTTTTAGATTTTTAAATTAGCTTTTAGTTAGATGTTTTTTAGATATTTTAGTTAGATATTTTTTAAGATTTTTTTAATTAGATTTTTAGATTTTTAAACTAGCTTGTAGTTAGATTTTTTTTTGGATTTTTAAATTAGCTTTTAGTTAGATGTTTTTATTAGATTTTTTTTAATTAGATTTTTAAATTTTTAGATTAGTTTTTAATTAGATTTTTTAGATTTTTAAATTAGCTTTTAGTTAGATTTTTAAATTAGATTTTTAGATTTTTAAATTAGATTTTTAGATCTTTAAATTAGCTTTTAGTTAGATTTTAGATTATATTTTTATTAGATTTTAGATTTTAGATTACATTTTAAATTAGAGTTTTTTAAAGATTTTTATTAGATTTTAGATTGGATTTTTAATTTAGATTTTTTAAAACTTTTAATTTAGTTTAGATTTATAATTTCTAATTTAATTTAGCTTTTTAACTTTTTAATTTAGTTTAATTTTTTAATTTTTAATTTAGTTTAGGATTTTAACAAATTGAAAATTTTAGATTAGAGATTTTTGGTTACTAATCCTTGTTAGCAGCGTGTGGCATTTACATTTCATGGGTCCAAGAAAACTTGATCAAACTTCTAACTTGTGATTTTGTAGGTTCGAGTGTTCAAGACTATCACTTCTAAACACCGTGCTTGTGATTTTTTAGATTAGAAAATATTTCATTTGGTGCAATAAAATGAACATGCTTGCAATATTGTTTGACTGTGTTTGAAAGTGGTAGGTGAATATGCTCACCTTGTGCAAACTAGGTGATTAGAAAGCCATACCCACTTTATTTCTTTTTCACCCTGATGCAATAATCGTAGTATCCTCTCCCCTTGCACAGTCATGTGATCCTGGGTGTAAGAGAAACCGTTATTGCCTCTAGAAATTGGGTCTGCCAGGGGATTTCATCACCTCTAGGTGACTCAAACCGCCAAAGGAGCTAAAGCCAAGCTACCCCTGACCGGTATATAAATGTGAATCTTAAGGGAAAACCTAAGATTATGAGTGTAGATGTGTCATATGGACCAAGTAGTACTCCTCAAAACCCTGTTGAGTTTAACCTCTTCAGGATGGAGTGCCTCCTAAACAGAGCTTAATCTTGTGCCCCATGTATGGCCGCTTGAACGGGGGTCCCAAATTAAACACCATTGTTTAGTAGCCAAAAACCTTCTATTTGCTAGCGCAACACTGGTCGGTGTGAATGAATCCACATCTTCACAGTCTATAGTAGAGGTGATCAATCTTCCATGGGAGTTTCATGGGGGTTGGAAGCTTGGTTGGCCTAAGAAGAGAGTGCACTGTAAGGGGGAGCCCGTGTAACCAAGCTTCTAAATTCGCACGCTACTGATATGCAGTTGGGGAAACCCATGTGGAATCTAGCAAATATTGTCCTGGACTAACCTAGGATTGTGCTTGTCTTTATTGTGTTTGTTTCAAAGGAAAAAATATTGTGCTTGCCAAGTGTTTTCAAATATTCAAACAAAACAAAACATCACTTTCAAATCTGGAGACAAATAGTCAACATCAAACATCTCAGAATTTTGACCAAAATTGCAAACAAATCAGACTCTTTGCATCATACACCGCAACTACTAAAACACATTCATTGTTTTGTGCCACATTAGTCTTCATTGTCACCTTGGCATTTGGCATCCTTTCTTGACAATTTTATCACCTTGCATTAGTCATTTCCCTTAGACAAACGTCATTATCACTCTACATTTAACAACATCATGACATCCACCACCTTGTCTTCCCTTCAACAAAATATTGATAGGCTTGCTAGTAAAGTTGAATACCAGTTACTCTGTAGAGGTCAATACCAACAAACCTTTAACTTTAAGAGACAATTCCTCCAAACCAAAAATCAATGTCCTTCATACCAACAATCCATGAGTCCTAGTCCTCCGTCCATCTACCCTCACTACCAAAAGCCACTTAACACCATCCATGACATTAGTCCACAACAAACATCCATTAATCAACCTTATCCTAACTTTGACAAGGGAAACCAACTATCCACTAGTCCATTTCAAGTCTCCACGTCATATGCTAGTCCTTCACCTATCAATCCCATCCAAGTCTACATGCCTTATCAACCATCTACCAACTCATGTCACGTCCCCACATCATACCATATCGATCTGGTCCAAGTCTCCACATCCCATTTTAGTCAACCTTACACCAATCTAGTCCAAATCCCCATGTCATATCCTATGATGTCGTGAACTAATCTGGTCCAAGTCCCCATGTCATATCCTATGATGTCACGAACTAATCTAGTCCAAGTCTCCATGTCATATATATGCTGTCACCAACCAATCCAGTCCAAGTCTCTATGTCATATCCTATGCCATCACATACTAGTCCAGTACAAGTCTCCATGTCCTATCCTAATCCTTCACACACCAATCCAGTCCAAGTCTCCATGTCATATCTTAGTCCTTCACATGCTAGTCTAGTCCAAGTCTCCATGTCCTATCCTAGTCCTTCATCCATTAATCCTTTTCAAGTCACTCCCTCACAAGCAACATCTAGTCATGAAAATTCTATCATTACTCAATGCCACATCCCATTATCTAAACTTGAGGATACATGTCAAAATGAAAGCCCAAAGCATGACATCATAACATCACCTTCATGTCAGGATCAAGGTGGTCCATCCAATGACCCTATCTTAAAGTCCATTCAAGAATTCCTTCAAGACAATCATGACATCCAATAGACATTTGTTATATGTGGGAGTCCTCTTTGCTTGTGCCTCCACATTTTGATTGAATTTTGAATTTGGAATATTTTCCTTGTTTGATCCATCTATCTTTGGGATCCATTTTAATTTCATTTTCCCAGTTTTCTTTTTATCTAATTCAATGGACTTTGACATTTGATTTTGACCTTTTGAGTTGTATGACTTTTTTTTTTGTTGGCTCCAAAGGGAAGGTTTAAAATGATGAGAATGATGGTTTATGGTGTGGGTTGATAGGGTGTTGGCAGCAACCTTATGGCATGGATTACTCATGGACTTCATTTTGATGTTTGTATTTGACAAGGTTTCCCCAAGTATCGAGGAGGTTCCACTGACATCGTTTGATTTTCTAACTGAAGAATAGCCAAGACCTTGATGCCTATAATTTGTTTGAAGTTCTATTGGTTCTTGAATACCTTGCTCATGTATGCCTAGTCCTTTGCCTTGATATTGCATGCTCGGATAGATTCTATTTGCAATGGGGTATGTATTGTTGATATTGTCACCGCAAATCCTTATGCCTCCCATTCAAAGAAAACCTTTGATATTATACATCTCAGCCACCACTTCAGCACTGGGGGAATTACTAGCATAGAATGACCAGGAAGAGAAAGAAAGGGCCATATATTATATCAGTCGGACACTGGTCAGGTATAAAAAGAATTACACACCAATTGAATGGGCTTTTCTAGTAGTGGTCTTTGTAGCACAGAAGCTAAGACATTATATGTTAAGCCATCACACACAGTTGGTAGCAAAGATTGACCCTCTCAAATATCTATTAAGTTAGGCAACATTAACAAGACGTCTGGAAAAATGGGTCATGATTATGAGAGAATATGATATTCAATATGTAGAAAGAAAGGAAATAAAAGGACAAGTCATAGCAGACCAGCTGGCGAATGCACCTTTACAAAGTGATCACCCGCTAGTGGCATATTTTCTAGATGAGTCGATATTCCATACGGAACCTAAGTCACCTTGGAGACTACTTTGACGGATCGCACACTAATCATGGCTTGGGGGCAGGAATCTTGTTCATCACCCCTCAAGGAGATTCCATTCCTAAGTCTTTCTGCATAGCTTTCCCATGCACAAATAATGTGGTGAAATACGAGGCATTGGTTACAAGACTTAGAATGGCAATAAAATGGAAAATCAGAACACTACATGTCTATGGGGATTCTCAGCTCATCATCAACCAAGTTAACGATGACTACGACACTAAGGATGAGAAACTCATGCCCTACAAATGAATGGTTACTAGTTTTCAGAAATATTTTCACATGGTAACTTTTGAACAAGTTCTGAGAGCACAGAACAAAGCGGCAGATGCAATGGCTACAATAGGCTCTCTCCTCGACATTCCAAGCAATATGCCTCAGCTAGAATTCCCAATAGAACAATTTTTGGTTCTGGCCTATGACATCCCCAAATCAAAGATGGTTTGTGAACTTGTTGGTCCCAATTCTCCCTGGTATCAAGACATTTATGACTACCTTAAGTCTCAAATCGTTCCACCTAACCTATCCAATAACCAGATGAAGTCCTTTATCTGAAAATACGTAAGATATGCCATCACCAATGACACCCTTTACCATCGTAGTTTTGACTACACCCTCCTTAGATGTCTCGACACATACGAAGCATGTACAACCTTACGTGAAGTACATGAGGGTATATGCGGGTCTCATTTGAGTGGTCCTACTCTAGCCAAGAAGATAATGAGACTTGGGTACTATTGGCCGACCATTGAAAAAGATGCACTAGAATATGTTAGGACTTTTTTCCAATGCCAAATTCACAGTGATTTGATTCATGCTCCAACACAGGAACTTTAGCATATCACTTCTCCTTGGCCCTTCGCTCAATGGGGACTCAAACTCATGGGTAAGATCCATCCTACCTTGTCAAATGGCCACAAATTCATCATAACCACCACTGAGTATTTTACGAAGTGGATCAAAGCCATCCCCCTAATGTATATAACTGTTAAACAAATATCCAAATTCATTCTTAACTACATCATTTGTTGGTATGGTCTTCTGCAATCCATCATCACTGACAATGGACGTCCATTTAAAAACCAAGATGTTCATGAGTTATGTGAGTGATTTCACATCCAACATCATTTTTCCTCTTTGTATTACCCATAAGGAAATGGTCAAGCTGAGGTGTCAAACAAAACCATTATTAAAATCCTGAAAAAGATTGTCAATGATGCTAGCCATGACTGGCATATTCAACTCAACCCTACTCTATGGGCTTATTGCACCAGCATTCGCACACCCATAGGAGCCACTCCATTTGTTGTGGTCTTTGGAGCTGAGGCCATCTTTCCCATCGAGGTTGAAATTCCTTCCTTACGAGTCTCCCTGAAGGGTTTGACTGATGATGAGGAGTATAGACAGTCACACCTACATGAACTGGAGATGTTAGAGGAAAGAAGGAAAAATTCCTTGAATCATCTACAAGCATATCAAAACTATCTCTGTTGCAGTTATAACAAGAAATTCATGGTCAGGAAGTTTGACATCAGTGACTTGGTCCTCATGGAGAACCCTAAGAACTAGGTTGATAGAGAAAAGCCAGGAAAGTTTGAACCAAACTGGTTGGGTCCTTACATCATCGTATCCTCTTTTGGTTCTGGAGCATATCAATTAGCTACTCTAGAGGGTGAAAAACTGAAAGAGCCTATCAATAGTCTACATCTTCGAAAGTTCTATGCATAAGCATCAAAAAGTTGAGCCAAAAATTTCAAAAAAAATAAAATTAAAAAATGGCAAAAAATTGTTGCCTTGATGAAAACCTGGCAAACACGCGTCTTGGCGGCACCAAAAAAATAAGAAAAATGACAAAAATAGTAAAGAAAAATAATTCTTCCACCAGTGAAAACCTAGGAAACAGGCACTTTGGATAAGTACTATGGTGAAAACTTGGCAAACAGGCGCCATGCGTAGTCAATCATTGCTCGGCCATCTACTGTTACTTTGTCTACCTTGGCCTAAGCTGAAATACATTTCCCATCACCACCACGACATTGGCCATGACATCATACCCTTCCTTTCATGGTTGGTAAAAGGTTGACATCTAGTCCTATATACATTATTTATTCAGACCAAAGATATTAGTCAGAAATATGTCCAACATGACAATGAAGCTAAGACACTTTATCAACTAGGGTCATCTATCTTTGTCAGAGCAGGCTTCCTTGCAGACGAAAACAATAATAATATAAGCCCAGCCACATCAAATGATGTCGCTCCCACGGAGTCAGCTGATCACCAAACTGGAAGGTCGATGGCCTGCTCTCTCGCATATATATGGGTGAAAGTTGTCTCTACACAAATCCAAACAATGCGTCAATACCTTTTGGACAATTGTCATTATCATCATCATAACTAAAAAAAATTTAAATTTTGAAAAACATCAGAATCAGCCCTAGTCAAAGTCAAAGTCAAATGTGTCGCATTGACTGCACTTGTTTCGCGTTGACTGTACTTGTGTTGCAGAACAACAGTTGCGTTGTTCCATACGTCAAATGTGTCATGACATATCGATTGCATCATTTTGTCGCTCAATTGGGTCGCATCAGATCACTTGCATCACAATATTATTCACATGTGTCACTTCATCTGAATGTGTCTCTTAAACAGGCAAATGCGTCACAAAATGACACATGTGGCCCTCTAACTCTTGAATGCAACCCAATATGACGAATGCGTCACACTTTTTGGAAAATGTGTTACACATCCTCGCCCTACCCTAAATATCCTTGCATTTACATCATGATGCATGAAATGCGTCAAACGTAAAGTCAAATGTGGCTTACGTGCATGCATATATGTCGCAACGCATTCATTGTTTGCCATAAAACCCTAATTTTGGCACACAAAATGAGAAAATTACAAAGAAGGTTAGGGGTACATGCCACTATCTTAGAACCCTTTGGCTGCCTAAAAGTCCGCATGATCTCGTCGCGATGCTCTATCATTGGAATCACCATCCTTGCTGAGATCCTCTTCGCTCTGAGCTCTCAAAATTTTAAAGGTGAATAGTGAAAGTGAATTGACTTTTACCCCTTTGACAACCTATTTATAAAGTCAAAATGACATTCATGAACTAGGTTATTACTGGAGGCCCTTTTGACCAACTTTGACCACACTTTTGGCTACCTTAAACATGTCAGAATCCAAAACCGTTCGCGCCATTTTTTTTCTGCTTATCAAATTAACTTATCAGGACACTTTCCAAATTTTTCTGTCGCCAACCCAAAATTTGAATTTTTTTCCGAGGGGGCATTGATACTCTATACCTTCATTGGGGCATGACTTTGATTTATTTTCTTTGTCACAATGCAACATGCTACATTATAAAAAAGAGGGGGAAAATGTAGACACATAAAAATGACCTAGGCCTGCAAGCTCTATTTTTACCACTCTCGTCCTAGCATAATTATGACATTTAATTATGTCCTTGGTCCACATTAGACTATTAATTAAATAATTCATAATTATTTAATTAATTCATGTCTGTTTATTCTTCATGATTATTAAATAAATAAATTTTATTTATTTATTCAATATGTCACTAATGGTCTATTATCTTCTTACAATTAAATAAATTTATTAATTTATTTAATTCATTATGTCTTCCTGATTATTAAATAAATGAATTTTATTTATTTATTTAATGTCACTAATTCTCATAATTAAATGAATTTATTAATTTATTTAATTATTGGTCACAATATCTAAATTAAATAATTATCTTTAATTATTTAATTTTCTAATGTAACATTTCTCTCATTTTAAATAAATAAATTATTTAAAATGATCTCACTTTATTAACTGTCACTTCATTTTAGTAAATAATCTGAAAATTGATTATTTTTTGTCACACAAAATCCATATTTTGAATTAATTTAATTCAAAATGGTAATCTTCTTCCAAAAATTAAGTAATTGAGCAAATTCTTGATTTTTCAAATCTATTTTTTAGTTCAACTCTTATCTTCTTGATTTTTCAAATCTTACAAATCAAACAGTCTTTATCTTTTTTATTTTTGAAAATCTTTATCTTTTATCTTCTTGTCACATTTATTCTCGACCGTCGATTTGATTTTATCAAATGACATCTTGACCACTCATTTAATAATTTTTCCCTACCCCTAATTATGGATTGTCACATGAAATCTTGTCCACTGATTTTAGGCTTTGTCAGCTTTCAATCTCATCCGTCCATCCAAAATTGTATTTTTTATAAAATGACAATTTTGCTCAAATTTTGGCACCAATTCATTATTATAGACATTTTATGCTTAGAACTTACTTTACACTTAGCTTATTTAATTTGATTACTTTTCATTGGCATAGTCATTTGTCATTTGTCATAGTCTTTGTTTTGTCATTCAAATCCTTCAAAACTTGCATAGGGCTTTGTCATAGTTAATTGCTCACACACATACAAATATGAGGGCAATAGTCATACAATCGCTGCAAGCTAGAAGGTGCTATGGAGGTGAATCATGGAAGCTTGAACGAGTAACATGTATGATCATTCTCATTTATTTCATTTTCTTTCTTTGTATTCCATAGTTTCTTTGTGTTTTTGTTTTGTGCTTTAATCCGCTAACCTACCTAAAAAAACCCATCATTAATATCAACAATACATACCCCATCGCAAATAGAATATGTCAGAGCATGCAATATCAAGGAAAAGGACTAGGGATACATGAGCAAGGCATTCAAGAACCAATACAACTTCAAAAAAAATACAGGCATCAAGGTCTTGGCTATTCTTTAGTTAGCAAATCAGACGATGTCAATGGAACCTCCTCAATACTAGGGGCAACCTTGTCAGATAAAAACATCAAAATGGAGTCCATGAGTAATCCTTGCCATAAGGTTGCTACCAACACCCCGTCGACCCACACCATAAACCATCATTCTCATCATTTTAAACCTTCCCTTTGGAGCCAACAAAAACAAAAGTCATACAACTCAAAAGGTCAAAATCAAATGTCAAAGGCCATTGAATTAGATAAAAAGACAACTGGGCAAATGAAATTAAAATGGATCCCAAAGAGAGATGGATCAAACAAGGAAAATATTCCAAATTCAAAAGTTAATCAAAATGTGGAGCCACAAGCAAAGAGGACTCCCACATATAACAAATGTCCACCTCCTTCAAAATGGTCATCAAGAAAGGCATATAAAAGTGTTCGTTCCAAACACCATCCCAATCAAAATTTCAAAATCCGTCATCCACCATCCCAAGTTTGGAAAATAAAAAGTGATTCATCCAAACGTCCAAACAACCTTTCCACATCTACCATCATTCATCATAATTAGACAACATCTCGTCTATAAGTCCAAAAATCCAACATCACACATCTGTCACATCATGGTAGCAACTCTTTACCACAAGGACTCTCATGGAACTCTATCACGATGTGCGTATTCTGATAAGGCCAACTCTAGTATCAGAAAGGATCACAATGACATCGATCAGTTGTATGCAAGCACTACAATCCTGATAAGACACCTCCTTTAGCAAGGTCATTATTGGCATATCATGGCACCAGTCTATACATTGACACTGTCAGTGGATTCAAAATAGTCAATGGTCATCTAAAACATCAAGGCTATCTAGAAATTAAAAAAAAAATCAAAAATCAAAAAATTGTCACCCTAATGAAAACCTGGACAATAGGCATCTTGGTGACAAAAAAAAAAAGTCAAGAAAATAGTAAAGAGAAAAATTTCGTCCAACAGTGAAAACCTAACAAACAGGTGCCCTGGATAAGTACCATGATGAAAACTTGGAAAATAGGCATCATGTGTAAAATCGTCTATGTGGACTCTTACACTTGGGGGCAAGTCGTCTCATCTCCTAGGCCTTCCTCTTGGCATTGGTATCCGACCATTTAATCCATATCATTCTCACCTACTTGGTCTTGACATAAAACTGGCACAGATAAATCATGCTTTGGGAAAACTCTTGACATGTCTATCATTTAATCGTACATTATTCATTAAACATCATGTCATTGTTGACATAACCTCGTTATCCTTATGCAACATAGTCCTTGAAAGTCATATGAAAATTCCCTTAGTCTCATGTCTCTTGCCCTTTACCAAGGCCACCTCTCACCCTTTCATGCAGGTCACCTATCTTGGTTTTCCCTTATCAAATGGTCTAAGGATACTCCATCATCCCTTTTAGTCCTAACCAAGTCATTCCAAATGCAACGAGTCTAATCCATACATGCACATTATCCAAAACATTACTTGACTTTGTTCCTGGCCCAGCTATAGACCTCAATACTTTCATCAAATTATCATCATCCTCACGTTGTTTTGGGAGGCATCCTTCCCACATCAAACAACACTATTATCACCTGTCAATTGGTATTCAACTTGACTAGGGGCACAATCATGTTTGTCTTTGGATTCTCATGCATAGGCATCATTCACATGCATTTGTTGTGATCCTCATAAACTGTCAAAAGTCCAAAAAATTATAAACTGACAAAAGTCCAAAAAAATTATAAACTGTCAAAAGTCCAAAAAAATCATAAACAGACAAAAGACAAAAAAAATCATAAAATGTCCAAAAAAAGACCTAAAAATCATAAAATGTCCTAAAGAAAAAAGACCTAAAACATAAAAAAAATGTCCTGAAGAAAGACCTAAAACATTGAAAAACATCCTAAAGAAAGACCTAAAAATTGAAAAATGTCTTGAAGAAACCCCAACAAATGTTAAACTGTCTCGAGAAAATGAAAAAATAGAGTCATTTCTTGTTAGGTCCATCAAATCAGTCAGTCTTTGTCATTGTCTGAACTACGTTGTCTCTGTGCATTTTTGCTACGTAGGCAAGACTCATTTTTTAGTCCCTAAGACATTAGGTTAGTCCTTTTAGGCTTGTCAAAATAAAATCATGATTCAACCTTTGGTTATCAAGACAAAGTCATTGGTCGTGTCGAACTACGAGGTCTCTAACTGCATGGCCTAGGCAAGGCCATCTATCGATGAGCCCCCGAGGCTGCACTAGGTCAGTCCATTAGGGTTCATGGAACTACACTGGAACACATGTCAAAAGTCTTCAAGTCAAGAAAAAACATTTTTCAAATGGGAAAACTTCTAAAAGAATTATGGCAAACAATTATTCAGCATGACAATCACACTAGCATGTCAACATCGACATGTAGTCAACACAAATCAATTCAGTCAACTTTAGTCAACTACGGTCAAACTTAGTTGAAACAAGTCAAATTATCATAACCAGTCAAACTATCGACTCTTGGTTATCTTTTAGATATGTCCTTCTGAAGAATAGCCTCTTTCATTTATGCCTTAGATGTGTCCTTCCTAGGCACTGCCATTGTCATCTGACATTTTGAGGGATCCTCTGGACATCTAAGGATCACTCCTTACAACATCAACATTCTTCAAATGTGTCCTTCTTGAGAACAATATCTCTCATTCATGCCTTATGATGTGTCCTTCCTAGGTATCGTCACTGTCATTCGACATTTTGAGGGATCCTCTTGCCATTTAAGGATCACTCCTCTCGACATCAATGTTCTTTCAGATGCATCCTTCTGAAGAACAAACTCTATCATTTATGCCTTAGGATGTGTCCTTCCTAGGCATCATTACTATCACTATCATTGGCACTTTGAGGGATCCCTTTTGATATTTAAGATTGAATCCTCTCGACATCAACTTCATTCAGGATGTGTCCTTCCTGAATTTGACAATCTTCGGCACTCGTCATCTTGGCATCATCAAAACCTTGACACGCTGGCATCTCAACATCATCAAACCTAACATCTTGACATCAAAATACTCAGCATTCAGACACACTTGGAAAACACTTGGCACTTTTCTGTTGATTTTTCATCATGTTACTAGTTTTTCAGCGAGATCCCGACAACAGGATTTAGAGAAGCAGTGACATATCATGACATTTGTCTTGTCTTTTGACACTCATGTTATTAGTTTTTCAGCAATGTCCTGACTAAGGGATTTAGAAAAATGACATATCATGATAATGGCTTTATTTTATGTTCTTTTGGCAATCATGTTGCTAGTTTCTCGATGATGTCCTGGAAATAGGATTTAGAGAAGCAACAACGTTTCATGACTTGTTATTCTTGTCTTTTTCTGTTTGTGGTTGGTTATGACATAAAGACTAGAGAAACTACACTCTTAGTATGAGTCATGATCATCCTTTTCTGTAACTGTTTATCTCATGTGATGGTACGACCTTGTACACCTTGATCTATGTCATATCATGGTGTTTGTTGGTCATTACAATAATCTGCCCAATGATGATTAAGAGAAAAAATATTAAAGTCCTATGGTAATGTTTTGAAGGATTTGGTCTAGGAACTAACATGCATTTCCTTCTATCTTGTCATCCTCTCTCACTCATTTCATATAGGCATTGCATCCATATCTTTTGCGCTATCATTTCTTTGTCTCTTCATATTCTAGTCTTCTCATCAATTTTGAGGGCACACCCATGTTCTTGGAACCTGTCTGTCCTCTCGAGGGGGCATACCACTACCCTCCTTGTCATTCTTTCTCATTTTATTTTGCACTAGGGCATATTTTTTACTTATTTTCTTTGTCACAATGTGACATGCTACATTATGACAAACAGGGGCAAAATGTAGACACTTAAAAATGACCTAGGCCTACAAGCTTTGTTTTACCATTTTTGGCCTAACATAATTATGGCATCTTAATTAAATGTCTTGGTCCACATTCCACTATTAATTAAATAATTCATAATTATTTAATTAATTCATGTCTGCTAATTCTTCATGATTATTAAATAAATAAATTATATTTATTTATTTAATACGTCACTAATGGTCTATTATCCTCTTACAATTAAATAAATTTCTTAATTTATTTAATTACCTTTCTTCATTTATTCTTCTTGATTATTAAATAAATAAATTTTATTTATTTATTTAATGTCACTAATTCTCATAATTAAATGAATTTATTAATTTATTTAATTATTAATCATAGCTTCTAAATTAAATAATTATTTTTAATTATTTAATTGTAAAAATTAACATTTCCCTCATTTTAAATAAATGAAATTATTTAAAATGATCTCACATTCTTGACTGTCAGCTCATTTTAATAAATAATCTGAAAACTGATTATTTATTATCACACAAAATCCATATTTTGAATTAATTAATTCAAAATGGTAATAATCTTCCAAAAAATCAAGCAATTGAGCAAATTCTTGATTTTTCGAATCTACTTTTCAGTCCAACTCTTATCTTCTTGATTTTTCGAATCTCATAAATCAAGCAGTCTTTACCTTCTTGATTTTTTGAATCTTACAAATCAAGCAGTCTTTATCTTCTTTATTTTCAAAAATCTTTATCTTTTTGACTAATTGTCACATTTATTCTCGACCGCCGATTTGATTTTCTCAAATGACTTCTTGACCTCTCATTTAATGATTTTTCCTTAACCATGATTAGGGATTGTCACATGAAATCTCATCCACTGATTTTAGGCTTTGTCAGTTTTCAATCTCATCCATTCATCCAAAATTGCGTTTTCTATAAGATGTCAATTTTGCTCACATTTTAGACTAACACACCACTTCATTGTTATAGACATTTTATGCTTAGAATTTACTTTGCACTTAGCTTGTTTAATTCAATTTGATTACTTGTCATAGGAATAGTCATTTGTCATAGTCTTTATTTTGTCATTCAAATCCTTCAAAACTTGCATAGGGCTTAGTCACTTACATATACTCACAACAACACATAGATGCTTGCATTTTCATTTTATGATTTTAGCATAATTGTCTTAGGCATTAGAGTCATTTTTTCATAGACATTTAGATTTCATTTTGTCATATTCCAAATCCTTCAAGCTTGTGTAAGACATAGTCTTATTTTCCAATTGCTCGTAATTTGAATATGAGGGCAACACATCTTTCCAACAAGTTAGAAGGTGCAATGAAGATCAACCATGGAGATTGAGGGTCCACTTGGTGAGCTTGTTCCATTTTGTGTTTCTAATTTATATTTCCTTTGCACTTCATTACTTTCTTTGGGTTTTGCATGCTTTAATATTTATGCTAATTCAACCTTAAAAAAATAACCCTTAGATATAGTAGCATTCAAAATCAAATCAAGCATATTCAAAGGCATTGTCTCTAATCAAGTTTTATGGTCAAGATCTACATTCATTGAGGCCACTTCATGCAATTTTTTAGATTTTTACTCCAAGGTTTCAATCGAGGATTGGTGAGTTGTGACATTGCATTTGTTCATTCATCATTCCTTTATGCTTTTATTCATTTCAAGGTTTAATTACCAAAACAGGGTTTGAACAAGGAAAACCTCTATTCTCTAACAAACAACATTTTTCTCCCTTTGATGTGTGATTGTAGGTTTTAAGTTGAATATCTATTGGAGATAAAAATTGGAGAAGGTTGCAAAGTTGTCAAATCATGAAAAACTAAGCGACAATATTTACTTTCAGCTTTTCGACAGTGACCAACTAGAATTTGGGAGTGCAAACATAGAACAAAACCTAGAAATAGATTTTCCAGAGCTCTAGCTAGGACCCATTCACCATAAGGTGAATGAGTCCTCAGTGAAGTTTGAAAAAGCAACTTTGGTAAAAGGTACACAACATTTGACCCTCTCTAGATCTCCCTTTTAACTGTTGTATTAGTTAGATTTAATTTTTGTTCCTCATTACATATTATAGCTTGCATATTGAATGAAATTAGGAGAAATAAGTGCATCATACATTTCATCACCATACCCCTCCTATTTCCCTTTATTTCATAATCAAATGAAAAGGGTTCATTGAAAAAATTGTCAACTTTCCACTAATATAAGATATGCCTTATTTTGAATTTAAAAGATAATTATTATTGATTTTCTACATAGATTACAACTAAAGTCCTAATTGATAGGTTGATTGAAAAATTTATATAATTTTCAAACTATTTCACATTTTTTGAATCTAAAAGATGCATCACATTTTATGCTTTGCATACTATAGGATAAAAAAAAAATGAATTTCATAATTTTTTGACCAAGTTATGGTGGTCACAAAACACATTTTAATAATTTTGAAATTTTCTAATAAAAAAAAAAACTAATTATTTACATGTAAAAAAGTTACAAAAAAAATTGTGGCCCTCTAGGCATGTGTCCTCTACATATATTGAAAGTTTCAAAAAAATATATTTTGTTTCTTGTACTTAGGGTGGTCAGACATACACCTACTTATCTTTTTCTTAAAAATTTAATACTATTGCATTGAAATTTCAATTTTTTGTAAAATAGATTTACTTTTTTCCAAAAAACGACTAGTAGCTTAGAAACTACATTCAATTTGCTACAATTTTTTTTCTTACATATTTTTCAAATTATGTTAATAACCTATTTAAATTTCTTTTTCAAGTTTCCTAACTCTATTTATTTTAATTTTCATTGCCACTTAGGGGCCTAGTTTGGACCCCCATCATCCTGCACTGACCCCTCACTTCTTCCATGATATACTTTATTTTCACAAAAGTACTATTACACTCAACATTGCATGCATCAAGCTTATATAATATGTCATATCTAACACCTCTATTGATCAATCACCATAGCACCTCTAACCATCTTGCATCTTGCATCATAAAATACTACCTAGACACCTACATCTATTAGCTTTCTCACAAATAACAAATTTTGTGCTAATCCAAGGATATGCAACACACAATTAATCCTTTTTATTCTACCATCAGGAAACCTGATTCTAATTTTACCATGACCAACAATATTTAAATAAGAATCATCACCCAAGTACACCTTGCCTACATCAAATTCTTCATATTTACAAAACCTATCTCTATTAGAGGTCATATTGAAAGATGCACCTAAGTCAATTAACCATGCATCATTACCTACATTAGTTGCCAAAGCTGCAATGAATGCATCACCATCTTCCTTCTCAGACTCAGAATTAGAATCAAATTTCTTCTTTTTATTCTTCTTTATTCTTTGTATTCCTTACGAATATTTTTCAGGCTTAGTGCATGATGGAACCTTCAAATTTTGCAAATTTGAAATGCCCATATTGAAAAAAATTGCTTTGTAGACTAAAAAATGCCCCTGAAAAATCTGCCCTAGTGACCTACTTTGGAGGGTCATCATTCGAAGCACATTTTATTTCATGCCAAATCCCTTGGTGGGTGTATTCATTTTTCATATGTGAACATGTATGTTTGATTTTAGCTTCATGTGATGAGTTTTGACAGGATTTTGAAATGACAAGTTGGAGGGTTTTGGGACTGTTTTGTTGTTTGCATACTCTCAGCCTTGCGAGGTGGCCTCTGTTCAGACTAATATTTCACAACTAGATGATCGTCATGGCGAAGGGATTGTTTCTCTAAATTCCCCTAATATTTATATGCTCCCTAGTCTGGTTTTAGAGTCTCAAGATCAGATTTGATATTTTTACCAAGTCAAAAGCAAATGTAGTTTGTTTTGTTTTTACATCTGCATTTCCTGAATATTTCAAGGAGGTCAAATTTGGCCCTTAATATCTTGTGATAAATGTGGATTGAAGGAAATCCCTCTTATAAACATGCTCAATAAACCTAAATGATTTAGTGTTTCCAATGGTAGCTTCCCAAGAGGTGATTTGATAATTTTTCAAGGAGGTGACTTAGTGTGATTGAGTTGGTTTTTGATACGTACAATTGTAGAAATGTTTGAGTGAGCTACTTTGGCATTGAATATCTTGCACCTCAAGATCTATTTTTCCAAGGAGTTTTTTGCACTGATTTTTTGGGTCAAATGGCTACACGCCTGTGTAGTTTCACACCTCTTAGATGAGTTTTGATGGGTTAGTTAATGTGTTGCTGACTATGATAGGGCCAAAATTGGTGTTCTAAAAAGTTTCAAGATTTCAAATTCTAAAGGAAACCCACTTCTTGTTTTGGTCTAAAACATCTGTAGTTCCATTTTCGTCAAAAATGAAGGTCATATGATGTGTTATTTTAATGTATTTTGGGTGTGGCTCAATGGCTACTTTGGCGTTGAATATCTTGCACCTCAAGATCTATTTTTCCAAGGAGTTTTTTGCACTGAGTTTTTGGGTCAAATGGCTACACGCCTGTGTAGTTTCACGCCTCTTAGATGAGTTTTGATGGGTTAATTAATGTGTTGCTGACTATGATAGGGCCAAAATTGGTGTTCTAAAAAGTTTCAAGATTTCAAATTCTAAGGGAAACCCACTTCTTGTTTTGGTCTAAAACATCTCTAATTCCATTTTCATCAAAAATGAAGGTCATATGATGTATTATTTTAATGTATTTCGGGTGTGGAGAACACATCTCAGGGCTAGTTTACAAAGGAGGTACCTGATTTTTGGTGGTTGGGTGAAGTTTGATTTAAAACCAATGTTTGAAATAATTCATTATAGCCACATGCAAAAAATCTTAGCTCTAGGGGTCACCATTTGTGCGCAGTGAAATTTCTCCATTATCATGGCCTACGGGCATAATTAAAATTTACAATTTTTCTAATGTTTAAAATATTTAAAATATTTTAAATGTTGTGAAAATGTGAAAAATACATTTAGGGAAAACATAAAATGTATTCCAAATTTTTTCTATCAAAGCAAGTATGACTTCAGGGCAATGGAGCAAAAACTCCATCGCCCATCTCCCTTTGAAAATGATTGAGTTGATTCAAATCAATGATGCCCAATGGTTTGTATGAGTTTGAGGCAACTTTAAACCTTATAAAAAATCATTAAAAGAGTTCTCCATCGCACATGTCTCTTTTCATAGGATATTTTGAGTTTAAATCAGCAATGAGCGATGGTTGTTGTGTCCATCACCCATCACTAATTGGTAGCTTTTCTTTCCAAAGCAATCAGCGATGGTTTCTTCCGAGCTATGGTTTTTATTTTAAGGCACATGAGGAAAAAGTTTGAATAGTAAAAATATTATCAAATGTTCACTATAAAGTGAAATTATTTCTTGCTTCTCATTGGTTGGGGAATTTCACAACATTTTCATGATAGTTGCATTGGCATCCCTTATCTCCATTTTGAATGGAAAATCAAGAATCAAATCAGTGATGGATTGTGCTTAGGTGTTGCAATTAAAATGTGCCACATGGAGGAGGATTTGGGGAAAGCTTTAATATTTTTAATGGCTGCAAATGAAGAACGTAATCACGTTTTTGAGCTTCCAGGCATCTTTTAGGGGTCCATTTGAACCCAAAGTTGTTCTATGCTTTAAATTCATCCCCTAACCTATCCTATCATCTGGATAGAGATTTTAAATGTATTTGTGATGAATTTTGGATGCCTGCAACCATAAAAATGCCCTTGCATCAAGAAAATTGACCTAGTGATGATAAAAATTTGATCATGCAGCTACAATTTGTTCTTAATGATCTTAAACGCTGGGAGGAAGCATCAAAGTTGAGGCATTTTATGGATTTCAGCCATCGCAGTTTGCTCCTTGTTTTCCTGTCTCATATTGGTGATCTGGAGTGATGTTGTGTGTTCCCCATCGCCCATCATGGTTTGATATCTTTCTCCTCTCATCATATTAGCGATACGTGATGCTCTCTATCACACATCACTAATATGTATCTTCATTTTCTTATTGCATTCACGATATGTGATGCTTGTCTAATGATGTCATCAATGTTGGTTAAGAAGTGGTGGACCCCATGGAGAATGTTTAATTATTTGTTGAGGGGATATTTTAACAGTGAAGAAAGGTATGTGGAGGTAAACCAAAAATAATGCATAGGTAAATATTTTTATATTGCCTGAGTAAAAGATTAAAAACCCTTCACAAATTTTAGTGGCTGAAAATAATTAAAAACAAAAACTTTATTGCTGGTCAATAAAATATTTCATGAAGATTTCACTTGTAAAACAAGTTTTTTTATTGTGTGAAAGGTTTTCACAGCAAAAGGAGAAATGGGTAAATGGAGATTTGCATTGCCCTATAAAATGTGAAGGTAAAAAGCTTGGAGCTATAGATAAAAGTAAAATGATAAATGCATAGGGTGAAAGTATATTTTACAAAAAATAAAGAGTGAAAGATTTTCATGGAGGGCTTTTATTTTTTCACAAACAAAGTATTTTCTACAACAGAATGAAGATGCATGAAGGGGTTTTTCACAGTAAAAAACAAGATATTTTTAGCTGCGGCTAAAAGTGAATCAAGAGGTAGGAATCAAATTGTAGATGAGGACTTTTCAAGTGCTAGAGGTAGTTATTGATCAACGAGAAAGAATGCGCTAGATGTCTATTGAAGATCTCCACTTAGGGTTTCTATATTTTCCTTAAGTGTAATATTTTTCTTCTTTCTGAGAGCTTGCTTACAGTTTGGTTTTGAAGGAATGCATATTTTGTAATAGGGTCTCAAATGTATAGTGTTGATTTTAATTTTATGAAGTTTTTCGAGTCATGTAAATGAAGAAATTATTCACAACATTGTTATATTTACATGTGAATGATCATATATTCTTAGTTGGTTTTCTCCATTGTACACATTGCACAGATTATGAATATGAGAAATCAAGAGTTTTTGCTATTTTTCTTCTTGTTTTTCCTTGAATGTTTGTTCTATGCTATTACTTTCATTCAAAGAATGAATTAAATTGTATTAACATAAACAGAGGTTTGTGCAATTGTATACTTGGATTAATAAAGTATGACTCTTTTGGTTTCTAGTATCAATGGTGTAATGCATCATATGATAAGCATAATTATGACAGAGTGAATGCCATAATGATTTTCAAACTTCATGGTTTAGGTGACTCCATTGTGGGATTAGACATTGGTCTTTAATGTTATAGTTTTCTAAGATTTGTTTGTGAGCAAATACATTTTAAAATCAATTTACTTATCAATCTCTATACGTTTGTGTGTGCACTTTACATCTCTCATGTTTAAACCATCTACATTACCATGAATGATAGCCAAGTCTTTAAGGTATTGTGTATGTTAAGAATTTAAAGGAGAACTATCTATTTACTTTGTGTTTGATACTTTGGCACTCAAGTATCTGAAAGCACATTGTTGGGATCACCCTCCTAGGTTTAACAAAGCCTGAAGTGCAAGGGAGAAAATTTTATATATCAAGCTCTCATTCATTGGCCATTGAACTTAAAGATTCTTAAGCATAAGGGTTGGCTACCCTTTAGAGGATTTTAAGGTTCTGCTAGAAAAAACACCAACAATGGAGTTCCAACAAATACCTTCAGACTTTTGAAGAGATTTGGATCTCCCTTGGATGTGGATTTATCACACTTCTCATTCTTCTTACCTTTCTCCCTAGGTTTTCCAAAAAAATTAAGGGCCTTCTTGGCATTGATGGATACCTTCCTCCTCATCTCTTCTGGAAGCAAAGAACCCACCACATCTTCAACCTGCAATATAACATAAGTACTCCTAATACAAATAACAAGAGAATCCCATGAATCAGGCAAAGAACAAAGCAAGATCTATCTATTGGCTACATGGTTTTTTTAGCACAAAAAGGTCAAACTTTTAATGCTCGATACAACTGCTAGAGTCAACAAATCCATGGGGGTCAATTAAGTCATGTCACAAATCTTGAGAGGAGAATTGGCCATCTTCCAACAATCTCCCCCTCAGCATTACCTAAGGGAATTTGAACCTGTAACCATTGGATTTGATACCAATTGTTAGCTCCACGATTACCGTTGAAAAAAAATGTCAACCTTTTAATGCTCAATACAACCGCCAAAGTTAACAGATCCATTAGAGGCGGTTAAGCCATGCCATGAATCCCAAGGAGAGCGGTAACCATCTGCCAACATTGAAATTTCTCCTCCTCATCCATTTTGACACCAAATGATGCCAATTGAGCCTCCAACATATTGAATGCTTCTAGGTGGTCTATAATTTTTCCACCCTCTTCCATTCTCAAGGAATATAATTTCTTCCTCAGTAAATCTTGTTCGTGAAATATTTGGCTTGATACATCTCACCAAGCTTCTTCTATTCTTTTTGTGTAAAGGTCTCTTCATGAAATTGATTAAAATAGAGTTTTCCAAGAACAATCTGATTAGATCCTTGGCTTTACAGTCCATAACATCATATTGAGTAGCCAAAGTAGGATCTATAGGCCTTGAAACATTCTCATCAATAGGATCCCACAGATCTTGATCTATCAATAGTTCCTCCATCTTCAAGTTCCATATTTCAAAATTATTTTCAAAAAAATTATCCATCTATATTCTCCTTGATGAACTTTCCATCTAAAACTCCTACAACAAGATCACAAAGTGTCTTCTACACGAGATATCACTCAAATCTCCAGATTAGTTCAAAAATTCCAATAACCCACAACTGAAACCAAATGTGATTAGGCTCTGATACTACTTGTAAGGAAGCTAAGGTAGTGGAACAACTTCATAGACTAATCTTGAGAGGGGGCTAATACAAAACTTTACAGATCTTTACAACAGTTATAGAAACTTAAACAAAAAAAACATAAATATCATGCATACCACAACACAATGGCTTACATGGAGAAAACCCTTTTGGGAGAAAAACTCCACTCCAAAATCCACCTAATATATTATTTAGAAATCATAAAGATTACAATATACTTATAGAGAAAGCTTCTCATAAGACTATTACCAACCAAAGATCTAGAGGCAACACAACCACTATCAAACTCTTAGAATGTGTCACAATACATAGTCATAATACAACACCCTCATAAGATAGGGTTTCCTACTAGGGCAATTCAAGCCAAAAAAATATTGACTATCAGATCTAGGACCTAATGATGAATAGTCTAGATTTAAATTAATATAATATACATAAAATTTAGCTTCTTGGGACATTGCACTTGATCACTTGCTAGGGTGTGCGGCCCCTAGACCCTCCATTGGGGAGATGATCCCTATGTACCGCTCGCAGGGGGTACCCTTCTCCGCCCTCCCTCCACACTAACCTATCAATAGTACCTTATTTAATTGCAAGGTTGAGACACATTTTCCCAACAATTTGATTAACTTGGTTGACATAAACCCTAGATTTGAAAATATAATTGATCGCATAAAGAAAAAAATAGAAAATTGTAGAAATAAACACATATCGGGAAGAGGGAGATAGAGGGGAACCTGTACTTGTAATTTGATCCTGAATTGCATGGATAAGGGCATTAGGGCACCTTAGTCTAGGTGTTTTGAGGTCTTAATATGCTAGATCACTCTGGTATATAATTTTCTCTCTACTCATTTGTAACTTGTTCTTGATGACAATTCCATATTTGACCTGCACATATGAAAGGAGAGGAAAGTTTGTGATTTATAGGTGTTTGATTCATACCACAATAATAAGTCCTAAACTTGGGACATCTCGATTTTTTCCTAAAATCAATTTTTTTAAGAAAATTTAATGATTTAATCCTTTATGGGTTCCATCTATCGGTTTTTAATTAAATAGGGTTAGACAAGACACCCTTAGATAAAACCCCATTGTATAGAACCCCTCTAGTCTCAAATCTTATCCACAATGGAGTCTCCTTTGCACCTATCAAAATGCTAACAAAAAACCCCTTTTCTTTACCTTTTGAGGGATTAAATAAAGTCATTTAGAAATTATGTTTTGTAAGTATCTAGCCCTTATTATAACCTAAGTTCCAAAAAGTGTAATTTAAAATATTTTTAATTTATTATTATACTTATATTTTATTTATTTTGAATGTAGGGTTTTCACCAAACATCAAAGAATTTTTTTTACACACGTCAAAAAATAGAAAAAATAGAGAAAAAAATTCTAAAAAATATGTGTAGTAGGTATTGATGTCCTTGTTTCAAAAAATAAATAATAATAATTCCAATACATACAAAAGAAGTTATGTGTTGCAACATACACCTATGTCCAAATTATAATTACTCCGACTTCAAAAATTAATTTAAAGAATATGAAACAAAAAAGTTATGAAAAGATAATGCACACACTAGATATTGGTGTTACAAATCCATATCTTAAAATTTAAAATTTTCTTCTTTCAATAAAAAAAAATTGTGATACGAAATAAACATCACTTTTGAAAAATATTTTTTACTATAAAAAATATGTTATTACAATTTACGTAAGAAAATCCACAAATTGTTTCAAAAAAATAAAACATATATTTAGAATTTGCACACACAAATCCTCAAAAATCACTAGTTCACATCATCTCTAAATTATTAATGGTTTAGTTGCTATAAGTTTCATAAAAATGGAAATTTGGTGAAAAGTGTTGATTTCAATGCCCTACTTTGGTTAAAAAGTGAGACACAGTATTATGGGATAACCCATTTGCTAGAGTCAAACCCTAGTTTTGGTGTTTTCACCTCCAAAAATAACAAATGATGATGGTGCAAATCTTGTGCTCTAGGTTTGGCAAATACAAAGTAGACAATAAATTATTGTAATAAATAAATGACAATTGATATTGTTACCTTAGGCATGAAACCTTTGTCAAAGTGATGTCACACCATAAGTTGTCACAAAGAGTTAATTGATAACGATTGATTTTCCTTGAAGACCTACAAGAGGTTAGCCCACATAATGTAATAAATTGGTGTAGCTAACATGTAGAGGAGAGATTGCATGTATCACATAATAATTTCTCATAGTTCATAATAGAGAGTCCTAATGTTCAAATGAGAGGGAAAACTTGTTTATATATGAGTTTCAAGATATTTCACATTAATCTTTATGAAAATCCAACAAAGGATTTTGAATTTATAAATATAATGAGGTCGACAACAAAATATGTGATATAGGGCCTAATTAGGGGGGATATGGGGCATTGGGGTGCCCTAGTCCAATCCTATTTTAATTTTTAGATATTTGTTAAATAAATATTTAATTTAATTTCCCTTATTTAATTCATTTTCCCAACAATGGAAATTAGTGGGTGATTAATAAGCATAATTAGGCACATGTGCTTAGGAGGGAGTCAAACATAGTGTGAAATTGTCAAGGATGACAATTTACAATACTACAACAACAAAAAATATTTTTAAAGGGTTAATAGTTCCTTCATCATTCTTACTATGAGGGAATACGATGAAAATATTGGATTAAAAATATTACTTGATGTACCTAATCTAACTAACCAATTTTGAAGTTACTCTATTCCATTTATAAGGTATACACACATTAGAATTGGTGGTTTTGATGAATATCCATACAAATTACCTAAATATTCAAGCAATTATCTTCTTCTGATTTAATTATGTAGATAAATGGAATCTGTGAATAAGGTATATAGATGCAAAGAGAATGTTTGATATCCATTAGATTTGTTCTTATCTTATTATAAATTTGTATCTATAACAAAGGCTCATAATATAGAAAATGTCTCTAGTTAAAATCACCATGCACTTCTATAGAATAAGATATCCCTATCATAGAAATGAGATTGTGAAGAAAAAAATGTGTTTGGGATCTAAATACTTTAGGCAACCACATTTGGAATATTATTGGGATGATTATGAAGATGATTTTGAAGTATGAAAGAGAAATTGGTCTAGAATGATAGTCCAACAAATGGAAGAATAATAGCTAGGTTGGGATACAACAAATTTGGGAGAAGATGGATTTGTTATGGTTCACAAAAACTACATAAATTTTATCTAGTTACAACTACTCACTCTTGTTGATCGGTTAGCCAAAGAAATTACAAACATAAGGGTGAGGTATTTATTTGTTATAAGAAAATACAATAAATGAGTGGATGATAAATTGGATAATCATACTACTACAAGACCTACAAAACCCACTAATATGTATACACCAAGAACTAGGACAAGTATGGTTGAACGAGAAGATGAAGAATATCCAAAGAAAGGGGTTGATTAAAAAAGTATATGTTCACAAAGAGATACTTGAAAAAGAGCCATGTTGTAAGTGAAAAGATCTTAAGATCCTCAAATTTTACTAGATAAAACTAAAATTATCCTTGAACTATATATTAATCCACCAACACTGCCATCTTCTCTAAATAAACAACTCACAATTCATAACCCTCCTCCCTCATACCCACATCAATATGATTTCAATTTTTCCCTTAGAACTATTGTTCCACCTATTCCTTCACCGTTTTCTTTAAGTCCTTAGAAAATTACTACTTCTCTCCACTGGATAAAAGTAGTGTGTAAAAAGAGAGAATATACAAATGCTATAAAAATATACTTAGATTCTTGCAATTGCAAGGAATGAGTGTGGTTATTTATAAAGACAAAAGAGTTTAGGGCTTAGGCATTGTCCTAAAAGCATTAAGCCACTAAGTTGAATTAAGAAATTAATTAAGATTTCTTATGTATAACCAAAATATTCTTTCTAGTATAGTGTAAACATAAGAGAACATAATAATAGTTAAATTGTGTTTAAACCTAAACAATTGGGTAATATCATTAGTGGAGTCATCATTCTAGATTTAATTGTGAAATGATTTTTAGGAGGATTATTTAAGTAAAATCAATTTAATTGTTGAGATAGGGTATGTGCAAGATCATGATGGACCAAAAAGTGGCGATATGATGGGTATTTGTAGGGCATATGGTTGACGACTTTTTTTAACCCAAAATTGATGAAATGAAAAAGGTTTTTAAAGGAGATTCTCAACTTACCACCAATATAAATTATGTTTTACTTTTAATTTAATAAATTATTATTATCCATTTTTTATTTGAATTACGACTAAAGTCTTGATTGATAGGTTGATTGAAAAACATCTATAGCTTTCAAACGGTATCACAATTTTTGAATCCAAAATATGCATCACATACTATGCTTTGCATACTATACAATTAAAAAAAGAAAAATTGAATTTCATAAAGTTTTGACCAAGTTAAGGTGGTCAGACATACGAGTTTTTATATTTTTTAAAAGTTGTAATAAAAAAATCATAATTAATTATTTACTTGGAAAAAAAATACAAAAAATATGCATCACATCTAGACATGAGTCCTTTACTTATTTCTAAAATATTATAAGAAAATATTATCATTTTATTGTGGTTAGGGTGGTCAGACAAACACCTACTTCTTTTTTTTCCCTGAAATTTAAGTACTACTACATTGAAATTTCAAAATTTCACTAAATAGATTTAAAAATAAATAAATAAACCTAGTAGTTTAGAAACTAAATTCAATTTGCCACAAATTCTATTCTTACATATTTTTGAAATAATATAGATAACTTATTCAAATTTTTATGTCAAGTTGCCTAACTCTGATTTTTCTAAATTTTTTGCCACTTAAGGGCTTGTTTTTTCCATGATGATCCTACACATACCCGATAATGAACAATTGATTTGGGGAAATATTTAATAAATTTTTAGATTAACTCTGAAAACTAATTCCTTGAGACAAATAGATGAAAATTTTATAGAACTACTTTCTCTTATTATATAATTAAATTAAATGTTAAAAAAAGGGGAGAAATGATTTTTTTTGTTATTTAATTAAATCTGTGGGAGTAGGCTAAATCTTAAATAAGAATATTCTCTAAAAGTAATAGAATATTTGAATGAGTTAATTTAACAAAATATAAAGTTGATTATTAGTCAAATGTCTAGTATGTTTTGATTAAGATAAAGACGGGTAGGCTCGTACCCACTACAAAATGGTTGAAATGTTTAGTGTGCTACAAGAACACTTTTTTAAAATTAAATCGAATCAAGACTAGACTTAACCTTTGAAGTGATTAATTTTTAAAGAGGTAAGATGAATATATGATAATAGATTAATGATTTTCTTAAGTAAGAAATAACTAATTTACTACAAGATTAAAGTTGGCAATGTCAATTAATCATTTATTTAGTTCATAATTGATTTAATTGTTTTGGTTGACATATGCACACATGAGCTTTTAACATAAAGAGCATGATGAAAGCTAGTGAATTGAGCATTTTATTTTATTTTTTTAAAAGAGAAAAAAATGGATGTGTGTTCATGTTCACATGTGTAAAATGTGGGCATGATACTAATTTTATACTCATTAGATCTCCTACAATTGTTTGAAGTTCTAATTGTTTCTTATGACCTTGGTCATTTTGCTGCTAATTTGAGATTTCTTTGCTTTTCTTGATCAGTTTCCATTCTTCCTTGAGGATGGCCTCCTTGTAAGTTGTAGGTTTTCTTGAAGAAGAAGCTAGTAGAGGGGAGTGTGGAGGGCTATGTTGAGGTTTTAGTAAAGAAGAAGAGGTACAAAGAGCGAGGATTTTGTAGGAGGGGCTTGTTTGAGGAGACAAATGGGATGGAATAGGGTGAATAGAGGTTGAAGAAAGAGTAATAAGATCCAGTGGAGAGATTTCTTGAAGATGCAAAAAACATGATCAACATAAAGAGTGGAAAATGACCAAGGGTGTAATTGACTTTAGCTTTGCGGGAATGTGAGACTCTTATTAAGTGTTCTTCTGATAGTAGAAGTAGACATTATGTTTGTTTAAGTAAGAAATAGACTGGTTAAAGCTAAATGTTGGTCCTACAAATTAAAGGGAATAAAGTAGTGTTTAACTCAAATCAATTTCAATGCAAGCCTTAGGGTGCATATCAAGACTTGAAAATTTATTCCCACTTATATTACACCATATTACTCTCCCTAATTAGATTGCTATGTCTTTGAAAAAAAAATAGAAAAGCTCAAAAAAACCTAAGTTCAAATAGAGATAGAACTTGAGGCTCCCTCACGGTGTAAGTCAAAATCCCAAGCCTATATATAAGATTTTTGACCACATATTATGCAAGAGCCATATTGTAGGGCTGCCAGTGCATGTAATACACCCTTGCTTAGACCTCGGATAGATTCTATCATCCACCCAATGTAATCTTTGTCCATTTATAAAATTCTTGCTCGGTCCTCTATAACTTCTAGAAGCTCATCAAGAAGAAAGCACTCAAGAATTATACCTCCATTTTTGTTTTCATGAGATCGAAGGTGATGGGCAGGCTTTCCTTCCTCTGTCAGGGACCCTAGAAAGGGAGAGATTAGAGTTGGATGATGAAGGAAACAGGCATAATTACAGGCTAGGGTTTAGACTGATCTGTGCAGATTGTGATGGATTTTCTTCCATGTTGTTCTCAGGGAGTGCTATGGCTAGAGCTGTGTAAGAATTTGCTCCATTTTCCAACGCTTTGGAGAAAGAGGGACGCTGGAGGTCCTCTGATCGTGATTATGGCTTCTCACCAGCCATTTTCTTCATGGCCATGCAGAGGGGTCAGTTGAGGGATTTCAGAAAACTGTCTGTTGTTCTTCAAGCCTCGTCTTAGCTGTTCTTTAGTGTTGTTTGCTGGATATATACACTTAAAAATTATGTAAAGATAAAGCACATATCGTTCACCACATCCATTTAGATGAAAGATAGCAAATATATTATAGTTTTTTTTTCTGTGTTAGAGTTGTTCGAAAGATTTTTGGATTAAATTGTGTGATAATTTTTTCATCAATGTTATGGATCACACTTTGTGATCCATCATCAGAATAAAAAAGAGAATTGCTCAAGGAAAAGAATTCAAAAATCTTTCAACAATTATGGATTGTGGAAACTTGTTATCTTTAACATTTTTAAAAGCTATATATTTATAATGGTAATAAATGTATTTCTCTATATATTTTTAATTTAGTTTTGTGTTGATTTTCAGGTAATGCTTTGATATTTGTATATGATAATAGATAGTGTAATCTCATGTAAAATTTACTATATTTATCTAATCTTTATTCATATATGATCATGTGCTTATTAATATATCTTATTCTCTGGCAAATTCACCACCAGCAATTCACCGACAAATAATTCACCTTCAACAATTCACGCTGGAAAATTCACCACCATGACAAATTCACCTCAAGGAAAATTCACCACTGAAAATTAATCCCAAACTTTTAATGAGATGAATTTTGGCTGCGGTGAATTGCTGGTGGTGAATTTTCCTTGAGGTGAATTTTTCATGGCGGTGAATTTTCCCACGGTGAATTGTTGGCAGTAAATTTTCCGTCGGTGAATTGCTGGTAGTGAATTTTCCTAGAGCCCTTATTCTCATGTATACATGTTTCCATATAATTGGTCTATTTATCCATTATCCATGCTAACCTATACATTGATCCTTCAATTGCATGTATCGATGATGATTTGTTCTTGCTTGTTTGATCCCAAATTAAATCTATGGTCACAAGATTGCCCTTATATGTAGGAACCTGCCCCACCTAAATTCAAATTTTAAAACTTCAAACTTTAGCTAGCTAACCCCTTTTTTTCTAAATTTGTACTTAAAATTTACTCTCTACATGTTTATGTGATAAATTGACATGTATTTATATAAAAAAATTATTTGCATTTAATTGAATCAAGAGATAATTTATTCATTCATTCTAAAACATTTAGAAGAGCGGGCCAATATTGACACATTTAGATTTGATGTTTAAAAAGAGAAATGCATATTATTTCTAGGCATATATCTATTGTCTTCTATCATTTAGTCAGAGTTGTTGATTTGATATTTTTACACAATTTGACATCTTGGGAAATAGTGGGATCTCATTAAAGGCAAACTAATAAATATGTTAACCCTTTTTTATTGTGAGAGATCTGATAGTTTAATTTTCATATTACACAATAGAATATAAAGAATATCAATCATTGAGTTTGTGGCTATAGACCAAGTTCACAATCTTGAACTAGACTTAGATAGGGGATTTTGAAAAGAGTATAATAGAGAAAGAATATTTAAATTTTGATTTGCACATTTGACCATCAAGGCTCATTCTTGAGGTTGAAGTGAACAAATGCTAGAAAATTATTTGTTTGTTACTCATTTTTCAATCATGTAATTAAGTAGCCCATCTCTCTTGTCTACTTTCTAAAAGGGGTAAATGCTTGTATCAAGGATTGTCTACTCCAATTTTTTCACTACTATTTAGTCCATATTAATTGGTGTTTATGCGTATTTAGTTTATTGAACTAATCTAGACTAGATTAAATGTTAAAATATTAAAAGGTCTATACTAAAAAACTACTTGGTTGGTACACATAATGCATCAAAATACATGGAGGTTCGATATGTGGCCTCCCAATCATTTTAAGAATTTTGGATGGCAAAACTAATTCACCCCAACTAAAAAGTTGAGACAAGAAAAACAAACACCTTGATAACCCCTCTCCATAAAAATACCATCCAATAAAACCAACAAATTTTCCACATAAATATTCATAATCTTCCTAGTGACATTATTATAATCTACCTTACTCTAAAAAAATTGTGCAATTATTTACCTCTATGAAAAGAAGAGCTGCACAATATACTTATCCCTAATTTTTTAAGACACTATTAAATAAACTTTATCTTAAATTAACCAAATTTATTCTTTCTTAATGCTCGTTTTTTTTTTTTTTTTAAAAAGAGGGGTAAAAACTTTATTGAAATCGAAAGAAGATTAGTACATAAGAATAAGGGAGCCCATCAGCTCCCACAAATGAAAACCCAGAACAACAAGAGCATACAAAAGAACCAACCAACCAGCCACCAGTAACTTATCCCTCCATATCATCAGCAATAACCTTCTCAAGATCAAGAACATATTCAGGAGATAACTGTCCCCACCCCTCAATCCTCCAATCATCCTCATGCTCTGAAGCCCACTTGGCCAAACAATCAGCCGCCCTGTTCCATTCACGTGGGATGTGGACAAATGACACCACTTCCAACGTAGAGCACCTCTGCAAAATCTGTCTAACCACTATAGCAATCTGCCAATCAACATCAGCAACCCTTTTCTCAAGCAGCAAATTAACAATAATCTGTGAATCAGATTCACAGATCACCTTTCGCCAACCCAAGGCGCACGCACGTTCAATAGCCCAAAGAATAGCCAGCCCTTCCATAAGGTTGTTAGAATTCCGCCCCTTATGGATGGAGAAAAGAAAAATGACAGAACCAGTACAGTCCCTACCAAGTCCACCAATACCCGCAGGCCCTGGGTTACCTCTAGAGGAACCGTCAGTATTAATCTTCAGAAACTCCGTCGGAGGAGGCATCCATCTTCCAACCCTTTGAACCTTCTTTTTCACTCTCCTACCTCTTCTAACACAGACCGAGACAGGAGTCAACTCTTGTAACCACAATCTATTCACAATCTCATCATCTCTTTTCTCCAACGGAAGAGTCACTTCACATTTGGCTTCCACTGTCTCTTGGAGCATCCCAATAATTTTGTACCAAACCTGCTGAGCCATCAACTTTTCTTCGCGGAAAATCCTACGATTCCTTTCCATCCAGATTTGCCAAAGGATGAAAGTAGGACCAATGCTCCACAAAATCTGGAGAAAAGAGGCCTGGGAGGGGGGCCTTCCCAAATTACTCCAGAATTCAACAAGAGAAGAAGCATGAACACAAGGATGTTTCCAAACTCCCCACCACCAATGCCAGAGCAACAAAGAATAGGAACACCGGAAAAATAAATGGGAAGAATCCTCCTCACTGAACCCACACAAAACACACATAGAGGGACCTTGGAACCCGCGTTTATGGAGATTCTCCCAAGTCAAGCATCTATTCCAAGCAAGAGTCCAAACAAAACAATTACACTTAGGCCATGAAAACTTGTTCCACACCTGTTTCCACCAAGGGACCTCCACCCCCCCAAACTTACGAGAAAGCAACTCCTGATAGCCGCTAGCAACCGTATATACACCCTTAGGGTTCGGGCTCCAAGCAAGAATATCCTTATCCCTAAGGGAGTTGCATTGTCTGCTAGCCAAGATATTCTGAAGCACAATACCATCCTCCTCCAACCTGGGAACAGGCCACTCACCAGGGTCCTTCCACCTAGCCACCTCCACCTGTCCACCAAAGTCAAACTTCTTAAAATCACTCACTCTAGACCAGCCGGCCTCCAAAAATCTCTGCGACAGATCCATCAAATTAGGGTACTGACGAAGAATGGGTGGGTAACCATCCCAAGAATCAGACCAAAACATAGCTTCAGCCCCTTTATTACAAATCTAGAAAAGGCCCTCCTTGATTAGCGCAGCCCCTTTCTTAAGCGTTCCCCAAATCACCGAGCCTTTCCCCATCAGAGGAAATCGGGGAAGCTCCTCCTTACAAATCCCAGGAAGATACTTGTGGGATAAGATCCTAGCCCAACTATGATCCTGTTCCACACACCACCTCCAGTAGAGCTTTGCAGCCAAAGCTAACCCGGACCACGTCGCCTTCCGTAAACCAAGACCCCCCACCTGCCTTGGGCTACAGACAACATCCCACTTAACCAAGCTCCATTTAGATGAGGACAGGCTACCCGCCCATAAAAATTGTCTAGCCAGAGAGTCCATCTCCTTCACAAACCCAGAAGGAGCAACCTGTAACATGCACCTATAAATAGGAAGAGCCTGCACCACAGACTTAAGCAAAAGCACCCGTCTAGCAAACGACAACCATCTGTGAGTCCAATGACTAACCTTAGCACGAAACTTGTCCAAGATATTCTGCCATGATTCCCTGGGAAGTCTACCAAAAGAGATAGGAATCCCCAGATAGGTTAAAGGGAGAGAATCAATCTGGAACCTCAAGATATGAGAAATCCTTTGCTGTATTGGTCGAGGAGTATTAAAAAAGAAAATGGAGGACTTGTCCTCATTAATCCTTTGCCCAGCAGCAGCAAGATAGATATCCAAGGCCTTGCGGAGACAGGAAGCTTCGCTGATCTTGGCAAGACCCATCAAAGCCGTATCATCCACAAATTGCAGGTGTGACTGAGGAGGCAAGGCATTTCCCCACTTCCACCCCTGAATTAAACCCAACTCCACATTGCGCTTCACCAGCCTACCCAGACCTTCCGCCAGAAGAATAAATAAGTAGGGAGAGACAGGATCCCCCTGACGAAGACCCCTGGAAGCACTAAAAAGAGCAGTAGGCTCCCCATTAATCAACACCGAGAATGAAGTGGAAGTAACACAGCTCATCACCCACTGGATCCATTCCCCAGCAAATCCAAAAGCTGAAAGAATTTTCCGCAAAAAGGACCACCTCACTCTATCATAAGCCTTTGCCATGTCAAGCTTGATGAACATAGCCTTTTCTTTTGAGGATGCCATCGAATGAATGGTTTCCGTTGCAATGACCACCCCATCCAATATTTGGCGATCCTCCACAAAACCACTTTGTTCCTCAGAGATAAGACCTCTGAGCCATTTCTTCAACCTTTCAGCAATTATCTTGGAGATGATTTTATACACCACATTACAAAGAGAAATGGGACGAAATTGATTCAAACGATCCGCCCCTTCACATTTGGGAATGAGAGCAAGGAAAGTAGAGTTTAAAGCTCGAAGCATCTGCTTGTTTGCCTGAGACTCCCGCACCACCTCCAACAGGTCCAACTTAATGATGTCCCAAAATTCTTGATAAAATTCCACTGGAAACCCATCAGGACCTGGGGCTTTCCCTTTCTTCATCTGAAAAACGGTGGCCTCTAATTCCTCCATCAAGATATCCTGCAAAAGATGCTCATTCATCTCCCTAGTGACCAAAGAGGGGATACAAGCCAGAACTTGGTTTTCTTCCTCCAAAACATCTTGAGAGTCTTCCCGAAATAAAGAAGCATAGAACTCAGAAGCTTCTCTAGAAATATCCTGTGAGGAAGATAGTTGCTCACCCCTATCATTCACCAGAATAGGTATAGAATTACCATGCCTCCTAGCCTTCACCGAGTTGAAGAAAAAAGCAGTGTTCTTATCCCCCTCTCGTAACCACTCCACTCTAGCCTTCTGCTTCCAAAAAATTTCCTCACGCAGCTCGCACTCCTCCAAAGCTTTCCGGGCCCTGGTCTCTTCCCTGAGTAAGTCTTCAGAAAGACCACACTCCCTTATCTCTCAAGTGATGACATCCAAGATAGCTTGAGCATCAGCCTTAGCGTGAAAAATATTGCCAAAGTAATGCCTATTCCATCTTTTAAGTTGATATTTTACATACTGTAGCTGCTTAGAAAAGGAATACATGGCAGTGCCAAAAGCAGGTCTTCCCCTCCGCCACCAATCAGCCATATGCACCTGCAAAGAAGAATCTCTTAACCACATAAGTTGAAACTTGAAAGCAGGGGACCGAGCCACCCGAGCAAAAGAAGCAGAAAACTTAATAGGCCAATGGTCCGAACCCCTCCAGTCAAGAATCTCAGAGTCAGAAGCCAGCCCTCCGCCAACCCAGAAACAGGACACCAAGAATCGATCAAGTCTCTCCGCAATACAATTCTCCCCCAATCTCCTATTGTTCCAAGTAAACTTCCCATTTCGAGGCTTAATGTCAACCAGGTTCAAAGTAGAGATGCTATCACGAAAAAGGAAAGCAGAAGGTTCTAGTCTCGCAATACCACCCTTCTTCTCATCTATCTCAACAATAGCATTGAAATCCCCTGCAACAATCCAAGGGAACAAAGGAGCTAGGCTCCGAACATAACTAATATGAGACCACAATAACTGCTTACCAGGAAAATCAGTAGGCGCATAAATGTTAGAGAGAAGAATAGTTTCCCCCAACTCCAGACTTGAAACAACCACAGAGATCGAGGACTTGGAGGACACCCACCAAAGCGGGCGAATCTTCAATGGATTCCACATGCAAGCCACCCCACCTGCATTACCATGAGCCCCAATACACTGGCAACTACCCCGCACCCAAAGTTTAGACATCAACCCCATCATACCTTCAACAGTTAACTTCGTCTCCTGAAGAAAAAGAACATCAGGAGAATGAGAACGCAACAAATCCCTAACAGCTTTTTGTCGAGGGCCACTGTTCAAGCCCCTTACATTCCAAGAGAGAACAATCATTTTGGAGGATTAGAGAAATGTGAATCCAGAGTCTTTACAGACCCAGCCTCCACCAGAGACTCCCCCATCAACTTTAATTTCTCCAAATCCTTCTTTCTCCCTGCTTTAGAAGACTTCTCTACAACCCCTTTCTTTAGGTCCTTCTGAAGAATTCCTAGTGAAGGAGAAGCCTTATTTCCTTTTACCAAGCCTGCTCCCGATTTCACCAGAGGGCTGGAGAGCCCTCCTTCCCCAGACACCAGCTCCACAGAAGGCTCAGGCCCCCCAAGTACCACCAAATTCAATTTCGGATCCAGCTGGGTATCCCCAACTTCCGGAGGAGATTGGATGTGCTCTAGGAAACTGCCTTCTTGAACCCCTTCAGAGATACCGTGATCCACACTCAACAATCCCGGATTCACCTCCTGATGACCAAGGTCGTCAAGCACCTCAAATCTATTATAGGAATCTCCATCCTGGCGCTCCTTAAAGGTCCTCTTTTGGCCTCGATTCCTGTTGTGGGCCTTGGCGGGAATGAAACCCTCAGCATCCATAGCCTCAGTTGGCATTGTCTCCTTACCCTTGCCACCCTTTGGGGGGTTACGAGGAGGTTGAGTTGACTGCATCCCTGGAGGTTTAAACTTTGGACATCGTCTCTGCAAATGCCCATATTCATGACAGAGACGGCAACGAAAAGGCAAAGTTTCATAGTCAAGCTGTTGCAACCAAGAGCACGAGCCAACACGTATTTCCAAAGAGTCTGGGATAGGGTTATTCAAATCCATTTCAACACATATACGAGCAAAAGTCATTACCTTTCTGTCCAGAGTTTGTTGAGAAGGACCCACTGGTTTTCCCAGTAATGACGCAACTTGATGCAATATGTCATTGCGCCAAAATTCCACTGGAAATCTAGGGAGACGAACCCAAACCGGCACCCTATTCGGAAGCTCCTCCGAAGGATTAAAGCCTGCATGCCATGGCTTAATGAATAGACCAACTTGGTTGTGGAAGTAAGGCCCACCTTCAAAAACTCTATTGCGATCCGCCATGCAATTAAATGTCACCATGAAATAGTTGTTGGCTAACAACATTATTTCCATCTCACCCTCGGGGGACCAAGAGCGATGCGCCCATGAATCCAAAAATTGGAGCGAAACCCTCATTCCCAAAAATTTGCATAGCAAAGCATGTTTTGAGAAATACTCGATGTCCTCCGCAATCGATTCAGGTTGGATCACCAGCACTGGCCTTTCCTTGGAACGTTCAAGGCACCCATTTGTCTTCGGAATACGAGAACCACCCGCATGAACAAATCCATCAGTACTTGAGTCATTTGAAAACAAAGTATTATTAAAAACTTTTGGAGAGAAAAATGGGGTCGAAGACCCAAGAGCAGCTCGAAAATCCAAAGGGGATTTGACCCCAGATGACTCCCCCTGAGCCATGCAAAAGTGGATCTCCCAACTTTGAGCAAGAAAACTGAAAAACCCACCCACAGATCCCGAACGAGGTAAAGATCGGACCAAAGGAGAACCAAAAACCACTAAAAAGAGGCAGCCGAAAGAGAAGAATGCAGCAAGTTGAAACCCCAGGAGAAAAGCTTCTGCCCCAGCCATAGCCCACACGCCAGGAGAAGAGAGCACACCGGAAAAAAACACCACCCTAGCAACCTGAACACACCCCACCCACCAGCAAATACTCCCCAAACGCAGATAGAGGACAGAAAATAAGCATGCAGAGAGGGCAAAGCCCTCATGCATGGCGCGGCCACACACAGGAAGCCGCTTCACTCAGCGCCATTCCGCCCCAGGTCTCTTCTTTGATTCCTTTGCATATGGTCTAGGAAATTCTCATTGGAAGTCAATGCTCGTTCATTTTTATTAAATAACTACATAATCTAAGTTATAACTCACTCAATATAAAGTAAAAGCAATAAATCAAGAATTATAGTTATAATTCTTTATAAATAGTAATAAAAGTTTATCTATTATTTCTATTCTTCTTTTTAATATTATAAATTTAAAAATACATATTATACCTACAATGCAATCATAGTTGGTATTTAGAACTTATTTAGGAGTTATTTGTCTAGTTGATGGCCCCATGAATGCTTAATTTTTAGCAGCCAGTTTAAATTTGTATTAATAGTATTAACAAAAATTTGTACAATAAAAAATTAGAAAAAGAAAAAAGAAAGCAAATATTAAGAAAGAGGGAAAGAAATTTGTGGGGCCACATTGATTTTTAGCAATATGCAGTTGCTGCTTATTTCCAGCCCCCCCTCTTTTTACACAACTTATATTCAATTCCTAAACAATAGTTGCTCCATTAAAATAGGAAAAGATTCCAAATTATCCTTTCCCATGTTCAATAAAATTTATGCATAGGAACACTCCCACTGTTTAAATTTAAGTAGAAAATGAGAAACATCTTTTTATTGTTGGTCCATGCTTTTATTCTTGGCTTCTCTTTGGATGAGGTTAGACCGTTTTGCTCCAATCTTACCTACCATCATATATACAAGATTCTCAAACTTTTATTTTCTGTTTTTCTGGTCTTTCAATTTTTATTCACAAAAAAGGTTAAAAAAATTACTTATGTTAAAGGGTTTTATAGTGGGAATAAGGTATTGAGTTTCATAAAATATAGTTTATGTAAATTTAAATTATAATTATGTCATTCTTTATATGAACATGTGGTAGAATGATGGTTAACCATTGAAAAAGATCTTTGATGGACCTAATATAAAATAAATAAAAATAAAAGTAAACAAGAGCTGCAGGGCAGCGAAGTTCCTGCCAAATAGTAATAGAATTGTTATGTTTTAATTAGTTGTATTTGATAAATTTTAGCAATGTCACAAATGATAAGTACCTACTAGGTGGAAGGCGCATCTACTTGGTGACAAAGCCTGTGATAGAATTAGACCTAACGGTAGGGCATAAAGCACTTTACAATCTTGATTTTAGGATTCAAATAACTAATGGACATAGAACATAAGTACAAACCAAGCAACAATATAGCCCCATGCTCAACACATAAACACAAACAAGAATAGCTCAGATATTCAGCAAATAAATTTCAATGGAGGAGGGGAACAAGGGCAGTGAGAGCTAGAGTTCCAAACAAGGACCCTCAACTCTAGTTCCAACTTAACACACAAGCCAATTAGAAAACAATTTTGAGTTGTGTCCAGTCAAAGCTCACCAAGATCCACAATGTTGCTACTATACCATTGTATACTAACTTATATCGTGATCTAATTTATGGACTAAAAAACAAATAACCAAAGCCCACTAAGGTAAAGCAGTTACAAAGATTTTATCACATCGCATTAAATACATGCCCCCTAAAAGACACTAAAGATATAAAAGTTACTAACTACAACATCTATAAGTTCTTAGGCCAATTACCTTGAGTTGGAGTTGTAAGGCTTATCATGTCCATTAGATCTTAGTATCTTTATTATTTAATTTGTACCAGGAAGATTTTCTGGGTTGAGGCATTCCATTCTCAGTAATATTAGGACTAAGTGTGTTGTACATCTTGCAAGTCTTAGTTATAATGTTGGAATATTATTGTAATGTTGGCATACTAGTTAAACATGGTAACATTCTAATGTTGTTTGTAGATGGTCCCCCCCTTCAGGACTCAAAAATTATTGAATTTTAAGAGTATTGAAAAGGATGAGTCCATCTTGGAGAAGCTAGAGTGAATGTTGAGCTTCTCCTACAAAGTTTGATGTTTGGATTTGCAAGATGAGTGCAATTCATGTGTAACTCTTGTTTGCATGTTGAACAATGAGCATGTGTCAATTGGACCCATCAATGGTTTTGAATACCACTTGGTAGTTTTCCTAGAGCCAAAATTCTATGAATAAAATGCTAGGGTAAATAATCTTATATATAAAGGCTTGGAGAGTGTTTAGGTGTTGATTACTTTCTCCAAGGGTAAACAGTTTGCTGCAACATTAGATTGTTGAGTCTTTTCCTTGCATTTGATATCTATTTTGTACAACATATGGATATGTATGGAATGTTTGCTATTTTTTTTTTCTCAAAGTACATTTTGGGATAGTGGGTGTAAATGTTTTGAATAGTTTTAAAATTGTTACAATATTCAACATGGTAAAGAATATTCTATTACTTCTAAAGTAAAATTAAATATTTATCTTTTGCAATGTTAAAGTATATTTTTTCTAAGGAAAAGTATTTTGTAATATATAGATATCTTAGATTAATCTATGTTAAAGTATGGAAGCAATAAATATAGTAAAAAAATAGATCATACATTTTATTTGTATTTTATTATTTTAAATTAAAAAAATTATTTATTTACTTTAAATTTTATATAGATATATTACATATCTTAAATATCTATCTAAAAAGATAAATAGATTATACTATTTATTTATTTTTAAATGAAGATAAATTATTTATTTATTTTATATTTAGTATATATCTATCTAAAATACATCAATACATCAATTTGGAGTTGCTTAGGTAATTATTTCTACTTTTATAAATGAAATAAATATTAAATATTAATATCTATGTATAGACAAGTCAATAAATGGGAAAATAACATATAGTTATTTATTCACTTAATAGTAAACTATTTTTTAACTTTATAAAAATAAGGATATAAATTTTGCTTTTAATAACGTAAGATAGGTAGATGTATTTAATGAAAATTAGTTATTAATATTTATAGACTAGTATATCTATAAATTTTATTTCTACAACTATTAGCTACCAACTTATAAATTTTATTTTTACTTTCATAAATGAAATAAATTATGTATCGAATTTATATTTATTATAGATTTATTAGATGCAAAGGTATCATTTTAAAGGTGGCATAAGTTAGATAGATGTATTTAAATATTAAATATTAATATCTATGTATAGAAAAGTGAATAAGTGAATAAATGGGAGAACAACATATAGTTATTTATTCACTTAACAGTAAACTATTTTTTTACTATATAAAAATATGGACATAAATTTTTATTTTAATCATGTAAGATAGGTACATGCATTTAATAAAAATATTATAGAAATTTTTTTGAGCTCTCATTGGTTAAAAAGAGAATTATTAATAACTAGTTAAGTTTTGGTTGTGCCTATAGTTCATGGAACTAAAAATAAAACACTTTATACAAAGAAAGAAAGTTTTTTCTACATTTTCACTAGAAAATATGCTTTGCATTCATATTATCAAGGTCAAAAACAAAAAAACAAAGAAAGAAAGCAAATAATTAGATATTATTTGTATTTTTCCACTAATATTCAAAGTGTATAAATTATATTATTATTATATATTTTTTATTTTATATATTATAAATTGTTATAATTTATATTTTCTATTATTTTTCAAAAAATACATATATTTATGGTATTTTTTATTTTAGATTATATTTTTTTTCGAATATTCTTAATTTAATATTATGAAATAAAATTACATTTTATATATTTAAATATTTTTAGTATAATATTATAATATTTATATATTATATATATTTAATATTTAGAATTATGTGAAACGTTTTATATCTAACAGATCCTTCCATGATAATGACCATCTTTACGGTGAAAGGTCCATTTGGTGGAACTTGAGCTACTCTGGCAAGCCCCTCGCCCTCTCTCAGGGCTGCTCTGCTAGGCAGTGGAGTAGCAAAGGCATCACCCAGTTGGCTGACTTATTTGAGCATGACAGATTAATTGAGTGGGAGGTTCTCAACAGCAAGTTTGACCTGCCCGCTTCCCAGAAGAAGACTTACAATCTGATCCGCAAGGCCACCAGTAATCTCCCGACCTCCTGTCATGTTGACTCCCACAAATTTTTAAGCATCAAATGGCCTGATGGGACCGTTCTTAACAAAATCAAAGCCAAAAACATCTACAACACTATTGGGCACTTCGAGGCCGTTATAGACCACATTAACAAAGTCTGGTACTTGTCTCTTGATACTCGTGCGTGGAAGAACATATTTGACATTATGTGGAAAGGGCCTATTGAACCCAAGATTAAATGTTTTAACTGGTTGGTCATTCTTGATAGACTCCCTATCAGAAAAGATCCCCTTGGTACTGATATTTGTCCCATGTGTAGGTTACCTGAAACTGGTAGGCACATTCTTTTGGACTGCATGTTTGCTAAAGAGATTTGGCATTTATTTGGCATTTTGTATCCTTCTTTTATTAACAGCTTTGAGATTATTACCGGATATATTGTTGGTTTGAAAAAAGATACTAATTTATTTTGGAAAATCCTCTCCTCTGTGATTTTGTGGCAAATCTGGAAGTGTAGAAATGAAGAGAGGTTTCAGAATAATCCCAGAATTCTTACTGAGTCTTTTCGAAAGCTCATCTACCTAAAAATTTTTTTGCAGGTCTGCACCACCATGTTGATTGAAAAAGAGAAACTCAAGAGGTTCCTCAAGAATGGCTCCGCCACGTTCTTCATTTACGAGATGCAAGGAAGTTATGCCTGGCGGCAAACTATGGATGATCTGCAGCTTTTTGAGAAAACATGCAAGATCCTGATCCAAGAAGTGAAGAACAACAGGAAAGTCAATAAAGAGCAGGTCCTCATGTTGGCCCAGATTCAGGAAACCAAACACATCGTTTGGATGGAAGGCGCCTTGGGCTGGGTGGCTTGGGTTGATACCATCGATGACACCGTTTCCTAGTATATGCTATGTTCTGTAACAGCTTATATCTGTACTGTGCTTAGGTTGTATATATTTTTTTTGTATTGCTGTTCTCTGGTTGCTCTTGATGTGAGGCTTGGCCTCCCTTGAGCCTTACTGTTCGGTGCTCCCTCGGGGCCTTTGTTTTGATCTCTCTATATATAATACAAAAAAATATTTATATACACTATAAGTTATTAAATATAAATATCATATAAATTTTTAAATATATTATTAATTAAAATATGAATTATATTATAAGTTTAATATTTATCTATATTTATAAGTTTATTATTTGTTATTATTATTTTTTATGGTATTTATTTTTATTTTAGATTATAAAATATAATTTTCTAGAATATTCTTTATTTAATATTATGAAATAAAATTACATTTTATATATTTAACTATTTTTAACATAATTACCTAGGCATTCCCTCTATAAACAAGGTGACTTGTAAAAACATATCTTGTGTCATGATTAAACAAATCTCAACCATTCATCATTCCCCCCCCCCCCTTTTTTTGCTATTTTTTACCATTTTTTATTGCTTTCCTTGTGCTATTTGTTTTGGCTCCTCCAAACTCTTCCTATATTGACCTTTCACTTTTGTAATGAGCACATTTAGGTTTTAACATTATGACATCCTTTACGCTATATAGTTAAGCATATATTAGCATAATTTTTTTTTTGATCCATACATATATTAGCATAATTAATATATAATGTATATTTTATATAATATAATTATACTATTTACTATTATATATTATATTCTCCAACAAAACTATTAAATATATATAAAAAATTAATAATTTTTATAATTTTTATATAATACAAAATGTAATTAATATATTATATATATTTTATATGATACGGATTAAATCATATATAATATAGTTATATTTATTATTATATATAATAGTATATATAGATTATATTATTATTATATATTATATTCTGTAATAAAAAATATTAAATATAAATATGAAATTATTATGATTAATAATTAATATATTTTTACACAGAACAAATGAAATTAATATATTAAATATCTAATAGTTTAATTGATCATTGGATAGATTAGGAAAAAGAAAGAGAGATAGAGGGGGAGACAATTCTATATAGAAAGAGGTATATATACTAGCACTTGCACTTAAAAGAGGTTCAAGAATTATGTTGATAGAAAACTATATATGTATGTTAATATGTTAGAGAGTATGTGTTTGTGCATGGATGCGCTACAAATTCTAGTTGCATGTGGCTAGATTAAACAATTAATAATAATTGCTAAATAATGGAATAAAATAAATTTAGACAAATCTAGATTTTTTCTTTAAAGAAATTAATTATTATCCAATTATGAAATATTTCCATACAAATTTAAAACATAATCCAATGCAAATGAAAAAAGAAAGTTGCCATCATATTGACAAAAAATATTGTAAATGGAAATAGAATGTTCTAATCTAGTTGTCAAACCAATATTTATCTAGCTTTTATACAATAAGTGAGATTTTGGAGGCTTTTACATGATATTTTAGAAGATTTTACCATTAAACTATAGCCAGTTTACCAGTAAATGATAGTTGAAACTTTTTTTCCAATGACTCAATAGTGTTTTGCAAGCGTGAGACTTGTTTTAGACTCAAATCTCACACTATATGTAGCCTATTGACTAATAAAGAGAAAGGAACTCAAAAGCTAGAGAATGAGAGAAAGAGACAAATTTAAATAGATAGATATTGAGAGAGAGGCAGAGAGGGAGAGAGATGGAGATAGATATTGAAAGAGAGGAATAGACAAAGAGAGATAGAGCATGAGAGAGAGAAAAGAGAGACTAAATTTTGATTGGTTGTTTCATGTCAACAATCCAAGGATGGCATGTTTCCTTGGGGAATTATGCTCAAGGCAGCATGTCATTTGATTAAGGATATGATAATTCACCTTTGATACCTCTTCAATGTACCCATTACAGACATAAGGAGACAAACATATAGAGAGAGGAAGAGAGAAAGAGAAAGGAAGAGAAAAGGGAGAGGGAGATAGAGATAAGACATAGATAGGTGAAGAGAGAAAAAATAGAAAGAGACCAAGAGAGAGGAATAAAGATAGAAATAAAGGGATAAAGGAAAAGACAAAGAGAGAAGAGGAGATAGACATAAGTAGAGATAAAGTCACATAGAGAGAAAGGGAGATAAATATAAATAGAGAGAAGAAAAAATATATATAGAGAGGGGCATAATGAGAAACATATAGATAGAGAGGGAGACAAATAGATAGAGGTAGAGAGATAAATAGATAAAGATGAATAGAGAGAGATATAGGGAGGGTGATTGATATATCTCTCCCTATCACTCTCTATCTCTCTATATCTCCCACTATCTATGTCACTCCCTCTTCCCCTCTCTATCTATTAAGCTATCTCTCCCTCTCCCCCCTCTCTCTCATTCACTCCATCTCTCCCTCCATCTCTCCTACTCTATATCTCTATCTCTTTCTATCCATATCTTTCTCTTCCTCCCCCTCTATCTCTCTATATCACCCCCTTTCTATGTCTCTATCTCTCTCCCTATATATATATATATTGATATATCTCTCCCTCTCCATCATATTTTTCTCTCTCTCCCTCTCTATGTATTTCTCTCCCTCTTCTACCTATTGGCTATCTCTCTCCCTCTCTCCCCCTCTTCTCTCTCTTCATCTTCAACCTATCTCTCTCCCTCTCTTCCCTCTTCTCTATCTCTCCCCCTCTATCTATTTTTCTCCCTTTCTCTCCCCCTCTCTCTCTATCCCCCCTCTCTATCTCTCCCCATCTCTCCCTCCCTCACTCTCTTCATATTCCACATATCTATCTCTATATCTCTACCTCTCTCTCCCTTTCTCTTCCACATATCTCTATCTCTCTCTTTCTCTTCCCATATATATCTATCTTCCCCTACTTTCTTTGTCTCTCTATCTCCTCCTACTTCTCTCTCCCTCTCTCCATCTCTATTTACCTATCTCTAATTCTCTCTATTTATCTATCTCTTTGTCTCTCTCTAACTCTCCTCCCCTCTCTATATCTCCTTATATCTCTATCTCTCTATCACTCTATCTCACCATTTATATCTCTTTATCTCTCCCTCTCCATCTTCCTCTATATATCTCTATCTCATCTTCTCTATATCTCCCTCTCTATTTCCCTATCTATCTATCTATTTATCTCTCCCTCTACCTATATATCTCTATCTAATTTTCTCCCTCTTCCTCTCTCACTGTATCTTCATCTCTACCTCTATTTTACTCTCCCCCCTTTATCTATAGACATGTATTCCTCTCTTTATCCATCCATCTCTCTCTCTCTATCTATCCTGTTAGAATCCAAGATCAGACATGCAAACAAGAAAATACCTTCCACAAGAGAAACACAAAGCAATTTGCATGAAGATGTGCAAATGAATATTATTTAGGAATTGAGAAATTACAAGAGATGAATTGATTTATAAAAGCAATGTATGCATAACCCTAAAAGGAAACCCTAATGTGCACACTTGATAATTAATAAATAATTAATTATTAATGTTCCTAAGTTTAGCTTAAGTAAAACTAAAGTGATAAGTGACTTAATTAATTAACCAATATGATTAAATTAATTAAGTGAAATAACTTATTATTCTATCATATCCCTCTCTATATATTTATATCTTACATCTCTATCTATCCCCCTCTCCTCTCTCTCTCTCTCTCTCTTTCTTTATCTCTCCCTTCTCTCCTCTCCATATCCCTCTCCTCCTCCACCTCCACCTCCATCTCTATCTATATCTCCTTACCCCTCTCTCTCACTCTTCCCCCCTCTATCTCTCCCTCTTTCTATCCCTATCTCCCCCTCTTTCTATCCCTACCTCTCGCTCTCTCTCCCCCTCTCTCATTGCAAACATAACATGAGTCTATTGGTTGGAGCATAATTATCTTCTAGATTTATAGGATTTATTTCAATCATGTTTGGATCCCTATAAGTGGATGAATAGTTTATTTGAAGCTATCACTTCTCCATTGAGACCTTTGTTGCACAAAGAACATTATTTTTTGAATGGCCTACCAATTGACCTCATGTACTGCATAAATGTGTGTAAAAAATAAACCAAAATTTATCCTAATTGACCTTCCACACTTCTTCAACATACCCATTGCACACTAAGGTGTGATTTCTAGTATTATAATATTTAGATATTATATATTTATATATGTTATACATTATTAAATATAAATATAATTTAAATTTTTACATATATTACTAATTAAATATATTATAAGTTTAATATTTATCTAGATGTTTATTTTTAAAATATATATTATATTTATTGAAAAATATATTCAATTTAAATTTATTATTGCATATTATTAAATAAATATTATATACATACACCCCCTTTTCCTCCCACCCTATCTCTATCTCTCTACCTCTACCCCCTCTCTACTACTCTTCTCTATAACATCATGTATCTCTCACTATTTCCCCCTCTATATATTCCTCTCTCTACCTCTCTATATCACTTCCTATATATTTATCTTTCTATCTCTCCATCTCCCCATTTCTCATTGTCTCCCTCTTTATATCTCCATTTCTCCCTCTCCCTCTCTAACTCTCCTTCCATCACTCCCTTTCTACATGTTTATCTATCTTTCTCACACTGCCTCTATATTTCTCAAGTTATATCTATCTCTCCCTCTCTCATTATCACTCCCTCTTTCTATTTCTCTCTACTTCTCCCTCCCCCTCTCCCTCCCTCTCTATTTCCCTCCCCCTCTCCTCCCTTCTCTATCTATTTATAAATATATATCTCCCTCTCTATATCTCTCCATATCTCTCTTACTAATATTCACACACTCCCTCTTTCTCCTTCCCTACCTCTATCTCAATCTCTCTATCTTTTCACCTATCTATACCTCTCTTTATTACTTATCTCTATCACCTTCTTTCTCTCTTACTCTTGCCCCCTCTATCTCTATCTCCCTATCTCTCCCTCCCACTCTCTATCTATATCTCATTATATATACCTCTATCTCTTACTCTCTCTCACTCCTCTCTTTATCTCTTTCTATCTATATCTCTCTAGATCTATCTCCATATCTCTCTCCCTATACATCTATATTCTTGACCCCTCTCTTCCCCTTATTCTCTCTTTTTCTTATTCACTCCAATGCTCCCTCCATATCTTCCACTCTATATCTTTATCTTTATTTCTTTCTCAATCTCGCTCCCACTCATATCTCTATCTCTTTCTATCCATATCTTTCTCTATGTATATCTCCCTATCTCTTTATCTCTTTTTATATCCCTCTCTTTCTCTCTATATCACCTTCTATCTATATATTTCCTTCTCCCTCTCCCTCTCCCTCTCTCCCCATCTTCTTCTCTCTCCCTCCTTATATATCTCCCTCTTCCCCATCTTCTCTCTCTCTCCCTCCTCTAGCCATATTTTCCCCTTTCTCTCCCTCTCTCCATATCTCCCCTTCTCTCCCTCTCTTTTTCCCTCCCTATCCCCCTATCTATCTTTTTATCTCAACCTCTCTCTCCCTTTATCTTCCCATATATCTCCATATCTATTTCTTTCTCTTCCAATTTATCTATCTCTCCCTCTTTCTCTTTCTCTCTCTATCCCCCCTATTTCTATCTCCCTCTCCATCTCCATTTGTCTTTCTCTACTTCTTTCTATTTTTCTTTCTCTTTATCTCTCTCCCTCTCCCTCTGCCCTTTTCTCTATATCTCCTTATATATCTATCTTTATATCACTCTATCTTACCATATATATCCCTCTATCTCTCCATATTCTTCTTCCTCTTTATCTCTTTATCTCTTCCTCTCTATCTATCCTTCTCTATCTCTCCCCCTCTATCTCCCTATCTCTCTATATTTATTTACCCCTCTCTCTCTCTCTATCTCTATCTATTTGTCTCCCTCTTCCTCTCTCATTCTATATTCATCTCTACCTCTATCTTTTTTTCTCTCTTCCTCTCTCACTCTACATTCATCTCTACATCTATATTCCTCTCCCCCTTCATCTCTAGAAATTTCTCCATCTGTCTACCCATCCATCTCTCTCCCTATCTCTCCCCCCCTCTTCATAGACCTTAATTATCTTCTTGATTCAAAGGTTGTCTTTCACTCATTTTTAAAGACCTTTTTTATTCAAACAATATCATTTTCTAAATGGCCAACCAATTGAACTCATATAATACAAAAAATTATTCAAAAAATAGGCTTACATTTTCCCTAATTGACATTCCACACCTCTTCGATGAAGCCATTGCACACCAAGGTGCAATTGCTAGTATAATTTTTAATAAAATAAAATAATTATTAAGTAAATAAAATAATTATAAAATTAGTTATTTTGAGAGTTGTTTTGAAGATCTAATTTATTAACAAAAAATACTATAAAGTATAGATAGAAAAATAAAATAAATAAAAATTAAATAAAATGTGTAATATAAAAAATTCATAATTTTATAAAATTATTTTATTTGCACACATAAATATTTTCATATAATTGAATAAACTAACTATGCACTTCAGTAAATAACTATGTTTTAGTAAATAAAATAGTAAATAATTATGTTTTAGTAAATAAAATAGTAGATGATACTCTTAAAATAATTACATGAATACATATGTAGTAAAGATTTTTAATTTAAATTTTAAATATTCTAACTATGTAATATTATTATACTTTTCAAAATGTAATTAAAGTTTGATAATATTTTTTTATAAAGATTAAGGAAAAGAAATAATAGTAAGAATAAGTTAAAATATGAAAATATTTTTTTTAATAAAAGATTTGGTTTTGAATCATAGAGTATGGGTGCAATGAAGGTAATGAGGCAGTTCCATGGCCTATAGCAGGTTGTAGCCTACATGTTTGTGCTCTCTTTGGCATATAAACTGTGGAGTGTTGTAAGGGTTCATTGGTGCTTTGGTTGTGCAAGGGGGTATTTAGGGATTGGGGGGTTCTTTTTCTATGGGGTTGGGGGTTTGTTTTGTTTTTTGTGTTAGGTTTTTCTAGTTGGGGTATGGTTGCAAGTGTAGATATGGAATCTAATCAAGGAATGTCTTTTTGTGATTTAGAGGTTTGTCCCTCTCCCATCTGCTCATGAAAAAGTGGTAAATTTTCTAAATATCTCTGTGCATGTTGGTGGCTCATCCCAGGTTGGGAGCCAAAGACCCCCAAAAGTGAATGGATGCTTAGAGAGGAGTACCTCTCATCTGGTATTAGTGATACAACAAGATTTAGTGATGAAAGATGTTAGTTATCTTTGTATTCATGCTCTTATTTGTCAGTTTATGAGGACTCGAGTGTCACTCCCATTCTTGGATTCGTTGACTCATCATACCTAGAATTTAGAGGGAGATATGGAGGTGATGTTGGTTGCAAACAACTATTTCATTGTTGTGCTTTCCTTCCTATCGGATCACAACAAGGCCTATGAGGGAGGGACTTATTTTTACAATCAAGCAATCCTTTTTATTAAAACTTGACATATTAATTTTAATCCTTCAGATGATCTCCCATTAAAAGTATCAATTTGGGTTTGCCTCTCATGGTTGCCATTGGAGTTTTGGTGAAATGATTTCCTAAATATGATTGTGCTTTTTCTTGGAAAACTAGTAGGTCCATCACAACAAAATTTGGATAAGAAGGTAATTTTCTATGTTCACATCTGTATTGAAATTAACTTAAATAACCCCTTGCTAGATTCCATTCAAATTTAGGTTGGAGACTTTGCGTGGATTCAACAGTCGGATTACATAGCTCTTCCTTTTTGGTGTCTTTTTTTTATGAGTATGTGCACCTACAAAGGAAGTGTGCTAGAGCTAACCCTTTAGGGAAGAAGTTTCATAACACTTCAACCAAAGCTTCATCCCATGCTGAATAGGTGAATACCAAAGGAAAGGCTTCAGTAATAGAGGGGTTAACAAATGTAGAGGGGTTTATTCTTGTTAAACCCAATAACAAAGGAAGGGGTCTAAAATGATCTCTCAAGGATAGACAGATGGATGAGTCCTTTAATCACTTTGAGGATTTGGAGGATTTAGACTTGATTGAAGGGAAACCACTTGAGTAGTATGATCCTAGGGGCTTCTCCTTTAGGTGAAGAGAAGATAGTTGTTTTTTTTGGATGTCAACTTGATCAGGAAGGGTTCTGAGCAACTTGCTCTCTAGCTAGCTTCAAATAATGCATAGGTTGGGTCCTATGAGCTGGGTCTAGTTGTGGGATTATATGTGGGTGTGGTTTATTCAGGGAATACTTTTGACATGTAGTTGAAAGAGGAGGCTCCTCCTCCTAGGAAGGGTAGTGCTATCTTTCCTCAATTAGGCCCGCAACAAAATAATCTAAAAAATGGAGCCTCAAATAAGCCTTCTAAAGTAGGAAGGAAAAAGTACTAGGATAAACTAAATATTTTGGGTGAGAACCTGGTAGAATCAGGGTCATTTAATCCTATTGGCTCCCATTTTTCTAACTCTCATAAATGATCGTTCTATCATGGAATGCAAGGGGTTTGAAAAACATCCCTAGAAGAAAGGTTATTCATGTGTTAATTAAAGTGCACTCTCCTAATGTTTTGTTCCTTCAAGAGTTTAAGATGTCAATTCGTGAAATGACTAGTATTGTGGCTATGTTATGGAGTAGAGGTTAGTATTAGTGTATTGAGTCTCATGGAAGGCATGTGGAGTTGTGAGCCTTTATGATCTATGGAAGGTGACTCCTCTCTAATGGATGTCTAGTAGATATTCTTTGACATTAGTGGCATCTAGATTTCTTTCTAGGGAAGTGATCCTCCTTACTAATGTTTATGCTCCTACAAAATTATCTAGAAAATCTAATCTATGGACTCACATTCAATAGGTGAGATCTTTGGCACCTTTTTTCCCTTAGATCCTAGTGAGAGACTTTAATGCCATTTTCTATTTGGAGGAAAAGAGGGGGGTGTGGCTAGGTTGGAAGCCTCTTCCAATATTTTAATGGATAACATTTGTTTCTTAAATCTGGTTGATATCAAGCTTGGTAATGGTATGTTCATGTGGAGCAACAAGAGGTGTGGGGTGGAGTCTATATTTGAGAGGCTCGATAGATTTTTAGTTTCTTGGTTTTGGATTGGCAATAGGTGGGTGAGTAGTTCAAAGATTATAGACTAGAGGGGCTCTGACCATTGGCCTATTGAATTTTCTACTTCCAAGTTGGGTTTCAATAAGAATCCTTCCTTTAAGTTCCAACTGATGTGGTTGCAAGAGCCATCTTTGTAGGAGCTGGTGAGGGATTGGTGGTGGAGAGGTATGCCTATGTATGGAACTGCCATGTATTCCTTTGTGAAACATATTCAATTTGTTAAGATTCAACTTAAGAAATAGAATAGGTAATGCTTTGGGAACATGTTCCAGGGTAAAGTTGCTTCCAAAAAGTGGCTTGATGCAATCACCAGACTTATCCGGGATAAAGTCCTTTCAAAGAGATCTCTCGAGGAAGAAGGTGAGGCCTTAAAGATTTTGGAAAAATGAATGTTATGTGAGGAGATCTACTGGAAGATAAAGTCTAGGATTAACTAGCTTCAAGAGGGAGATAGGAATAAAACCTTCTTTTTTAATTCTCTTAAATATAGGAGGCATAATAACCTACTATATTTTTTAGTATCATCTCAAGGAAGACAACTTACCTTCTTCCCAAAAATTTCAAAGGATGCTACTTAATATTTATCTTCTCTTTTAAAGGAGGACTCCCCTCAAGCTTTGTTGGAAGAGAATCTTATTTTGAACTGTATGCATCCCGTGGTCTCAAATGAGATGAACCAAATTCTATGCAAACCTATCACTCTTGATGAGGTTGAAGAGAATATTTTCCAAATAAAGAAATGGAAGGCACCTAGATTGGATGGATTTACTATTGAGTTATTTCAAGAGTTTTGGGATATTATCAAATATGACTTATTGGCTATTTTACATGAATCTCAAGTAAACAAGTAGATGCTAATAGCTTTGAATACCACTTTTTTGGTAGTCATTCCCAAGAGGGAAAGAGCCAAATCTTTGTAATGTGGTCTACAAGATCATTTATAAGCTTATGGCAGAGAGACTTAAACCATGACTGAATAGAGTTATCTTAGAAGAATGGGGAGGTTTTTTGTCTAGTAGGAAAATTTTGGATGGGCTTATGGTTGCAGTTGAGGCTATCCATTCAATGAATAATTCCAAGGGAAAGGCTATGTTCATGAAGTTGGACATGGCTAAATCTTAATTTTATAGGTTGAGATGGTCCTTTATGAAATAATTTTCTAGTACCTTTGGGTTTGGTAATGAATGGATCAATTAGGTTATGAGTTGCATTACCTCTACCTCTTCATTCTTATTAATGGATAGCCTTCTAATTTGTTTTGGGAATCTTGTAGTCTTCAAGAGTGAGACCCTCTATCACATTAACTCTTCATCATTTTGCCTTGAGGGTCTTGGAATATTTTTAAAGGATTATGTGCAGTAAGGGATCATTCATGGGTGGAGTTAGGGAATCAGTCTTCTTGCTTAGTCTCACCTTTAGTTTTTTGATGATATTGCTTTGTTGGGAGTCACCAAGATTAGGGAGGCTACCAATTTTAGAAGGATGCTAGATATTTACCTAGCTACATCAGGTTAGAAGATTAATTAAGGTAAATCATCCATTTATTTTGCAATACTCCCCTTTGATCCAATCGCAAGGGGTTAGGTAACCTTGTCCTCATATGCCACTTGTCATTATCTCTTTTGGCTAGTTGACCACCTTTCATATACATATAAGAGAAGGCTTGGGATGTGGATGACATTCCTTAAGTTGGATTGCATGTGATGTACTAAGTTATCTTTAGTTGTTGCATTTTGGGGGAAAACCCTTATCCATGATGTAGTTTCATTTGAGAGCATGTGACTTGGAATAGGGATTTCCAAATAACCTCTCATTTCTTCTTCTACTTTAAAGCAATCACTCACAACAATGGTGTTAGCAACCACTTTAAAGTGGAGGCATACATCAACACTTATGTTTCATAGTGTGGTTTTCTTTATTCTTGCAATGCATCATTTTCTCATTGGTATCATTGGGTTTGATTTCCTCTGAGAGCATGATATTTTTTTGAATTGTCCTCTCTTGGAGACATTAGGCACAATGTTCCCTAAGAAGATACCTTTCATGAACTAAGAAAAATCCCTTTGAATGTACTTTACACTATTTGGTATTTACAACAATTGTTATATGGCCACCTTGTATAACACACTTTGCATGTCTATGGAGCCATCTTGTTTGTTCATGAGTTTCAAGCATACAAACATTTTCTTTCCACATGAAGCTCAAAGTTCATTATTACATGTTTCCTTATCAAATTTATTAAGAGGTATAGCATTGGTATGGTTGTACATATGGGAGCCGAACTTAGGCATGACTTTCCCATAGCCATTTGCTTGTTTTGCATGAGTGCATACCGATCGCGTGCGTATGTGTCCCACCTTTTGGATACTCACCAAGTAGACAACCTAAAGTTTCATTTCCTTAGAGTGAGTGTGCATTTTTGGACAAAATTTTTAGATCTGATCCACAATGGGCAGGACAAATGGTCAAATCTTGATCCACCTTTTCTATCATTTTCTTTTGTCTTTATGTCTTTGGTATTACATGTTTGTGTATCTTGTTTTGCTACATATCATACACGTTATGTGTGTCCATTTTTGCTTATGCTGGCTTGACATAGGATCTTGGATCCTAGGGGCTTTTACCATCTCCTTTGATCTTTGTTATCCTAGACCATCCACATTGGTACACTTGGACCCCCTTGAATGTCTACTTTAGTGTGAGTTTGAAGCAAGTTCCTCCTATCAGTAAAGTGGGGGCTAAATGTAGTGTAGAAAAGTGTATCTCTCTAAATTTTCACATTTAATTTGGGAATGATTAACATTAAAATAGACCTAATTTTTCCTTGATCTAATGTTGTAATGTGTTTTCCACATTCACATTATATTTAGGACTCTTTTAAGCTAAATTGACCTAGTGTTGCCTCAATTTAGTGTTGTAATGTGTTTAACACATTCACATTAAGTCTTGGGCCCTTGTAAGCTAAATAAACCTAGTTGTGCCTTATTTAGGGTGTTGTAAAGTGTATCCTAAATTTTAGCACTAATCTAGGGTTTCACTAATAAATTAGGCTTCTTTATGCCTTATTTGGCCTTATTTTGCATCTACAAGCCTTGATCTTGACATACATCAATTGAACAATAAAAAAATAATGTTTTTGGATTGTATGGCCTAGATTTAGTGATTTGGGACTCATACACTACCTTGGGCATATGAGTCCCACCTAAGTTTTGGGGCCTCGATCTAGATTTCACATCAATCTAAGAATTTCTTGAAAAATATGTCATAAAGCATAGCCTAATCTGACTCATATGCCACAACTGGTGTATGAGTCCCATGTGGCTTAAACTTAAATTAAATTCAAATTCTTGGTATAATTTTATTTTCCTAGATCTGATGTCAGCTTGTAGTGTTGTAATTTTGAGAAATTTGGTATAAAGAAGTATAAATACAAGATTATTTCACTCATTTTAACCTAAAAATTTCAAGATAGCATTCCTAATAGAAAGTTTGCAATTACAATACTTCACAAGAGTATTCAAGCACATTAAAGAGCATCTCTAAATTGTTCAAAGGAAAATTTATTCATTATTTATTGCAAAAATTCAAGATCCATCATCATGTCAAATATATAGTGCATCAAGCATGTTGTTGAGCTAATGTTGTTGAAGTAGCATTGAATATCCATTTGCAAGCATTGTTTCATATCCCATTGAGATCAAGATCTACATTCTTCATGGCCACTTTGTCTTAGATTGAAAATTTACATTCCAAGACATCATCCAAGGTATCATCATTTCATGTTTCATGTTTCACATGTCCTTATTTCATTGTTGCATCATGTGGTTTAATTACCTAAATAGAATTTGACCAAGGAAAACCTCTATTCCCTAACAAAACAACACTTTCTCTCTCTCTCTCTCTCTCTCTCTCTCTCTCTCTCTTTGTGATTACAAGTTTATAGGTTGAAGAAAAAGTGGATTTGAAGCCTTCAAAAGTATCAAGATTCCAAAGTTGTAAAAGCTGCAAAAGTTGTCATGTAAAGTTGTCAAGGCTCACGAAAATTCAGATCTAAAACAAGATATCCAACCTATGTGCATGAAACCAATGGGAAAAGGGATTATTTGATCTATCTTTAGAGGCTCACAAATTTTAACTTCAGAATTATGCTCCTAGGACACTTCATGACAAAACGAGATTGATACACCACTTGTGGAGTATGAGTCCCAATATACCTATTTTTGGGTATTTTTTGTAGATCCTAATTCAATAGTTCTAGATTCTTGTTTCCACCTAAAAACCCTAGTTTGGGACTGATACACCAGAATGGCATATGAGTCCTAGTAGGATTCAAACAACAATATTTTAGGGTTTCAAAGCTTGTTTTCGCCACATCTTTCTTCCAAGTGCACCTTTGTTCATTCTTAGTTTGTTATTCCGCATTTCAGATCATACCCTAGGACACCTTATTGTAGATGTCTTTCTCTCATTCTACCCTTGGATTAAGATCTCTAAGGTTTCCTTGAATTAAACTTGCAAGAAGATTGGATACTCTATCTCCTAGAACATAGATCATCTAATTTTCTTTGTTTTTGTATGGTATGAAATGAATTATTCATCCATTGAGAAGGAATTCTTAGCTGTTTTCTTTGTTTCTATAGGGTATGAAATGAATTATTCATCCATTGTGAAGGAATTCTTAGCAATTTTCTTTGTGTCACAAAAGTTTACACATTACATGCTTTCACGCCAAATTAATCTTATTGTTAAGATTGGCCCATTAAAATATCTATTATCCAAAGCAACTCTCACTAGGTGAATGAAAAAATGGGTAATGGCCTTGATTAAATTTGGAATAGAGTATGTGGAGCACAAAGCTATCAAAGGACAAGTTATTGCAGATCAATTAGGTGAAGCACCCATTTATGCAAAGAATCCTTTGGTATACGAGTTCCCTGATGAATCAATGTTTCTCCTCAATGCAATGGATCAATGGAAAATGTACTTCAATGGATCTTACACTCAAAATGGATTAGGGGTGGTATTCTCTTTATTACTCCTCAAGGTGATTGTATTCCAAAGTCATACCGGCTATCATTTCCATGTACCAACAATATTGCTAAGTATGAAGCCCTAATAATAGGTCTAAGTTTAGCATTCCAATGGAAGATATAAGAACTTTAAAAGTCTATGGGGACTCACAACTAATTTTTTGGATTAGTGTGCCTCAATCTCACAGGCTGAAACCTCTGAAAGAGTGAAGTCAATGTCACATCCTTATTGTCTGGCCGACTAGCAGTTGTGCAACCATGTGAAATGTTTAGGTCGTTGAGACCTTGTTGATGTCTTGCCAACTGGAGCTATCACTGTGACTCATTGTGTTCAGTGTAACCCTCTACTGAGTGGGTTGGTCTAGCCAACAAGCCATTCTTATCGGATGTCGGGGAGACTCTGGGTGACAAGTGGTTTCAGGGAGAGGCATGGAGACTCGGTAAGAAGTCTTGGCAACGGATGGTGTCTCGCCGACAAATTTACACTTGAAGTCATCAGAGTAACATGAAGGCTTCAGTATGAATTCTTAGCGATGGAGGTTTGTCTCACCAATGGTGTAGTCTATTGTCGGTATGACTCCTAGAGAAGGATAGTTTCAAGGTGACTTGGAACCTTCGGTGTTACCTCTTAGTGATAGCCTAAGTCTTGCCGACGAGTGTTCTTCTCGGTATGACTTGAAGGGCTCAGTATGATCTCTTGGTGAATAGCGATAGTCTTGCCGAATAGCACTACATGTGATGGACATCAGTATGATGTCTTGGCGACCGGGGGAAGTATGAGTGATAGTTTGTGAACTAAGTATAACATCTTGCCGATGGTGAGGACTTTTGGCAATAACTACAATTGGGTCTTGTGGCATCGAGGAGACATGGTTAGTGTCTCACCGACATACGAACACAGGTTGAACACCTTTGATCGAGTGAAATACTATCCTATGTGGTTTGGGAGTAGAATGGGAACCGCTAGCAGTTGGACTATTGTGACCGTTACTAAGAGGAAGATCGACAGACCATGGGCATCATGGATATACTTAGAGATTGAAGGTTGTGATTGGTTTGATCAACAGTTGGATGATCAGTGTGATAAATAGTTCAATGAGTGATTAGTGTTTGTGAATTTTATTTTGAGAGCATTGTATCTTGAATGTTCTATACAAGGTTGATCAAGGATTATGTTGTTGTAAATTGACATTAGAAAGATAAGTCTGATCTTTGTATGTAATTCCATTACTATAATACAAAGAGTCTTTTCTTGGTGTGGTGGGTTTTTCTCCCTTAAGGGTTTTCCCACGTAAATCTGGTGTTCATTTGTGTATGTTCATTTCTTTGTTTCTGCTATTTCTTTCAAGTGTATCTTAATTGGACTGTAATTGAAAATTTAAAAGTACCTCTGCATTCTTCCCTAAGGTTTTGACATAGGAGAGTTGTTTCCGCACCTTAGCTTTCCTTACAAGTGGTATTAGAGCCTGACCAGTTATGTTATCCTTGTGGGTACGTTGGGTTTTTTGTGTCAATTTCTGTTCAGTGGGAGTCTTGTAGAAGTTTTGGTAATTTGAATTATAGGTTAAGATGGCAAGCACATCAGGAAAGATTGAAATTGAGAAATTCAATGGCAGTAATTTTGAGTTGTGGAAACTTAAAATGGAAGATCTGTCGGTTGATTGTGATCTTTGGATTGGTGTGTCTAGAATGAAGCCTATAGGAATGAAGCAAGAGGATTGGGACCTTGCAAATAGAAAATCAAAGGGGCTGATAAGGCTCTGTTTAGAAAACTTTGTTCTTCTGAATGTTCATGAAGAAAAGACTGCATCTTCCTTGTGGAAAAAACTGACAACTATTTATTAGGGCAAGTCCTTGGTGAATAAATTGTTCTTGAGGAAGAAGTTGTACACTTTGAGAATGCAGGAGGGAGGGTCTGTTGCTAATCATTTGAATGCATTCAACATGCTAATTGCTCAGTTAGCATCTATGGGTGTGAAGATTGATGAAGAAGATCATTGTATGTTGTTATTATGTTCTTTGCCAGATTCTTGGGATCACCTGGTGATGGCTATTGGGAGTACAACATCCACTTTTAAGATGGAAGATGTTGTTGCTTCTTTGTTATCAAAAGAGATGAGAAGGAGATCTTCTGAGATGGAAAAGGAGGCTCTTGATGTTAGAGGCAGATAAAAAGAAAAAGGCAAGAAGGACAAGAAGTCCAAATCCAAATAAGAGGGGAGATCAAAGTCTCCTAGTAAGAAGTCCAAGGTGAAGTGCTAGAATTGTGGGCAAACTGGTCATGTTCGAAAGGATTGTAAAGAGGAGAAAAAGAAGAAGAAGAAGTATTATTCTGATAATGATTCTTCTCAGAGTGATGCAAATGCCTTCATTGCAGCCTTGGTTATGCAGGCATCAAATAATGTCTAGATGATTGATTTTGAAGCATCTTTCCACATGACATCTCATAGAGACTAGTTCACGAAGTATGAAAAATACGATGGTGGAAATTATTTGGAAAGTGATTCATCTTTGGAAATAGTTGGCCGTGGAAGAGTCAGAATTCAATTCCCTGATGGAAGAGTGAAGGGAATCAATGAATATTGCATATACTAGGTCTAGCTCGAAATCTACTTTCTGTTAGTATGTTGAATGATATTGGAGTGCAAGTCACATTCTCTAGAAATGGCTGCAAGATGACTAGAGGCTCAATGGTGCTAGCAAGGGGTGCTTGTATTGGTACCTTGTATAAGTTGGATGCACATGTTGTTCAATGCAATAGTGTCTCTGCCAAGTCATAGAAAGCTACTCATGGAGGAAAAGAGGAAAAAGTTCTTGATGGTGTAAACTCTATGGAAGTTAAACTCCTAGTAGAAAAGACTATGCTCTGGCATCATAGGCTAGGACACATTAGAGAGAAAGGTTTAAAAACCTTGTAGAATAAAAACTTGGTTGAGGGGCTTGAAGATTGTAACCTCAAATTCGAGTTTTGTGAACATTGTATATATGGTAAACAACACCGTGTTTCATTTTATTCTAGTCCTCACAAATATTCTGGTTTGCTTGATTATATATATTCTGATGTTTTTGGACCATTGAATGTTCCTTCTTTGTCTAAGTTAAGGTAGTATGTATCATTTATTGATGATTATTCAAGAAGAGCATTTGTCTATTTTTTGAAAAGTAAATCAGAAGTGTTCAGTCGGTTTAAGGAATCTAAAAACCTTGTAGAAAATCAGAATGGAAGAAAAATAAAATTTTTAATGACTGATAATGGTGGTGAATTTTGTTCTGATGATTTTGAGAGGTATTGTAAAGATCATGGGATTAAAAGACATAAGACTACACCTTACACTCCGCATAAAAATGGAGTTGAAGAAAGGTTCAACAGGACAGTGATGGAAAGAGCACGAAATATGCTGAGCAGTGCTAGCTTGGAGGAGAAGTTCTGGGCTGAGGCAGTTGCTACAACATGTTACTTGATAAACCATTCTCCTAATTCTTCTCTTGTTGAGAAAACACCTTTGGAAGCATGGTCTGGTAAGAAGCCCTCTCTGAGACACACATGTGTTTTTGGCTGTGAGGCATATGCATATGTGCCAAATGAGAAAAGATCTAAATTGGAGAACAAGGCTATCAAATATTTTTTTATTGGTTATAGTGCTGGCATAAAAGGATACAAGCTTTTGAATCCTGATACAGAGAAGGTTTTGTAAAACAGAAGTGTTATATTTCGTGAGCTGAAGCCTTCTACCTTGGATCTGCAGTCAAAGACAAAATTAGAAAACAAAAAGGATGTAGTTGAAATTCCTCTGACACCAGATAAAGAGGAATTGAAAATTCAAAATGTACCCAAAACTGAGGAGAGCTCAAGTAGTTCTGAGAGTTTTGATTAAGAAGAACAACCTCAACCTCAGCAAGTGAGGAGGTCAACTCATGAAAGAAAACAACCTAATAGGTATGGGTTTTCTTTGATAGGTTCTACTTGTGCCTATGCTTTAATTTCTAGCACTGATGAGCCTAGGACTATGAAAGAGGCATTTAGAATGTCTGATTCAAACTCTTGGTTGGAAGCCATGAATGAAGAAATGGCATCATTAGAAAAGAATGATACTTGGAGTTTGGTGCCCTTGCTTGAAGGCAGAAAAGTTGTGGGCTACAAATGGGTATTTAAAAAGAAAATAGGTCTGGATGGTAGTGTGGAAAAATATAAGGCGAGGTTGGTTGCGAAGGGTTATTCCCAGGTAGAGGGAATTGATTATGGGGAAAAAATTTCTCGTGTAGCTAAGCTGATGTCCATTAGATTTCTTTTGTCACTTGCAACAGCATATGACTTAGAGATTGAACAGATGGATGTGAAGACAACATTTCTTCATGATGATCTTGAAGAAGAAATTTATATGTCCCAACCTGACCACTTTGTGGAGAAAGGTAAAGAAATATTGGTTTGCAAGTTAAAAAAATATTTGTATGGATTAAAGCAGTCTCCTAGAATGTGGTACCAGAAGTTTGAGACTTTTGTTTTGTCATTGGGGTTTGTAAGATCAAAATCTGATTATTGTGTGTATTACAAAGCTGAAAGTGATCAAGTTCTTATTATTGCTCTCTATGTTGATGATATGTTGTTCATAGGCAATTGTAAGTTAATGATTTCTAATCTTAAGTCTCAGTTGTCTGCAAAGTTCAAAATGAAAGATCTTGGTACAGCTAGGTATATTTTAGGAATGGAAATAACCAGGGACAGGAATAGTAGAAAAATTTGGCTTAGTTAGAGTAAGTATGTTAAGACTATTCTAGAGAGATTTTGTATGAATGATTGCAAGCAGCTAGTTGTTCCAGTTTTGCAGGGAATGAAGCTATCTGTTAAAGACTGTCCAAAATATCCTACTGAGATGGAGGACATGACCAATGTACCTTATGCGAGTGCAGTTGGCAGTCTTATGTATGCAATGGTCTGTACAAGGCCAGACATTTCCCAAGTAGTGGGAGTACTTAGTCGGTTTATGGCTAATCTTGGAAGGACACATTGGGATGCTGTGAAGAGAGTGTTTAGATACTTGAAGGGAAATTTAGAATATGCTTTATGTTACCATGGGAAATTGGTTGAATCAAAAAGGACTCTTAGTATTTGAGGCTATGTGGATTCTGATTGGGTAGGGGACATTGAGAGCAGAAGATCCACCAATGCATATATTTTCATGTTGAATGGTGGTGCAGTTAGTTGGATGAGTAAGCAGCAAGCTATAGTTGCTTTGTCCACTACAGAGGTAGAATACATGGCAGCAACACATGCCTGTAAAGAAGCAATCTAGTTAAGATGTTTGTTTTCTAACATTGGTTTTGATGCAGGACAAATAACAATTTACTGTGATAGTCAAAGTGTTATTTGTTTGGAAAAGAATCTTACTTTCCATGCCAAGATGAAACATATAGATATATAGTATCATTTTGTATGGGATATGGTGGAGGATGGAAAGGTCTCTTTAGAAAAAGTGGATACTCTGGAGAATGTTGCAGATGCATTAACGAAGCTAGTGAGCATAGACAAGTTTAGGTGGTGTGCCAATTTGATGGGCCTCAGTGCCCATGAATTTTAGTAGTTTTGTAGTGCTCTGGAGGTGCCTGTGTGATCTTCATCAAGTGGGAGTTTTTTGGAATAGTGTGCCTCAATCTCACAGGCTGAAACCTCTGAAAGAGTGAAGTCAGTGTAACATCCTTATTATATGGATGACTAGCAGTTGTGCAACCGTGTGAAATGTTCAAATCATTGAGACCTTGTTGATGTCTTGCCAACTGGAGCTATCACTATGACTCATTGTGTTCGGTGTAACCCTCTATCGAGTGGGTTGGTCTGGTCAGCAGGCCATTCTTATCGGATGTTGGGGATACTCTGGGTGACAAGCAGTTTCGAGGAGAGGCATGAAGAATTGGTAAGAACTCTTGGTGATGGATGGTGTCTCGCTGACAGCTTTACACTCAGAGTCATCGAAGTAACATGAAGGCTTTAGTATGAAGTCTTAGCGATGGAGGTTTGTCTCACCGACGATGTATTTTTTTGTTGATATGACTCCTGGTGAAGGGTAGTTTTAGGGTGACTTGGAACCTTTGGTGTTACCTCTTAGCAATACCCTAAGTCTTGCAGACAAGTGTTCTTTTTGGTATGACTTGAAGGGCTCAGTATGATCTCTTGGCGAATAGCGATAGTCTTGCCGAATAGTGCTACATGTGATGGACATTGGTATGATGTCTTGGCGACAAGGGGAAGTCCAAGTGATAGTTTGTGAACTCAGTATAATGTCTTGCCAATGGTGAGGACTCTTGGCGATAACTACAATCGGGTCTTGTGGCATCGGGGAGACATGGTTAGTGTCTCATCGACATGTGAACACAGGTTGAACGCCTTTGACTGAGTGAAAGACTATCCTACATGGTTTGTCCTCAACCAATTAGGGAGTAGAATGGGAACCACTAGTAGTTGGACTATTGCAGCAATTATTGAGAGGAAGATCGACAAACCATGGGCGTCATGGATATACTCAGAGATTGAAGGTTGTGATTAGTTTGATCAACAGTTGGACAATCAGTGGGATAAACAGTTCGATGAGTGATTAGTGTTTGTGAATTCGATTATGAGAGCATTGTATCTTGAATGCTTTGTACAAGGTTGATCAAGGATTATGTTGTTGTAAATTGACATTAGAAAGATAAGTCTGATCTCTATATGTAATTCCATTACTGTAATACAAAGAGGATTTTCTTGGTGTGGTGGGTTTTTCTCCCATAAGGGTTTTCCCACGTAAATCTGGTGTTCATCTATGTATGTTCATTTCTTTGTTTCTTCTATTTCTTTCAAGTGTATCTTAATTGGACTGTAATTGAAAATTTAAAAGTACCTTTGCATTCTTCCCTAAGGTTTTGATGTAGGAGAGTTGTTTCCGCACCTTAGCTTTCCTTACATAATTTGCAACCAAGTCAATGATGAATACGAAAAGAAGGATGATAAACTCACTCCTTATAATGAGATGATAGAAATTATTAAGGATTTTTTCATTTATATAAACTTTGAGAAAATACCTCATGTGAACAATCGAGTAGTAGATGCCATGGCAACAATTGGATCATTGTTAGACATGCCACACAACATCTTTCAATGTGAATTCTTGGTAGAACAACTTCTCGTACTAGCTTTCAAAATTCCTAAATCTAAATTTGTGTGTAATCATTGGTCCTAGTTCCCCATGGTATCACAATATATTCACCTATCTTAGAAGAGGTACCCTCCCATCTGATATCACCTCCAACCTTAAGAAGACCTTTGTTAAGAAGGCATCCCGATTCGTCATCTTAGGTGATACCTTATACCATAGAAGCATTGAGGGGACATTATTATGATGTATCAACCAAGAGGAATCCTTGAACACCTTAAAATGGTACACAGAAGCATTTGTGGTTCCCATTCTAGTGGAATAACCTTATCCAAGAAACTGTTGAGGACGGGGTTTTACTAGCCAACCATGGAAAGAGAATCTCATTAGTATGTGCAAAAGTGTGTCCAGTGTCAATAGCATGGAGATCTTATCCATGCTCTAGCTCAAGAGTTACAACCAATGGTCACACCTTGGGCTTTCTCATAGTGGGGGCTTGACCTCATAGGAAATATTACTCCCACATCATCGAATGGCCACAAGTTCATCATCACAGCCACTGAGTACTTTACCAAGTGGGTTGAAGCCATTCCTATGAATTACATAATGGGGAAGAAAATCTCCAAGTTTATACTAAATTACCTTATTTTTCACTATGGTGTTCCACAAGCCCTTATCTTAGATAATGGAACACCCTTCAAAAATTAGGATGTAAGAGAGTTGTAGACACATAAAAATGGCCTAGACCCGCAAACCACATTTTTTTGTCTTATCATATTTCGTCTATAGTCCAAATTCAACTATTAATTGAATAATTCTTAATTATTTAATTAATTCACATCTTTTATTCCTCCTGACTATTTAACTAAATAATTTTTATTTATTTATTTAAATGTGTCGCTATTTTTCTAATGTCTTTCCATAATTAAATAAATTCATAAATTTATTTAATTATCACTTATCCATTATTTCTTCCTAATTATTTAAATAAATAAATCTTATTTATTTAAATACACAATTAATATCTTATGTCCTCTTATAATTAAATAGATTCTTTAATTTATTTAATTATGGTCCCTTTTGTCTTTTTCTAATTTTAAATAAAATCATTTATTTAAAATTGTCCCACTCTATTTTCTCTCTCCAAGTAAATAATTTAAATTAATTATTTACTCACATGGCCCCACCACTTTTGAATTAAATTAATTTTTAATTCAAAAGGTCAACACAACCTCTTAAATCAAGTAATTTTAAATTAATTATTTGATTCTCCAACTTTTTCCTCTTTTTAAATACATCTTTATTTACTTAATTGGATCCCATATCTTGATTTTTGAATTAAAAATCAGTATTTAATCCAAAATGATGATTTTTCCTCCTTATCACAATCTTTCGTAATTAGATAATATCTTTATTATCTAATTAGCCATTGGTCAATTAATGGAAAAAGATTTGATTTTCTCTCCAACTCAATGCTTTTTCTATATTGATCTTATCTTCTATATTCCTATCCGTATTCCTCATTGTCTCAACTAACCTCCATCATTGATTAAATTATTTTTAATTTAATCTTGACCATTCATCTTTTCTAATTGAGCCCTAACCCTAATTGTGGGTTGTCACCTTTAATATCAAACATTGATTTTAGGGCATCTCTCAACTTTCAATCTTGGCCATTCACCTAAAATTGCATTTTCTATAAGAAGGAAATTTTGGCCTCATTTGCACACCTCTTGATCTCTTGACTTCATGCTCTTGGCTTCTTGACTTCATAGGCTATTTTCTACATACTTTAGGCTTGCTTCATAGTTTCATACTTACATTGTGTAGCATTTTAGATCAAATCCTTCAACATTTGCTTAGGACATTGGCATAGTCATAGATTGCTCATTTCAGATTTGAGGGAAAACTACATATTGCAACAAATAGAGAAGGTGCAATGAAGGTTAATCATGGAGATTGAAGGAATTTCATGAGATATTTCCTTTGTTTTCATTTTTATGCTCCTTTTTTCTTAATTGTATACTTTGGGTTTTTGTGATTATGCTCATAAGGGCTAACCTGAAAAATTATCCTAAGTTACATTGGTGAACCTCATCTTTTTTGTAGATTTTGTATAGTATTTTTTAGATTTATTTTTCTGCTAGTAGCTTAGAGGGTTTTTTGGGTTACTAATATTCTATTTGCAGCATGTGGCAAGGAGTCTAACCTCTTTGTTTCTTGATTTTATATCACTTTTCTAATAATTTAATCAAGCAAACCAACAACAAACAATTTGCATGCACACTCATTGGTTAAAATGAACATGCATTTCATGTCATGGGTTTAAAATGAACACAATTTGCATGCACACTCATTGGTTAAAATGAACATGCATTTCATGTCATGAGCTTAAAATGAACACAATTTGCATGCAAACTCATTGGTTAAAATGAATATGCATTTCATGTCACAGGCTTAAAATGAACACAATTTGCATGCACACTCATTGGTTAAAATGAACATGCATTTCATGTCATAGGATTAAAATAAACACAATTTGCATGCACACTCATTGGTTAAAATGAACATGAATTTCATGTCATAGGCTTAAAATGAACACAATTTGCATGCACACTCATATGGTTAAAATGAACATGCATTTCATGTCATTGGCTTAAAATGAACTTTGTTTGTTTCACATCAAGTAAAATTTTAAAATGAACAAAGTGTTTTAGGTGTTTTCCACACACTTTATTTTGATTAATTAAAAAGAACAAGTGCTTGCAACTTTTGTAACCATGATTCAATAATCAAAGTATCCTCTCCACTTGTGCACTTGTGCAATCCTGGGTGCAAGAGAAATGGTTATTGACTCTAGGACTTGGGCCTTCTTGGGTGGGAAAAAGTACTCACCCCAAGGCGACTCAAACTGGCAATAGAGCTCTTTAGCCGATCTACCCTCGACTGGTATATAAATGTGAATCCTAATGGAAAACTTAGGATTATGAGTGTGGATGTGTCACACAGACAAGTGAACTCCCCAAAACCCTACTGAGCATAACCTCTTCAGGTTGGAGTTCCTCCTTATCGGAGCTAATCTTTCCCCATGTGTGTGTTGGATAGTGTGCCTCAAATTCACTTGACTTGATAAACTTCATTGTATCTTTATGATCTCTGTTCGAAGTGTATTTCTCAGTTGTTCATATCAGTGTAACCTGGAGATGTTACACCGATGGAGAGTTTTATTTCCTGTCGACCTCATTGAACAATTCAGTGTAGCCTCACTGAAATTATGTCGACGAGTCTCATATCATTGTAACGTAGCAAGTCAGAAGAATGTGGAAATGCTAGGCCGATGGAGGGAGCTATGCCGATGAGTTTGATATCGGTGGAGCTATGTCAATGGATGTATTGAGGCTACAAATGTTTGAATGGGTCAACAGTCAAAAGGCTAACTCATGGAAACATAAAGTCATTGGGATTTTTAATTTAAACTATTGATCATTTCTATCATGCACGAATGTGGGATAATGTAATCCCATGATTTCGAATGGAAAATGATTGGACTTCCTCAAGGGTTGAACAAACTGAACTTCTTCGATATAGATCATTGGAGATCCTTGGAGTTTTTATGTAATTCTGCAGTTATGATAATACAAAGAGATCTTCTTTTGGTGGTGGGTTTTTCTCGCAAAAGGGTTTTCCGACTTAAAATTTGGTGTTCTTCTCTATTGTGTAATTTGTCTATTCTGTTCTATCCATTTAAGTGCATCTTAATGTTCTGTAATTTAGGAATTAAAAGGAACTCTTGCATTGTTTTCCCCTCTAAATTGACATTAGGAAAGCAATTTCCACACTAAGTTTTCCTTACAATGTGGCCACTCGAATGGGGGTCTCGAACTAAAAACATTTGTGTAGTTTCCAAAATACCATCTATTTGCTAGCGTAACAATGGTCGTTGTGAAGGCATCCACATTCTCGTAGTTGACCTAAGAAGTGAGTGCACTTTAAGGGGGAGCCCATGTGGCCAAGCTTTTGGATTCATCCGCTAAGAATAAGTGTAGTTGGGGAAACCCACATGGAATCTAGCAAATATTATCCTTGCCTAACCTAGGATTGTGTGTGTCTTCATTGTGCATGATTTCAAATTTTCAAAGACAAGATATTGTGCTTGCCAAGTGTTTTTCTAAATACATTGAGACAAACAAACACATCTCACAGATCTAGAAATAATCATTCAACTTGAAATAATTTAAATTTTTTGCCAAAATTGCAAACAAACTAGACTCATTCTGCTGCAACGCATTTGCCAAAACACATTTGCTATTTTGTGCTGCATCTGACATTTTAGGTGATGCATTTGCTCTGATAAACCACATTTTCTATTTCTGGTGACATATTTTCCTGTATTGAATCACATTTGACTTATAGAACACTGCAATTGCCTTTTTGAGCTATATTTGTTATCTTTTGAGCCACATTCGCTGAAAATATGATGCATCTACTAAACTACAATACATCTATGACCTGAAATGACACATTTTTTTGGAAAAAACTAAAACACTATTGTAGTGTAAAACCTGAGACCAAAATTTTCCAATCTGATATCAAACATCTTTTTCCAACAGCCTTTGTCACAGTTTAAAACCTAAGACCAAACTTGTCCAAACATGATGCCTTGACAGCTCAAGTGGCAAACTTGCAAAAACAAATAGAGACTATGCAAATGTCTAATAAAAATTCACACATGTCATACGACCTATGTCCATATCCTTTTGAAAAAATTCTATACATGCCACCATTCCCTCCTAGATACGTGGTGCCAAACTTCACTAAATACAAAGGAAAGAGAAACCCACTTGAACACATTTGAGAATTCACAACCAATTGTGTGGACATTTCCTATGAACACACTTAATCAATGAGACTTTTCCCTAAAATTCTTGCAGGTCTCGCACTTGAATGGTTTTCCACTTTACAGAAAGGAATAAAATCTTGGGATGAACTTGTAGACAAATTTGTGCGAAACTATGCCTATAAAATTGACATAGATGTCTCCATTACCAACCTATGCCCTCTTACACAAGAAGAAGTTGGTGAGACTTTCATTCCATTCTTTCAAAGATGGAGAAGTTTAGCAAGTCATTTCCATATTGACATACCTGAGAAAGAAAAAGTTGACATGTTTGTCCAAAACCTCTTAGGCCCATTAAAATATGGCTTGCAAGTCCATTGTTGCACAACCTTCACAAAATTAGTCAAAAAGGGTGTCCAACTTGAGAAGGCTCTTATTGCTAAAGGAGAACTAAAATATGGTCCTAAGAACATGAACACAAACCCACCCATGGACAAGAGTAAATATTGGGTCAAGAATAAACACATTACCAATGATGGCGTTGTTGATGCCAAGGCAGTAAACACAATGGGTCATAACTTACTCTTAAAGGAGCTCCACTACAAAACACACCATTTGTCACACCGACACCTGTTGCTAATGCCATTCAAAATAGACAAAATAGTCAAAACAATCAAAGTCAAGGACAACCTCGTCAAACAAGGCAATTCCCAAAGAGATGTACATACATTGCCTTGGGTGAACCAATTGAAGATGTCCTTAAGAAGATCCTTCAAAATGATGTCATTACATCATAGAACCCCAAGCCATATGATCCAAGATAGTTTAAGCCATCTTGGTGGGATGACAATGTGTTATGTGATTACCATCATGCTAAGGGACATAAGACCTCCTCTTATCGACAACTAAGAAATCTTGTACAATACCTCATTGAGAATCACACCATTGAACTAGGTGGATCACAATTTGCATCAAATGTAGACCATACTATTCAAAAGAACCCATTGCAGGACCATGGTTCAAATAATCCCTCAATGTCAAGTCCTAAGACTAATAATAACCATGCCAGCTATACTCGCACCACCTTCAACTATTCTGGTGGAGCCTATAAATCATGTTCGAGCTGCTGACGAATATGTAAATACCATTAGTGTCAAGAGAGCACCTGAATGTAATGTCACTACCCATGGTGGAAAAGTTACTATAGTTGGTCCTCCTCTGCCTAGGTATCCAAAAATTACAATACTCGATCCATCCGCAAAATCGTCACAACCAAAGGGACAGTTCAACCTCATTGACCAATTAGGAAAGACACCCATGTAGGTCTCTATACCTCAACTATTACACATCTCTCCCATGCATAAGGCCATTCTTGAAAAAACCTTACAAGAATCATCTGTCCCTCATGACATTGATCTCAACTAGTTTGAAGCCATGATGGGATACCTTACCACTCCCCATCATGTAACTTTTTTGGACCAAGATTATTCATCACCAAAGTCTAATCATAATAATGCCTTACACATTGAAGTTTTTATGCATAAATACAAGGTAAGATGAGTTTTAGTAGATGGTGGAGCAGGGCCGAATATATGCTCCTTAAAACTAGTTAAGGCTCTAGGATTCTTTGATGCTTGCGTAGATGCTACAAAGAGCATTGTTATAAAGGCATATGATGATGAAGAATGCTCCTCTTAGGGTGTTTTTACTCTTCCTATCAGAGTTAAACTAGTCATTATAGACACAACTTTCCAAGTCCTAGATCTTGAACTACCCTATAACATCTTGCTTGGTCAACCCTAGATCCATGCCTTGAAAGTTGTTCCATCTACCTACCATTAATGCCTAAAGTTTCCTTTTGACGACATTGAAATCACCATATATGGAGACATCGATCCCTTTCAGTACTGTACCAATCTAAGGGGTATTTCAGAACATTAAGTTCCCATTAACTGAGAAGCTCCAAGCTCCTCTTCTTCTAAATACATTGACCGGTCCACACTTGCCTCATCATCCACGTCCACTGCTTCCACTTCCACCACACCATCTCCCTCCATCTCGAAGGCAGATCCTAGTATCAAGATCCAGGATCAAGGTTGTGTGGAATATAAACTAAACATGGCCTACTGCATCACAAAAATACCCAAGTCTCCTAAGGTTTATGGTTGACCTTGTTTTAGAATGGAGCCTAAAGAAATTTTCAAAGTTCCTCCAACACACATTTTTATAAAATAGGGAGAAATGAGCCAAGAAGACATTGAAGACCTCTCAACATGGATTTTTAAGGACCTGAAGATCCATCCCCATTACCAGTTCATATATACATTAAAGGCTCTGATATAATGAAGGAAAAAGGCTACAATGGAACTAGTGGCCTTAGAAAAAATAAAAATAGAATCCTTGAACCAATAATTCTTTCTCAAAGACCTAAGTGTCTTGGGTTAGGGTTTGGGCTACCCAAAGATGATGATCGATGTACCAATGTACTTTCGGGTGAGAGCATGAATGCTTCAAAAAGTGTCGAGACTATTAGGGAATCCCTTACTGAAACCGACTCCTGTGAATGGGAATTTGGCTCCCAGTGATCTCTAAGTGACTATTTCCTTGATGAATTGTTCCTTGAACCTAGAGAACCCACATATGAAGAAATATTTTGGAAAATGTTTAAGAATGACCTAGCACAGAATAATGACAACCCTAAAATCCCAAGGAAAAGAGAAGAATGGGATAAAATCTTTTCCCCGAGGAACAAGGACAAGTCTGAATCATCTTCTAATCCCATTGGCCATAATCTTGACATACCTATCCAACCCTCTGATAGTAATGACCATCACTTGGATTCATTTGAATTTCCACATGACACTACCAACCCCAATGCTAGTCCCTTTGTCCCTTATTTTGCCAATGAATATGAATCAAGTGAAGGAGAATATTGGATAGAATCCGATTGGGAGTTGGATAATGAAAATTTTATCTTTACCCTTTTTGAATCCATCTACATGCTATCTCCATCATCCCCACCATTTACCAATACTGATGATGGTGTTTCCCTTGTCCACCCACAACTAATTGATTAGGACCAACAAGACCCACCAGTTATGGACATATTTCAAAATGATGAAGCCATTGCAAAATTCAAGGGGCTACATGAGAGCATATCAAGTGGAGACCATGAGGCTGGATTTGCTATAGACCTAGATTATGCAGCCTACTTTAGGGAGACGTTACCATCCTCTAGTCACAAAATTAAAAATAAAAATAAAACAAAAAATGACATGTCTTTAGGTGAAAACTAAAAGGTACCTTCTGATGATAAAAAAAGTAAAAATAAAGGATGTATCTATGGGTGAAAACCTCTCTGAGGAACCCAAGGATGGAGGACTATACTTTCTCCTTGTGACTCAAAAAAAATAAGAAATTCTCATAGAGGACACTATGGAATTCAACATAGCTACAATAGAGATCCCAAAATTGTCCTCTTTGTAGCTTCTTTGAAAGAGGAAGAGAAACCTGAAATCCACAAATTCTTTTTAGAGCGTAAGATTAACTTTGCATGGTCATATGAAAATATTCTTGGGTTGAATCCATAATTAGTCTTGCACCATTTTCCATTACTTTCAGATGCCAAGCCAGTGAGACAAAAGATACAAAAAATGCATATGCAAATTTCCTTGTTAGTCAAAGCAGAACTTAAGAAATTGCTAGATGTGGGATTCATATGGCCCATAAACTATGTTGAATGGATATCCAATCTTGTACCAGACACAAAGCCAAATGGTCAAATTCACATTTTCATAGACTTTCAAGACTTGAACAAAGCCTGTTTAAAGGATGACTTTCCATTACCCAACATAGACATCATAGTTGACCTTATTGTCCCTCATGGATGGTTACTCGGGTTATAATCAGATTCATATTTCCCTTGAAGATCAACATAAAAAAAAATTCACATGTCCTTGGGGTACATACTGTTGGAACGTCATGCCTTTTGGTTTCAAGAATGCAGACACTACTTATCAAAGATCCATGACAACAATATTCCATCACATGATGCACAAGCTAATGGAAAATTATGTGGATGGCCTTTTGGAAAAGTTGTTGACACATAAGGATCACTTGAATGTGATAGATAATATTTTCAAAGGATTGGAAGAATACAAGGTCTACTTGAATCCTAAGAAATGCATCTTTGGTGTAACATTAGGAATTTTTTTGGGATATATAGTTTCTCGTAGGGGCATTAAAGTCTATCCTGCCAAAGTAAAAGCCATATTGGGCATGCCTCCTCCAAAGGGATAAGTGAACTTAGGACATTGCAAGGCAGGTTACAATATATCAGACGCTTCATAACACAACTAGTAGACAAGTTTCAACCATTTTAGTACCTCCTGTGCAAGGGTATCCCATTTGTGTGGATTGATAGATGTCAAGAGGCCTTACAAAAAATAAAGGACTATCTATTGTAACCACCTGTCTTAATGCCACCTACTGAAGGAAAACCTTTGATTTTATACATTTCTGCAACAACTTCAGCACTGGGGGCATTACTGGTGCAAAACGATCATGATGATAAGGAAAGGGAAATATACTACATCAATCGGACATTGGTCAGATGAGCTAAATTACACATCCATTGAATGTGCTTGTCTAGCAGTTGTCTTTGCTGCCCAAAAATTAAGGCATTACATGTTGAATCATAAGACACAATTTGTAGCAAAGATTGATCCCTTGAAATATCTCCTAAGTCATGTAGCATTGATGAGACACTTGGAAAAATGGGTAATGATCTTGAGTGAGCATGACATTCAGTATGTGGAACGAAAGGCTATAAAGGGACACGTGATAGCAGATCTGCTGGAAGATGCACCTATAGAAGGTGATCACCCATTGGTGGCAAACTTTCTTGATGAGCCCATATTTCACACAGAGCCTAAGTCACCATGGAAACTTTACTTTGATGGGTCTCATACTAGTCATAGCTCGAGAGTAGGAATATTGTTTATCATACCACAAGGAGGTTCCATCCCTAAGCATTCCACATCACTTTTCCATGTACAAATAATATTGTGGAATATGAGGCACTTGTCACAGGACTCAAGATGGCCATAAAATGGAAAATAAAAAAACTACATGTCCTCGAAGACTCTCAATTGGTCATCAACCAAGTCAACGATGACTATGACACCAAGGATGAGAAGTTAATGCCTTACAAATGAATGGTTGATAGCTTTCAATCATACTTCAACATGCTTGCTTTTGAACAGATTCCTAGGGAATAAAACAAGGCAGTAGACACAATGGCTACAATCGGATCCCTCCTAGACATTCCAAGTAACGTGCCTCAATTTGAGTTCTTGGTGGAACAACTCCTGGTTCCTACATATGACATTCTAGAATCATAGATGGTTTGCAAGCTTGTTACTCCTAACTCACCATGGTATCAAGACATTTATGACTATCTCCAGTCCTAGAACCTTCCCCCAACCTATCCAATAAATAAAGAAATTCCTTTATCCATAAGGCCACCCGATACACCATCATCAGTGACACCCTACACCATCGTAGCTTTGACAATACCCTTCTTTGATGTCTTGACACTAATGAAGTACAAACAACCTTATGCAAGGTATATGAGGTTATATGCGGATCTCATTCGAGTGGGCCTACTTTAGCCAAGAAGATAATGATACTTGTGTATTATTGGCCGACTATGGAAAAGGATGCACTTGAATTTTTTAGAATATGTTACCAATGTTAGATAAACAATTATTTGATTCATGCACCAACACAAGAAATTTGGTCGATTACTTCTCCTTAGCCCTTCACACAATGGGGACTCGACCTTGTGAGAAAAATCCATCTTACCTCTTCAAATGGCCACAAATTCATTATTACTTCCATAGAGTACTTCACTAAGTGGATCAAAGCCATCCCCCTCACATACATAACCAAAAAACAAATTTCCAAATTTATCCTCAATTATATCATCTACTAGTATGGTCTTCCACAGTCCATAATCACAAACAACGGTCAACCTTTCAAGAACTAGGATGTCTGCAAGTTATGTGAATGCTTTCCCATCCAACATCATTTCTCCACACCATACTACCCACAAGGAAATGGTCAATTTGAGGCGTCCAATAAGACAATCATCAAAATTCTTAAGAAGATAGTCAATGATGTTGGCCATGACTGGAACATCCAACTTAACCCTGCTCTGTGGGCTTACCACACCAGCATCTGCATGCCTATAGGAGCCACTCCATTCGCCTTGGTCTTCGAAGTTGAAGCCATCCTACCCATCGAGGTGGAAATTCCATCCTTGTGAGTCTGCATGAAGGGCCAAATTGATGATGAAAAGTATAGACAATCACGATTGCATGAACTATAAATGTTAGATGAAAGGAGACAAAATTACTTGAATCATTTACAAGCATATCATAATTGTCTTTGTCATAGTTACAACAAGAGAGTCATGGTCAAAAAGTTTGAAATTGGTGACTTGGTCCTCATGCAAAATCCTAAGAATCAGTCTAACAGAGAAAAGCCTAGAAAATTTGAGCCCAATTGGATGGGCCCTTACATCATCATGTCATCTTTTGGTTCTAGAGCATATTAGCTACCTACTCCAGATGGTGAACAACTGACAGAACCTATCAACAGTCTACATCTTTGAAAATTCTATGCATAGCATCAGAGAGCTAGACTAAAAACCATAAAAAAAAATGAAAAATATAAAAAATCATCACCTTGATGAAAACCCAGAAAATAGGCATCTTAGTGACACCAATTAAAATAAAAAAATAAAAAAATAAAAAGAGAAATAGTGAAAACCTAGTAAATAGGCGCTTTGGATAAGTACCATGGTGAAAACCTGGCAAACATGCGCCATGTGTAGTCAGTCTTTTCTTTGCCATCTACTGTCACTCTATCTACCTTAGTTCATAATAAATACCCACCTTTCTGACATCATCATGACACTTGTCGCAAAACCCTACAATTCTTTCCATGGCTGACAACTGTTGACTTCGAGTCTTGCATACCATCCATCAGTCACCCCAAGCACGTCCTTTTCACATCCTTCAAACTTGGTTAGTCCTGGACCTGATTAGGGGAAATCCCTTACCACCTAACTGCAATGGGTATCGCATATGGTCCTACCAATCAAAAAATGTCCTAAAAAAAGACCTAAAAATAAATAAATAAATGTCCTTAAAAAAAGATCTAAAAAAAAGAAAAATAAAAAAATTTCCTAAAAAAAAGACCTAAAAATTAAAAAATGCCTTGAAGAAATACAAAAAACTCAAAACATGACAAAAACACAAAAACAGAGTCACATCTTGTCTAGTCAGTCAAGTCAGTCAGTCCATGTCATTGTCGAACTACGTTGTCTCTGCACATTTGCTATGTAGGCAAGGCTCATCTTTGGGCCCTTGAGACATTAGTTTAGTCCTTTTAGGTTTTTCAAAATAAAATCATGACTCAATATTTGTTCATCAAGACAAAGTCATTGGTCGTGTTGAACTATGAGGTCTTTGAGTGTATGATGTAGGCAAGGCCATCAATCGATGAGCCCCCGAGGCCACACTAGGTTAGTCCATTAGGGTTCATGGCACTGCACTGGCACACACATCAAATGTTTTCAAGTCAAACAAGTCATTCTAAAATAGAAAAAACAACTTGATCAACACATCAATTACACCGACATGTCAACATGGGCATGTAGTCAAAATAGTCAAACTTAGACAACTTTAGTCAAACTCAGTCAAAATTAGTCAAACTATCAATTCTTGGTTATTCTTCAACTATTTCCTTTTGAAGGATCCCCCTTGTCATTTAATTATGCCTTAGGATGTGTTCCTAGGAATTATCACTATCATTTGGCATTTGAGGACCAATCCTCTTGACATCTACGTCATTCAAGATGTGTCCCTCCTGAATTTGGCAACCTTGGCATTCATCATCTCGACATCTGCAAACCTGACATCTCGACACCATCAAACTTGGCATCTTGACATTGAAACAAATAAAATTCAGACACACTTGGAAAACACTATCCTATAATTTTTTTTCTTTTAATTTTTCATCATGCTACTAGTCTCTTGAGGATGTCTTGGCAACATGATTTAGAGAAGCAGTGACGTATCATGATGATTAGCTTGTTTTTTCTTTTTCAGATAGTCATGTTACTAGTTCCTCAAGGATGTCTTGACAATAGGATTTAGAAGAGCAATGACATTTCCTGACTTGTCTTTATTGTCTATTTTGTCTTCTTTGTGCTCATGGTTGGTTGTGACAAAAAGACTGGGGCAACAACTCTCTTGGTATGAGTCATGATCTTCCTTATCTGTGAGTGCTTGTCTCATGTGATGGTACTTCCTTGCACACCATTGATCTACCTCATATCATGGTGTCTGTTGGCCATTACAATATCCACCCAATAATGATTCGAGCAACAACTCTTAGTACTTTGGAAAATATTGAAGGTTTCTTTCTCATCCCACCCTTCTTTTTTTCCTCTAACATTTCTTCTAGTCCACATTGTCATCACCCATATCTTTCACACTAAAAATTCTTCTATTCCTTCATCTTCTAGTCTCCTTTTCCATTTTGAGAGCACACTCATGTTCTTGGCACCCGACTATCCTCTATGATGTAGTAGCATCCTTGGGTTGTGGCAATCTTGCATCACCCAAAAATATTTTCATTCTAGTTTGTCTTTGTTTCAGTTTCATTTTAGTTCAAGTTGGTATATTTGGTAATTCTTCATGTTTGCTCGCTAGACCTTGTGGATCCATGTTTACTTCATGGACATGTTAATTTTCTTTATTCTAAGATTTGAGCATGATTGGCCCATTTTCTAGAAAGTTATCACTTCTAGATTATGTAGTAGTTTCCTGATCTAACACTAGAATAATGTTCTTATCTAATGGCTAGTTCGATTGCTTGTAGATCATTTATGTATCATGCAGATCTTGATGGTGTTATTTGAATTGTTCTATGGGGTGTCCCCGACCTTGATTTAGGTCCACACTTCATCTTATGCACTTGTTGGAGAGTAATTCAAATTTGAGGCCAACCTATTCATGCGCACATTATATTTTCTTTCATTAGAAAATGTAATGATCTTTGGGCTAACGTGGATGATCTAGATCTATGAATATGTATAAAAAAAGAAATGTAATTGATCATTAGAAAGTAGTAGTGAAGATTAGAGTTAGAGGTTAGAGAAAGAAAGAGTTTCTCTGTAGGATTTTCACTCACATTGAGGAGCATGTAAGGAGAGGGTAATTTGAGCATGTTGTAATTAGGCCTATGAGTTGAATCTGTAAGCCCAAATTTTCCTAGCTGTTTGTAATTGAATTCTCTGAAAATAAGAATGTTTCAATTGGTTTTTGTTTCCATTATCTGTGTTTCTTCCATTGTGTGAATCTTTCTGCATGGTCCAGACTATTCTCTTTAAGGACCCTCTGACTATGGCTGCATCAGATGGTATCATAGCAGAAGGTTTTGAAGCTACGAATTTGGAGATGAGAGCTACTTGCAAAATTTGAGTGGGTTATGGTTCTTGTGGTATTCCTTGGGTGAACAGATCATCGATTTGGGGTAGGTTGTAAGTGTGTTCAATAGATCGCCGAGAGAGAGGTAATTGAAACCTTGTAGTTGGATCACCGAGTTGAGGAAGTTGCACCGAGCAAGGGGAGAGATGCCACCGAGAAGGATGAACCCTAGAAGAATGGAGCAGATGATGGAGGAATTTAAAAATGAGATGAGGAATGAGATCCAGAACCTCTTGGGTGGTTTGAGGAGAAACCCTGAACCAGAGGATGAATATGAAGAAGTTACAAAAGAACTTGAGACTAAAGATGTTGAAGGACCGACATATGAGAGAGAAAAGAGATTGTTGAGGGAAGTGGCACAAGTAAGTAAAAGTCATAGGATGGAGGTTTCTAACTTCTCTAGTACATTGAATCCAAAAGACTTGATAGACTGGATAAGAGAGTTGGAAGACTATTTTGAGCTTGAGGATATTAGAGACCTATTGAGGGTTAGGTTAGCACAAACTAAGTTGGAAGGACATGTTGCTTTGTGGTGGAAAGAGTTGTAGAAGGACAAAGTGGAGAGTGGTGACACAAGGATCACCTAGTGGAGGTAGATGGTTGTGAGGTTGAAGGCTAAGTTTATTCCAGAAGAATATGAGTTGGAGTTGTTTAAGTTGTAGAACTTGAAGCAAAAGGACATGAGTGTCAAAGAGTATACTAAGGAATTCTACAAGATGAGAATTAGATCTAGACACTAAGAGATGACTAGGGAGAAGGTGGAAAGGTATATAAATGGTCTTAGATTTAACATTTAGGATGAGATGAGTATGTTGAGGATTTCTACAATTGAAGATGCCTACCAATATGTTCTTAAGGCGGAAGACAAAGTGAAGAAAAGACAATAGAATAATCCTAGAGGGAAGGAAAAGTAGATGAGCAGTAGTAGGGAGAAGCAAACAAGTGAAGAAGAATCAAGACCTAAGTGGAGTAAAGAATCAGATTAGAGGATACAAAGGAGAGGAAATGGCAATAGAGAGTTCTTGGGAAAATGTTTCAAGTGTGGAGAAATTGGACATCGATCTTTTGAATGTCTTGAGGGATTAAGTAAAGCAATTGGTAAGAAGAATTGTATGGCACATGAAGAGCAGGTAACTAAAGATGGGATAGAACCAGAGCAGGGAGAATCTATAATGCTTAGGAGAGTCTTGATGAGGTAGAGCAAGGAAGAATCTTTTTTGGACTATGTGCAAATCAGGAGGTAAGTGCTGTAAGGTTATTGTGGATACTAGAAGTACTAATAACCTATTATCTAAAGAGATGGTGGAGAAACTTGGTTTGAGGAGGATTCCACATCCTTGTCCTTATAGGATAAGTTGGTTACAAGATGATGATGTAAAGGAGGTGAAAGAATAGTGTTGGGTGAACTTTAATATTGGACCCTTAAAAGATGAAGTTGTGTGTGATGTTTTGTCTATGAGTGCTTGTCATGTTTTGTTGGGTAGACCTTGGCAGTTTGATAGAGGAGCTATATATGATTGTAGAAGGAATATGATTACTGTAGAGAAGAATAGATAGAAGTTTACTTTGGCTCCCCTAAATAATAAGCAGGAGGAAGTGAGGAACTTGAGTCTTTTGAAGAGTTACAAAGTTGAGAAGTGAGATGTAGAGGTTGTACTGGAAGATGGCATGGGTTTGGAGAAGAACCTTGTGGCTAAACTAGAGAGTGAGATGGAACCAAAAGAATGGAAGGACATAATTGTGTAGAAGACTTGGGTTGTAGATAGGATGGTAGAGAAGATGAAGTCTTGTCAAAGAGGTAAATCGGATGGGTGGAAGAAGGGGAGTGGTAGTAAATGTCCCTTACTACCTTGTATAGGGATGAAGCAGGGAAAGGAAGATAAAGAGAAGAATAAGTTGCAGAATCTAACAAAGGAAAGAAGAGAGGTTAGGAGAAAAATTAGTACAAATGGAGAAGACATTTGGATCAAGAATGAGAATGGGATCTACATTCTGAATCCAGTTTGATGTTCATGAGTTCCTCTCATGGAACATATTTTCTCACCAGGGGTGTCTAATGCAGGAGCATCCTTGGGTCATGGCAATCTTGCATCACCCAAAAATATTATCATTCTAGTTTATCTTTGTTTTAGTTTCTATTCAGTTCAAGTTGGTAGGTTTTGTAATTCTTCATGTTTGCTCGCTAGACCATGTGGATCTATGTTTACTTTGTGGACATGTTCATTTTCCTTATTGTAAGATTTGAGCATGATTGGTTTATTTTTCGGCAAGTTATCACTTCCAGATTATGTAGCAGTTTCCTAAACTAACACTGGAATTTTATTCTTATCTAATGGCTAGTTTGATTGCTTGTGGATCAATTTTGTATCATGTGGATCTTGATGGTGTGATTTGAATTGTTCTATGGGGTGTCCCCAACCTTGATTTAGGTCCACACTTCATCTTATGCACCTGTTGGAGAGTAATTCAAATTTGAGGCCAACCTATTCATGCACACATTATATTTTCTTTCATTGGAGAATGTAATGATCTTTGGGTCGACACAAATGATCCATATCTGGGAATATGTATAAAAAAGGCATTGTAATTGATCATTAGAAAGTAGTAGTGAAGATTATGTTAGAAACCAAGATCAGATTTGCAAACTAGAATAGACCTTCCACAATAGAGAAAATCAAAATAGCAAGAGCTATTGCAAAAAGATGTGCAACATTATTATTCAAGAATTCATAATAACATGATAAATATTTGCTTTATAAAAGCAAGATATGCATAACCCTAATCTTATCTCGAGCAACAAGATAGCTCAAAAGATAATGATGAGAATAAATAAACCTAGGAAATAAATAATTCCTAAGTAAAGTTATGCTAAAGTGTAATTAAATATTAATTACACCAACACCCCCCCATAAGTGCAACTTAGGGAGAAGCAGATTATTATGCAAATATGAGTCTCGGCAATAAGGCCTGATCAAGTAATCATGTACAAATGCAAAAATGAGGTAGAGAAGGAAAACTCAGTGGGACAAAACCCCCCTACAATGAGATGACTGCTGCAAGAAGCACTGGAAGAATACTGTGGAGTAACATTGGAACCGCAATCCAACAAGCAAGGAAAGATACTTCTATCTACAACTGAAACCAAAATCGGGATCATGATAATGTGACAACAGACCCGATGCCATGGAACACTAGAAAACTCACAAACTGGAACAACCCTGGGATCTGTGAAGCAACAGTAAATGAAATGATGATTGAATCTAGAAGTCATGTATCTTGATGCCAATTCCAAACTGTGACTAAAAATATTCCATGGGAAGGAGTACCAAAAATAGACTTTGGAACATGAACAATAAAAACATGGCCCTCAAACTAAGAAGGATCTGAACCAATGCGGATCAATAACCATAATCTCTCAACAAAAGTGTGAACCAATGAATCTGACATATGTCAAGGAATAGAAAAAATGTGGCCAAAAGAAACTAGGAGACCAGATATAACCCATGCGAGCTAGCATCAAATCAAGATGAATATGGATATGCAAAAAATTGCCATGAATGGAACTTTATCATAGTTCATTTATTACAATAACCCAATGATTGTAAAAGGAGAGCATCCTATACATGCATAAATAGAAAAATAAAATAGACCTCAGATCTGTGTAGAGGACTGAATCATCTTTCCAACACCACAAGAATGACGAAAAAAGGATCACCGAGTCAAAAGATATGTCCTCCAGAGTGAAAACAACATCTGAGTTCTAATGCCTACAAAATAAATCTGGAGCAATATCTGGTAAAAGAAATAGCACCACTAGATCAGTGTTGGAATCATCTTTCCAATGGTATCTCGTTTGCAAAAAATGAAGATAGCTCCAAAAAGGCCAATAAGGCCTACAAGCAGCCCAGGGGGCTAAAAAAAATAAGCCCCTGGTCTTGTACGTGACTAGGGGCTGGTGGATTTGGGGCTGGGGTGGAGCCCTTGGTCATCCATATGACCTGCAGAGTATACAGAAGGGGTTGGGCGGCTAGGCAAGGACTGGGCGCATAGCGCCCGGTGCCCCATGTGACTGCGACCACTGCTGGAGGAGCCCTCAAGGGCTGGCACAACTGGCAGCTGGTGGGTGGCACCGCTAGCTTGAGTAGCTGGCGGGTGGCCACCTAGTGGCCGCCGAGCAGAGCAAGAGTGGCGGACTATTCTATATTGGTAGTGCCGAAATATTTCAAAAAAAGCAATGTTTTTTTTATTTTTATTTTTTTCGAAAAACAAGCCTTGTGAAGTGAGCTGGGGAGGCCATATGGCCTCCCTAGCAAAAAAATTCTGCCTTCCATATCAACTGCTCAGAAATCGATGAAACGAAGGGTGTTTTTAGGGTTTTTGGCCACTGCGAACCCAATGGTGACCTTCGTTTCTACTCAAACTGCTCTAAAAATTTGGCTAACCTCAGATCTTGCAAAAAAACTCTGAGCTTGAAACCCTCATAGATCTAGAAAATGATGGCCAAAATTTGCAAAATAAAAGCCAGTCCTGACTTTTTCCAACGCTTTGAATCCAATGGTGAGGCTTGATCTAATCCAAAATGTCGCTTAGATGAACTCAAGTCATGATACCCTCGAGGAATCCCGAATGAACCCTACAATGATTTTCTCAAAAATCTGAGAAGGGGCTGCAAATCAAGGCTCTAATACCATGTTAGAAACTAAGATCAAATTTGCAAACTAGAATAGGCCTTCCACAAATGAGAAAATAAAAAAAGTGAGCTATCGCAAAAAGATGTGCAACATTATTATTCAAGAATTCATAATTACATGATAAAGATTTGCTTTATAAAAGAAAGATATGCATAACCCTAATCTTATCTTGAGCAACAAGATAGCTCAAAAGATAATGATGAGAATAAATAAACCTAGGAAATAAATAATGCCTAAGTAAAGTTATGCTAAAGTGTAATTAAATATTAATTACACCAACAGATTAGAGTTAGAGGTTAGAGAAAGAAATATTTTCTCTGTAGGATTTTCTCTCACATTGAGGAGCATGTAAGGAGAGAGTAATTTGAGCATGTTGTAATTAGGCCTGTGAGCTGAATTTGTAAGCCCAGATGTTGCTAGCTATTTGTAATTGAATTATCTGAAAATAAGAATGTTTGAATTGGTTTTTGTTTCCATTCTCTATGTTGCTTCCATTATGTGACTCTTGCTACATGGTCTGGACTGTTCTCTTTGAGGATCCTCCGACCATGGCTGCATCACTCTCGAGGGGGCATACTGCTACCTCCTCGTCATTCTTCCTCATCCTATTTTGTACTAGGGCATATTTTGACTTATTTTCTTTGTCACAATGTGATAAATTTTTATTATGACAAAGAGGGGCAAAATGTACACACATAACAATGGCCTAGACTCGCAAACCACATTTTTCTATGTCTTATCATATTTCGTCTATAGTCCAAATTCAACTATTAATTGAATAATTCTTAATTATTTAATTAATTCACATCTTTTATTCCTCATAACTATTTAAATAAATAAATAATATTTATTTATTGAAATGCGTCACTAATTTATTTAATTATCACTTATCCACTATTTCTTCCTGATTATTTAAATAAATAAATCTTATTTATTTAAATACGTTATTAATATCTTATGTCCTCTTATAATTAAATAAATTCTTTAATTTATTTAATTATGGTCCACCTTGGCTTTTTCTAATTTTAAATAAAATCATTTATTTAAAATTGTCCCGCTTTCTTTTTTCTCTCTCCAAGTAAATAATTTAAATTAATTATTTATTGTCACATGGCACCACCACTTTTGAATTAAAATAATTTTTAATTCAAAAGTTTAAAACAACCTCTTAAATCAATTAGTTTTAAATTAATTATTTGATTCTCTAGCTTTTTCCTTTTTTTAAATAAATCTTTATTTATTTAATTGGATCTCATATCTTGGATTTTGAATCAAAAATCAGTATTTAATCCAAAATGATGATTTTTCCTCCTTATCACGATCTTTCGTAATTAGATAATATCTTTATTATCTAATTAGCCATTGGTCAATTAATGGAAAAATATTTGATTTTCTCTCCAACTCAATGCTTTTTTATTGATCTTATCTTCTATATTCCTATCCTTATTCCTCTTTGTCTCAACTAACCTCCACATTGATTAAATTATTTTTAATTTAATCTTGACCATTCATCTTTTCTAATTGAGCCCTAACCCTAATTGTGGGTTGTCACATTTAATATCAATCATTGATTTTAGGGAATCTCTCAACTTTCAATCTTGGCCATTCACCTAAAATTGCATTTTCTATAAGAAGGCAATTTTAGCCTCATTTGCACACCTATTTATCTCTTGACTTCATAGGCTATTTTATACATACTTTAGGCTTGCTTCATAGTTGTATACTTGCATTGTGTAGCATTTTAGATCAAATCCTTCAACATTTGCTTAGGACATTGGCATAGTCATAGATTTCTCATTTCAAATCTGAAGGAAAACTACATATTGCAACAAATAGAGAAGGTGAAATGAAGGTTAATCATGGAGATTGAAGGAACTTGGTGTGATCTTTCCTTTTTTTTCATGTTTATTCTCCTTTGTTCTTCATTGTCTACTTTGGGTTTTTGTGTTTATGCTCGTAAGGACCAACTTGAAAAATTACTTTAAGTTACAAGAGCTATGACAATAATTTAATATCCAACATCAGTTCTCTACCCTGTATTACCCCCTAGGAAAAGGTCAAGCTAAGGCTACAAACAAGACCATTATAAAGATCCTATAGAAAATGGCCAATGAAGCTAGCCGAGACTAGCATCTATAATTAAATCCTTCCCTATGGGCCTATTGAACTAGTATCTACACACCTATAGGTGCAATCCCTTTTTCCTTGGTCTACGAATCAAAATCCATCCTACCTATTGATTTTGAGCTTCCTTCACTATGAATGTCACTACAAAATCTGATCACTAATGAAGAATATAGGGTATCTCAATTGAATGAGTTAAAATTCCTGGATGAGTGTCATCTTGATGCCCTAAATCATTTGCAAGCATACCAAAACAAACTCAAATAGAGCTACAACAAGATCAAGAGTCAGTCTTTCCAAGTAAGGGATCTTGTCGTAAAGCACAATTAGAAGAATTTTCTAGATCAAGATAGTAAAGGAAAGCTTGAGCCTAATTGTTTGGGCCCATTCATTGTCACAAAAAGCTATGGATCAGAAGCGTACTAAATACCAATTCCTGAAGGTGAACCCTTTTAGGATCCAATCAACAATATACATAGTAAAAAAAATTATGCCTAGGCTTGAAGGGTGTAAATCCAAAAAATCCAAAAAAATAAAAAAATGATAAAAAAAATCCAAAAAAAAAAAGAAAAGAGATTGAAAACAATAAAGAAAAAAAATCGTCCTATAGTGAAAACCACTTCGGTGGTGCTTTGGGAAAGTAACTGGGTGAAAACCTGGCAAACAAGTGCATCACATAAATAAAGAACCTCCATCTATCTTTGGATATTTAGCTTATCATGCTTCACATCCATCCATCACATCGTATCACTCATCATATTTATTCC